>BSBK01003135.1:1442500-1967972 GCA_027943335.1 Chamaecyparis obtusa | reverse complement strand
TGTATATGTATATATATATGTATATATATGTATATATATATATATGTATATATATGTATATATATATATGTATATATATATATATATGTATATATATATATATATATATATATATATACACACTCTAAAATAACCATGTGAATGCAATGAAATATAAAGTAATGAAATGAAAGGTACAATGTTTTTGTTCCTTTTATAATTGAAAAACACACATGCAATTTCTAACTAACCAAAATAAAACGTATAATACATGAAAGATATGGGTTCACCAAAATGTGTAGTAAGAAAAGGGGATCACCTTAAGATCTAGTTTTCCCCGATTCATAACACACATCAAAATACAAAACCACCTCAAGATAAATAAGATCAGCACCACCTAGTAAGAGGAATGCTAATGAAAGATCTTTTTTCTCAGGGTTTCTACTCCTTTTCTTCTTAGAATCAGAAAAGGGATGAATAAGACTAAGATAAAAATGAATAAATAAGATAAGAAATTATCTAATTAGACTAAAAAATAGATGTAGAAAGAGATTAGGATATATTTGAGTGCATCGGCTATAATTAAAATATAAGAAATGAAGATTTAGATCTAAATTCTTAGTTGTTGAATCCCAAAAATAACTATAATTGATAATTTGAGATCCCAAGACTTGTATCTAATTGTGCAAAAAATTTGACTAATTTTTGTAGGGTACAAAACAACTAAAATGTTTTTTCCCTAGGTAAAAAATGACTGAAATGTTCTATAATCTAGATTTACTACCAAGACAAATTGCAAATTGGCTGTCTCAGTGCTAGGATGCCAAAAAAGTTATGAGAACTGATTCTGGGATATATTGGACTTGCAAATATGATAAATGTGTGTGTGGGTGGCTATATAGGGGTTTTCCTTGGTTAAGCCCCCATTTTAGTTATTTCCACCTCCACAAATAGCTAATATAATAGTTAATGTGTGTATTGCTTTTTAATCTAGAGTACATCTAAATTTCTATGAGATAGAGTACATAAATGCAATGTAAAGATCTACCCTAGTGTGATAGAGTAAAACCTACATGAAAATGAAATCAATGTGTGATTGAAAGCATGCAACAAGTATAGACATGAAGCATAAGTATGTAGATTTGAAGATAACAATAAACCATAAAAAAATTCAAAGAGGAAGAGTACAAGCCAATCATCAGTTGATAGTCTCCTATTCATCATCATAATCCCTTTTGTATCTCCATAATGATGTTGAAAATGTTTTGAATTCTTGAATGCATTATATAAAATTGATGTAACCTTGATTCATAAGTCCTCACTTCATGGGATATCTACAAATTGGGGCTCCAACCTTGAAATTTCTTTCATCTTACCAAAATGAAGTGTGAGGCTGTATTTTATACAAAATTAGGAGATAGAATCAAGAGAACCAACTATAAATCATAATCCTTTTCTAAATTATAGAAATGGGGACCAAATTTAAATTTGGGCTCAAAACTCAGGGTATAGAATGATTAAAACATTTTGTACCTAGGTATATAACATTTGAAATGTTCTATACCACCCATTTCTACCCCAAATTAGAATTGTGGATCCTAGGAAGTGAAGAGATGTGAGATAAGATCGGATAGTTAGTTTTGAGGTTAGGACAAAACACTGAGGTTGCAAATGGTAATATAGGGCGTAGGATATGGAATGAATTGTTTGATTGAAGAAGAAATAGAGGAGCACACTTATAAATAAGGTCTTACCTCATTTTTGAACAATATTGAAGGGATATAGGACACATATTTGAATTTAGGTGCTCATCAAGTACAATTATGAATTCATATTAGGAAATCTATAATGAAAACACACTAAAGTAGGTGCTAAATAATCATGAAATTATACACCACTTAGGTGCTTACAATTTATTACAGTACATCTCCTTCTTGAAAAAATCTTATGATAGATGACCTATATTGTTTGAAAATGGTCATCCCAAAAAAACATAAGCTAGCAATTGTACCATCTTAAAAATTAAGCACCCTTAATTAGGTTCTAATTTTAGACACATTTTAGTATGTATGGGTTCTCACATTGATTTCACACTTTTGTAACACTCATTGGACCTTCAAATTAATATTATAAGTTTTGTATTTATTAGATTTCTTCAAAAATAAAGGTTAGCCCTTATTTCTAAGTGTTCTCCTCTATTTTTCCTTGAATAAAATAATTTATTTCATCACCTAGGCCTTATATCCTTATTTTTGGCCTTCATGACCTCTCTCAACCTCAGAATGAGTTGTAACTAAAAATCCTACACCTACCATATTTCCTTGAAACCCTACCAAAGATTTGGCCCTTTTTCTAGGGTACATGAAACCAATGACATCATGTCCTTGGTACATGTTTCTAATGGCGTCATGTCCCTGATGATTGAGGCCCAAATTTGGCCTAGGGCCTGATGTTAGGGTATTAGCAGGAGATTTGATTTTTAGGTTGGCCTAGATCATTTTTTAATGTCAAAATGATGGATTGACTATAAAAGCACCCTATGTCTCCTCATTTTGGTAGCCATTACTATTTGCAAGAATTTATGATCAAGAATCAAGTAAGTAATTAGATTTCAAGAAAATTCTCAAGGTCTTCAAATATTCAAGTCTTCAATCCTTTAAATAGTTCTTCTCCTTCATCAAGCATTGTGGAAAAAATATAACATTCATCATCCAAGGCTCATCTTTCATGATATCCTTTTGGGTTTTTGTGGAGTTCAATCTATTATGTTAACATTTGGGCTCACATCCAAATAAGCATTGCATCATCAAAGCATGAGGTAATTTAGATCTAGCTTCTATTTCATATTTGTATCATCTTAAAATGGAAACACTTCCATGTTAAGAGCATTTATCCCTCTGAGTAAGTGGTTTGGGGTCATATTGGATGCCTTGAATTGATCTTTTCTTTGATCTTGCTTTCTCCCCGCTTTCCACTTCTTTTCTGCTTCATTCTAGGTGAAATTAGGGTTAGGATCTTAAGGATTCTCCTGAATTTCCCTCTTTCATAGCTCTATTTCTAGGTAGGATTTAGAAATGGATCCTCCTAGCCTTCATCATGATAATCATAGAATTTTATGTCTATCACTGACATTCTATCCTATTCTGGCATCAATTCTAGGTTTTTGGGCATCCCCGGGACCTCCTGACTTGGTTCTGAGTCAACTTGGGACCAAGGTCAGGGTTGAGTTAGAACCTGACTAGGTCAATGTCGAGCTCAAACTTGACTAGGTCAGGGTCAAGCTTGACCCTAACTAGGTCAGGTCCAACCTCAACTTTGACCCCTTCCTCCAAAATTCCAATTTCCAGAATTTTCAGGCTTCGGGCTTTCGGGAGATTTATTTTCCTACCTCTGGGTCGGCTATTTTGGGTTTCGGGATGGTAAATCCTTTAATTGCATTTAATATAGGTATATTTTCTAAAGGTGAGGACCTAATTGGGATTTAATTCTCCAAGGTGGCCCATCTAGAGGAATGTGCCCTAGATCACTATAAAAGGAGGCCTTCCTCTCTCATTTTCACATCAAGTTTTCATATCTCAACTCAAGTTTTCATGTGCAAGCTCTCAAGCTCTCAAGGTGATCAAGAAAGCATCCATTCAAGCATTCAAGTCTTCTTCTCCATCCAAGTTCTCCATTGAAGATCAAGGATTCAAGCATTCAAGCCATTGAAGGGATTTGGTTCAAGCATTCAAGATTTATCATTCAAACCCTAGATCTAGCCATCATGATGGTGTGATCTTCCTTCAAGATCCTTTGTTCATCTTCAAGATCCATTTCATTCTTCTCTCAAGGTGGATTCAAAGCATACAACCATGGAGGTTTGATTTACATTTATTGTTGTGTTCAAGCTTTCATATCAATATACGTGTTTACATTTCAAATACAATTGCATATCTATTGAATTGCATAGCTTCATTGTTAGATCCTTTTCTACTACTTGCTAGCATTCTCCATTTCAATTTCAATATTAAGGTTGATTCCAAACTGGGGTTTGACCAAGGCAAACCCCCCCCCCCCCAAAAAAAAAAAAATCCTCTTTTTCTTGTAGGTACAGGTGCAGAAATTCAGATCTGAGAGTGAATTTGGATACCCTTTTCGCCAAACTTTGGGGATCTGCAAATAGAATTCAAATCAGACTTCAAATAAAGAATGTGGTATTTGACCTTTTATGAGGTTCAAACTTGAGCTGAGCCATCTTGAGGAAAGATTTATGGGTTTTCTCTGTCTCGGCATTTCTAGTCCAAGATAGGTTTCATATTTTCCTGAAAGTGTACACGAACATCAGAATTCAACATTTTCCAAATCTGCCATAATTTGAGGTTAGTACTTGTATTTCAATTATTCTATATTCCAAACATAATATCCATCCACAAGGGAAATATTGGATTTACTTTCTCTCTTCCATATTCATCCACAAATTGATTCGATTGTGTATTAACCTCTAGGTTGATCAAATCAGATCTCTTCCTTGGGGAATTTGGGTTTTGAGAATAGATCTCATATTCCCCCCTCTACATTTGAATGGTGGTGAATCCATTTTACCATCATTCATTTTGGTGAACCCGACCTACTTACTCTTCTTTTCTTTTGTGGAATTAGATGTCCTATTATGTTAGATTTTAGATCCTTTCTTGCATTTAGATTAGATCTAGTTTATGCTCTTGCATTTTAATTTCAAAAATACAAAAAAATCTATATAGTCAATAAAAATACAAAAACATTTCTTTTCATTCATTTATTATGGAGATTGTTAATATGTTTTGGTGCATGGTCATGTTTTTTATTACTCTTCTTTTATCATCTCTTTATAATACCTATGATGTTTATGAAAGTATCATTCACTTCATTATGTTGATGACGCTTCACTTTTCTCTTGCTTATGCTTTTGTGAAGTTGACCGACACTAGTCTGCCTACATTTAAAACTTTTCTTAGGAATTTATGTGGTAGCCTTATTCATCTTTTAGATTATGTGAAGAATTTGGTAGATGACACACCATCTCCTAATCTTCCTAATCCTAATCCTAATCTTCCTATTCCGAAACCTAATTATCCATCTGTTAATCCTCGCCCTTTCCATACTTATGATGGGATTCAAGCTATCGTTTAGGATGCAGATGTGCAAGATTTCTTTGATTCACCTTCTCCTCTTATCCAGGATGATATTAAAGGAAAGGGTACAGACACTTCTACCAAGCCTATTATTCCACCTTATACAACCTTTACTCATGAACATGATAAACAATCACCTCCTATAGAAGCTTTACATAATATGTACACTACTGGATATAATATGGTGACTAAACAAGGTTATAAAGGTTTAGGGCTAGGAGTTAATGAGCATGGTATTAGGTTTCTTGTTCATATACCCCCTAAATAGGATATGTATGGTGTCAGTTTTTTGAGGTCTCAAGTTAAGGTAGGTGATGCTAAACATCATCCTCTCCTTCACCTTCTTTTCCCTACACCTATATTAGATAACTCTACTACTTGTCAAGAAATTGCTAAAAAGGTATATGTTGAGCTAATGAATTCCAAGAAAGAAATCTTTAGACCTATGCTGATAGATGCTCTATACAAATACAAATGTCCTTTTCATTATAGTAACAAACACTTACTTGTTGATTGTAAACATTTCAAGGCATATGTTAGACAAAGAGCTGCTTTAGGAATTATATCTCACTCTCGTGCAATTTTACAATTTCTTCATAATTTTGATATAGGGGATTCCCCTCCTTTAGATATAATGTAAATTTTATTCTCCTCTTGTCTCATGACTGGGGGGCAAGAGGTGCATCTTCATCCAGTCTCCTAGGATCTATTAGGTCTTTTATTGGGGCTTAATTGGTATTCTTTCTATGGCTTTGCATAGGATCTCTCTTTTCTTTTCCAAGATATCTTTTCTAAGACATTTGTTTTGTGAGGGTATCCCTTGTCTCTATATCTGGGGGGCAAGGTACTTCTTTCTTTCTCTTTGTCTAAGGAACTACTTTCTCTAGCTTAGTGGTACTTATTTATATTGCAATATTATCTCATCGTATTGATAGATTTTTTTACTATGGATAATATTCTTATATGAGAAGTTGTTGTCCTAGGTCGTCACCTCTTCTCTATGTTGCAAATTATGTTCTTTATACACTTTCACCCTTGCTTTGGTGTTAGATTTATTTCCTTCATTTCAAAGATTCCTCTTCCTCTTCCTTGTAGGGGGCTTGATGATTGAATCTTTGTTCCCTCCTTTTTGAAAGTTGATATTTTATCTAAAGCACTCCTCTTTGGTGGGGGTCTTGTTGATAAGATCTCTTTCATTTGAGGATCCTTTTTCTATGAGTGACATATCCTTTTCATAATTATCTCTACTCTTGGATGTAGGGGTCAATATCCCTCGCTAAGAATATGGTGTACATTATTGTAAACAGGATATCTCCTTGCATTGTGAAGTAGGTATCCTCTTCAATCTTTGTCCTACGTTGGGGGGCAAGGATGTCATTTACTTCTTTCTTTCTGAGATTCACCACTTTCCTTGGGTAAGCAGTATCTATCTATTATGTAACATTCAATCATACATGAAAATTATGGTTTGCATTGAGGATCTATGTCCTTGATAATAGCCTCTTTTGTTGTTTGACATTAGGTTTCCATGGTTGATATATCTCTCACCTTGGAAACTAAATAGTGTGCTATCCCTCATAAGGGTTACTTTCTTTTCACTTCTTGCATGATATCTCTTTACATTTGTCTCTTCCATAACCTCATAGGAGTTGTGACCTTCTTGGCTTGGACTGAGTGTTGTTTGTGGATATTGTCTTGATGCTTAGGAAGGCTTTATCATTATTCTTTTCTTTCCTTAACATGTCAAAATAGTATGTTTTTTCCATATTAAGGAGGGGGGCATATATAGGGTCTCCCTTGTACTATAGTTTTTTATTTTTATATGCTAAATCTTGGAAGGTAACACACATAAGTTGCTAAATCCTGAAAAGACACATTCATATGCTAAATCTTCCAAAGGTAACGCACATAAGTTGCTAAATCCTGAGGAGACATGCATTTTTCAAATTTTTCAATATGCTAAATCTTCTGATGGTAACGTACATAAGTTGCTAAATCCTGAAGGGACACACATTTCCAATTTCAAATATGCTAAATCTTTGAAGGTAACGTACATAAGTTGCTAAATCCTGAAAAGACATGCACCTATATGCTAAATCTTCTGATGCTAATGCACATAAGTTGCTAAATCCTAAGGAGATGCATTTTATATTCATAGTGATACAATAAGGTGGATCTATGGGTATTCCAAAAGCCGTCAGAAGATGCATTACAATTACAAGCATAGTTTATGGGTGAACCTATTAGGCTCTCCCTCCAGGGTGATTCACAGTAAGGTGGGCATCTTACTGGGTGAGGTAATCACTTTCTCCTTTCTCTCTTTTTTTCTTTCATGCTAGTAGGATAGGATCATGAAGCTATGTTATTTACAGTGTTTCTCTTGTCTTTCTTATGTAAACATTTATTCTTTTTTGATAGCTTTCCAAATATGATATTAGCATGAGGAATATTTCTTAGTGAGGTTTCTTATGCTAATTGATTTGGGTTATTTGGTGCTAACCCTTGTTCTTTTGGTTTTATTGTTTCACACCCTCGTGTGTGTATGTTGAGTTAGAATATTTAGTCTAGGGGCTTGTGCCCTTAGCTAAGTGTTATTTTATCTATTTGCAAATCCACTTGGATCTCCTCTTTCTTCTCCTTTACCAAGAGTTTGCATCGAATCCATACACTTGCTAAAGTGGGGGCTTAATGTATCATCTTAAAATGGAAGCACTTCATGTTAAGAGAATTTAGCCCTCTGAGTAAGTGGTTTGGGGTCATATTGGATGCCTTGAATTGATCTTTTCTTTGATCTTGCTTTCTCCCCACTTTCCACTTCTTTTTTGCTTCATTCTAGGTGAAATTAGGGTTAGGATCTTAAGGATTCTCCTGAATTTCCCTCTTTCATAGCTCTATTTCTAGGTAGGATTTAGAAATGGATCCTCCTAGCCTTCATCATGATAATCATAGGATTTTATGTCTATCACTGACATTCTATCCTATTCTGGCATCAATTCTAGGTTTTTGGGCATCCCCGAGACCTCCTGACTTGGTTTTGAGTCAACCTAGGACCAGGGTCAGGGTCGAGTTAGAACTTGAATAGGTCAAGGTCAAGCTCAAACCTAACTAGGTTAGGGTTGAGCTCAACCCTGACTAGGTCAGGTCCAACCTTGACTTTGACCCCTTCCTCCAAAATTCCAATTTCCAAAATTTCCAAGCTTCGGGCTTTCGGGAGATTTGTTTTCCCCCCTCTGGGTCTGCCATTTTGGGTTTTGGGATGGTAAATCCTTTAATTGCATTTAATATAGGTATATTTTCTAAAGGTGAGGACCTAATTGGGATTTAATTCTCCAAGGTGGCCCATCTAGAGGAATGTGCCCTAGATCACTATAAAAGGAGGCCTTCCTCTCTCATTTTCACATCAAGTTTTCATATCTCATCTCAAGTTTTCATGTGTAAGCTCTCAAGCTCTCAAGGTGATCAAGAAAGAATCCATTCAAGCATTCAAGTCTTCTTCTCCATCCAAGTTCTCCATTGAAGATCAAGGATTCAAGCATTCAAGCCATTGAAGGGATTTGGTTCAAGCATTCAAGATTTATCATTCAAACCCTAGATCTAGCCATCATGATGGTGTGATCTTCCTTCAAGATCCTTTGTTCATCTTCAAGATCCATTTCATTCTTCTCTCAAGGTGGATTCCAAGCATACAACCATGGAGGTTTGATTTACATTTATTTTTGTGTTCAAGATTTCATATCAATATACTTGTTTACATTTCAAATACAATTGCATATCTATTGAATTGCATAGCTTCATTGTTAGATCCTTTTCTACTACTTGCTAGCATTCTCCATTTCAATTTCAATATTAAGGTTGATTCCAAACTGGGGTTTGACCAAGGCAAACCCCCCCAAACAAACAATAAAAATCCTCTTTTTCTTGTAGGTACAGGTGCAGAAATTCAGATCTGAGAGTGAATTTGGATACCCTTTTCGGCAAACTTTGGGGATCTGCAAATAGAATTCAAATCAGACTTCAAATAAAGAATGTGGTATTTGACCTTTTATGAGGTTCAAACTCGAGCTGAGCCATCTTGAGGAAAGATTTATGGGTTTTCTCTATCTCGGCATTTCTAGTCCAAGATAGGTTTCAGATTTTCCCGAAAGTGTACACGAACATTAGAATTCAACATTTTCAAATCTGCCCTAATTTGAGTTTAGTACTTGTATTTCAATTATTCTATATTCCAAATATAATATCCATCCACAAGGGAAATATTGGATTTACTTTCTCTCTTCCATATTCATCCACAAATTGATTCGATTGTGTATTAACCTCTAGGTTAATCAAATCAGATCTCTTCCTTGGGGAATTTGGGTTTTGAGAATAGATCTCATATTTCCCCCTCTACATTTGAATGGTGGTGAATCCATTTTACCATCATTCAATATTTTCTTATATAATTTCCTTTCATTTTCAAGGTTGATTCCTAAATAAGGGGTTTGACTAAGGAAAAAACCTTCAGCTAACCTTCTCTATTTTTTTTGCGTGCAGGAATAAATTATGAAGCTATCAGACAAGATCCAAAAAGATTGGGAACTACCAAATAATCCCTTGAAAATTCAATCAAAAACACCAGGTAAAGGTCACCATTGTGATCATGTCCCCTGTATTCTGATCCCATATTTTACCCACATGTTAGATCTACATTATGGTTTCCATTTCTATACATTTCAACTGCTTGTCAATTTGTATTAGTCTATTATTTCCAAATTTTTAGTAACTTTCCTAATTTATTATCTACATTATATTTACCTATCATTTCCATTTTCATCATTACATATTTTATAAAGGATCATTATCCCACCAAGTGCTTGATTCTCCTCTTGATCCTAGTGTGGCATCTTCCTTCTAAATGTTCAATATTGAAAAAGGAGAAGTGATCTACCTATTTGCATTGCTTCCCTTTTCCTATTGTACAATAATAAATATGAAAAATATTGACTAGAGTTCTATTCCCAATAGATCTTTGTTGGTTGTAGTCTCTAACCTTGGACTCAACCCAATTGAGGTAGAAATCATATATATTCTAAATCTACTCTAATCATTCTATCAAAAAGAAAAAAACTTAACACTATATTAAGGTAGAAACAAATATCTTTATATTCATATATCAATGAGCTATATACATTCCTTATATCTCTGATATATTCTATCTTTCTCTATTCTATCCTCCTTAAACTTCATTAATATTATCATATCATATATTATCATAGTAACTAGATGTCCTATCCATACTTATATATTCTATTAGGCACACAACCTGAACAACCCCATAATAGGTAATAATAATCATGCCAGAGCTTCTCCTAGGAATAGTGTATTCAGACTAAGTATTATTTTCCATATCATGAAGTGCATTTAAATTGTCAACCCAGGGACATATACTTGAAATGGGACGGAACGGTTTGTGCACTAAGTCTCTCATAAAGTCATTTTATTTAAATTGTAGGAAAGTAAACACACACAAGTACTTAAATGAAAATGGTGTTGACAACCATAAGTTCAACTTTAACCTATTCTACTAACCCAAAGAATTTACTATGACTATCTCTGCAAGTGTTGCAGGAATATACACGGGTTATAATGTTGCAAGAGAAATGATACAAGGCAGGGGTGGATGAGGGGCCAAAAGCACACCCTAATCCAAATCTACCTTGTAGACATCACACACAGAAGCAATTACACAACAAATGAGAGAGAGAGAGAATGCAAAACATATCCTTATATTTCATCAAATTGATTCATACATATCAGGTTGTAAGGCCTTCTCGGTTAGGGCCAGATATAACAATTCAATTACAACAGTCCTCCAACATGTGAGGATTTAGAAACTACCTTCAATCTTCTAACTCCTAACTACTACCAAAACTGATGTCCTAAAACTACAACCAATGACTATATTATATACAAGAGGCTACCGAAACAAGTCATCCTTTAGATCCACCATTAACA
This sequence comes from Chamaecyparis obtusa, assembly GCA_027943335.1. NCBI lineage: Eukaryota > Viridiplantae > Streptophyta > Pinopsida > Cupressales > Cupressaceae > Chamaecyparis > Chamaecyparis obtusa. Next base: position 1,956,849 of record BSBK01003135.1, on the reverse strand, counting down.
AACGGAATGACCAGATCTAGGTCCACATGCTTCCCAATGATCGATACCAACATTAACTCCATGACCACAATTAAATGCACAATTTGGCCTCAACAGAAAACCAAAACAAATAACTTGGTAAGCAAGGTTAACCGAGCACCAAGGAATTAACCGACCAACTCGGTTAAAGAAGGAACCAAGAAACTACCGAGCCAACTCAGTCAAAGAAGGAACCAAGCAACACAGAAAACTCAAACTTGTTTTTAGTGATACAGGATTTCCAAGAACCCGAGATGATCCTACATCAGACACCTGGGGTTGTTTGAAATGATTCCTTGAATCATGTAGTAGGTACAACCCAAGCTAAATCCAACTCAAATTGTGAAATCCATGAATTGTCTTCAAACGGTTTGGTCTTCCACTTTACTAGATATTCCATATACTATTTTCTTCTTGTGCTTCTATCAACTCTTTGTTCCAAAATCTACTCAACTTATTATGTCTATCTCTTAGGATAATCATTTGGTACTATCAATTCTTCACCTGATTCATGGTACTCAGACAAATCTGCAATATTGAATATAGGTGATATATCCATGTCATCAGGTAACTTAATCTCATAAGAATTTACACTATCAAATATCCTCAATATCTTGCAAGGACCAAATTTCTTCATTTTCAGCTTCCCATATGTTCCAACAGGAAATCTGTCTTTCTTCAAGTGTACCATTACTTCATCCCCAATTGTAAAAGTCTTATGTCTTCTTGATCTATCTGCTATGTCTTTATATTTTTTATTACTTTTCTCCAATTTATGTTTCACTTCTTCATGCAATGTCTTCATGAGCTCAACAAACTTTACTCCTTCAGCACTTCTCTTTTCTTCACCAGCAATATCCTTCAAATTTGATATACCTCTCATTTGTATGTGTAATACCCCAAAATTGGCACCTAATCATTTCCATCAATTTTGGTGCTTTTCTTCAATTTTCTATGTCATCAAAGTCCTATCTCACTAGGCAATTTTCTCTCCTACATGACTTAATTTGACTTGATGTCAGTTGCAAAAACCCTAATTTGCAATAATCAAACACTAAAATTAATTCCTAAGTCTCTTTTACTTTATTAGCTAAAATTATCTCTATGATATATTAATTTAATTGTAAAGTCTTATGTGCTTTAAATTAAATTAAATCAAACCACCCCCTTTGGCTAATACACATAAAAAGGAATTAATTAATTGCTTGTTATTTGAATGGACACCTTTTCTTGAATTAATAATTTGAGATATTTGAAAGGTCCTCATGTGGCATTTTCCATTCTTTTAATAAAGTAATTCATGCTTATTTGTCCCAAAAGGGATATGAAGGGTCAGGAGTTTCGAATCAAGAAACTTTTCATTCCTCTCCGGGCTTCTCTATTTAATGAACCTCTTTTTCTCATTCAAGAGAGCAATTTTTGAGAGCATCTACACTATAGGCATTTTTTAGTCTCATTTGATTCATTGTTTTCAAAGCTTTTTATTGCATTTATTAGATTAATATCTCATTATTTGTATAATCTTTGCATCACATTTTAGACTAAATTTGCTTATTTGTTCTTAGTTTAATATCATATTTGTTTCAAGTTCTTAGATTAAGTTGCATCTCATCTTTATTTTCAAGCTCTTAGATTAATTGCATCCTCATTCTTAGATTAAATTGCACTTCATCTTAGATTAATTTCATCTTGCTCATCTTTATTGCTTCTTGGAAATCCTCCATTGTTGAATTGGTCTCCTAGCTGTTGGCTCTCATTCTGAGAGTATTCAAACACCCCATTCACATAGGAGGCAATAGGTCACCTCACCATGGAATTTGGATTGAGTTCTTCATACTCTCTCCCGAATTCTATCAATTGAATAATGACCATGTCGTGTTGTGCCTGATTTAGAGGTCACATTCAGTCACATACATTTTGGCGCTCACCGTGGGGCAGAAAATCTGATTTCTGGCCTCAATATCATTTTTTTCTGATAGGAATTTAAGCTCTATCGTGCGTCTGTACTGTCCGTGTATGGATTCTCATGCGAGAATCCAGAGCACCCCGCGCGAGGTTTCACTCTCTGTAGCACTCTCTCACGTGAGCTTTTGCATCATTGCGCGGCACCCTACACTTTCTCACGTGAGCCTTGTGCTTTCTCGCGTGAGCCGTCGTATGTTCTCGCGTGAGCTATTGTACATTCTCGCGTGGGCTTGTGCTTTTTCGCGCGAGGTTTGGCACCTTCTCGCGTGACCCTCTTACTAACTCGCGTGAAATTCTGTGATAGATAGAGACTAGAATTTTAGATTTGTCAGTTTTGTTTGCTGTTTTTAGTTTTCTCAAATTTTTGAAAATTTCAGCGTTTTTCAAATACGTGCCACTCTGGAAAATGGGCACCCATTTTTTTTGAAATTTTCACAAATGTTATCAAAATTTTAAGTGTGATATATCGTTGGAAAGGTCTTTTCAAGCCTAATCCAACCATGCTGGTTTCATTTTCAGATTTTACCATTTGATGAGCTACTTTTCTTGCAAATTATCTGATTTTTTATTTTGCTAACCTTGTGGGTCTAACAAGTTGTTTTGAAGGTGCTCTTGCTTTCATGGAAAATGTTTAAAACAAAGCTTTAGACTTGAGGTACTTTGTTCCATCTCTACAACATTTGGATTTTTGGATTAAAATTGAACCTCTCATGTGTTTGGCTTGAGTGTTTACATGCTTTCATAGAACACATTTTAATTGATGCTCTTAATGGGAAATGAATGAACATAGATTTTCTTTCATACAAGTTTATGTAAGTGAATGCTTGTGTTTAAACCATAAGTAATTCTTGGTTCCAATATCAAATATCTCATTGAGTAATTGAGGGCATGGATTCATTCCTTGTTTACATGAAGAGTTAAATGCACCACTTTGTGGACTCACTTCATGTTTACTTGGAAAGTTAAATATTCCATGATTCAAACCCTCTTGCACTTATGAGTAGTATTGATTAGCAGTCTTAGATTACTTGTGATTGATCTAGATTGCTATCTTGGGTTATTGGACTCGCTAATCCACCGGCCCCTCATTTCCGCCCTGTGGTTGCAATCTTAGTGCCACATTAAAGGGGAGGGGTCTATAGGAAAGAAGCGTTAATTGTTCCACTTGGAAACCCTTTTGTGCTTTTTGGAACTCACTTGTTTTCTAGGGTGTGGACTCACTTTGAGTTTGTGTGAGGAGTTAAATGCACCACTTTGTGGACTCACCTCACATTTACTTGAAGGGTTAAATGCACCACCTTTAGTGTTTCCCAATACTTTTGATAGTGAATTACTTACTTTTTTATTTTTAGAAGGCCTGCTTGGGGATTTCATCACCTCAAGGGATGACCTTAACTCCCATGTTTCGACAGAGTATAAATATCAGGAGGTGAATCCAAAGACACCTCTCTTGGGAATGAGTTAGATTTCACTCTTGGCTAAGCCTCAAAGAACTTTATACCTTTGAGAAGTGAAGGAGGAGATTTGGGTTACCGTCTCCCCCCGGCTGTGTGATTTCTAATTCTTCTCATCTATGGATTTGTGCCTCACGTACCTTGCGTATATCGAGGACTCCCTTTAGAAAATCCATGTATATCCTTGTAGACAACTTGCTAGGATGTTGTTGTGTTTTAAGTGCCTGCTAAAACATTCTCAAGAACATACACAAGTAGAGTCCTTAGCGAGTAGAAATACTAAGTCACTATTCCTGTTCGTGCGCAAGGTTGCTTTGTCCCTTGCCCATTGCTTGAAGACTATTTGATTGAACTCCTTGATTGCTATCTTATGTGCTTGATCAATGACATAAATCTGATCTACCTTTTTGTCCGTGATCTATTTTTCTATTTTCCTGTCGTTCACCATCAGAAACTGGTTATCCTGAGTTAGGAATCGATCGATCTTCACTTTGGCTCATGTTGTCTCTCATCTATTCATCTTATCTCTTTATGCCTTTTGTACCTTGCATTATGTTTGTCTTATCTCAGCTGTTCTAGCCATCTCTTTTTGACAATTCGTACCAGGTTCATCTTGCATCTTGGTTGTTCTAGCCATTTATCTCCTTTTCATTATCTTAGAGACAAAGTCTAGCTTTATCCCAAATATTTTCTCATTACATCTTCATCTATGACTGTCATGACTCGAAGTGGCAAGACTTATCCCGTTCAGAATACTGATCAAGGTAGAAGTGAATCTCGTAATCAAGACATAGGTCATCCCAAATCTGTTATGAAGTTTGAGTATTGTGAGGGATCCTCACATTCCTCCTCATTCCAAAAGTATTACAATCCATTGTTTCAGAGACAGTCTGACTTACTATTTCAAGAGTATTATAACCCATTATTTCAAGACCAACAAGACTCTGAAAGGTCACTTTCTAAAATTGAACCTATTGATTCTTTTGAACCTATCGACTCTTTCACGATCTCTCAGAATACTACCAACAATATGGGAGATCCATTCCCCTTCCCAAGGGTAGATAAATTCAGTGCTAGTCATAAGCAATCTCCAAATGACCAAGGTCAAGGTCAGTCTCGAAATGACAAGAGTTATGATCAATCCCAAAAATTTCAATATTCGGTCAACATCCGTGACCTTTGCAATTTGAAACAACGACAAGGGGAGCCTCTCCTAACATTTCTCCAGAGATGGAGATAACTATGCACGAAGTATCCACATGAATTACCTGAGTTTGAAAAGCTCGATATCTTCTTGGACAATTTTGTCCCAAATTTTGGATACCAATTACGATTACAAGGTCCCCTCACTTTTGACAATATGCTTAGGTGGGCTGTGAGGATAGAAGCGTTTATGGTCAAGAAGGGAGAATTGACTTTGAACAAAGACAACAAGCAAGGACCTTCTCCCTCAAACAAGGATAAGGATAAGATTAAAAATAAAAAATACAAAATGTGAAAAATACAAAAAAAAATCAAAAAATAAAAAATAAAAAAAAATGAGATATTCAAAAAAATACAAACAAAGAGAAAAAAAGAAAAAAGTACAAAAAAATTAAAAAATAGAAAATTGTGCCATTGATGAAAACCTGGTAAATAGGTGTCATGGTAGAAAAAATAGAATCTCTGCCAAGATGGTGAAAACCTGGTAAACAGGCGCCTCTTGTTTTCCTAAAGTAACATCTCATCTCAGCATCGCTTGGCTCTTAGTTTCCTGATTTAGTTTCCTTCCTTTCCTGCTTTAGTTTGTTTTCCCACTTTCCTGCTTTAGTTTGTTTCCTGCTTTGGTTTGCTAGCTCATGTGCTTGTCTTTGAGATTTCCTCGACTCTTCATGGATTGGAACTGGTCATACTTGGGGGCATTTCCCTGGTCTAGGGGGCATTGTCCTATCGCTTTCAAAAACTCTTTTGAGCATCAGTCACCAATGGTTCTCACTATGTCTGCCTGCTGATGCCTAGCTACTTTTGAGATTTCTCTCCTTGAGGAGCTCTCGTGTATCAGTCGCCAGTGATTCCCACTGTGCTTGCCTACTAATACCTAGCTTTCGTTTGACCTCTCACTTTCAGGACCTCTCCCTTACATCAGTCACCAGTAGTTCTCACTGTGTCTGCCTACTGATGTTTTGCTAGTATCTCTGAGATTTCTCACCTTGAGAATCTCTCTCTCGTATTGGTCACCAGTGGTTCTCACTGCGTTTGCCTACCGATACTTCGTTAGCTTCCCGATATCTTCTTGAGATTTAGTCTCCAGCGATAGTCACTAGTGATTCTCACTGTGTCTGCCTGCTGTCGCTATCTTGTTGAGACTTTGAACGTTATCTTTCCGAATCGACTTCAATCCACTTGAACATGAACTTAAATTGAAACTAAAACTAAATGTGTGTTCCTTTGAGGCATGTTGAGCTTTGTTTTCTTTGAGTGCTTGTTTGTTTGCTTTGCCTTTTCTTTGCTTTCTGCTTGTTGGTTTAGTTCCAATGATCTAAAGAATTCATATAAGAGGGGTGTATGTCTGTAAGAGCCTTCATCTCATATTGGATGGCCATGCATACCTTGACTCCTTTTATATGAACACTTTGGTGAGGTTGGTTCTTCTCCTTGTCTTTTGAGTGACTTCTTTCTGCTACTGGTGAAATTATAAATACTTGCCCTGTTGAGTGAATGTAAGGGTCACTGCGAGCAATCTTTGGCAAAAGAAGGAACTCCTACATGCTTGGTGTGTTTGTTCACAAAAGACATTCAGGTCATTCTAGCATTTATGCTCTAATGCTTATGTTAACTTGCTAGATTAAAAGGAATAGGTGTTCAGGTCATTCTGGCTCCTTGTGCCTTAATGCTTACATCTTATTCCGACAAACCTAAGACTCATGTCATATTCATATTCTCATGGTAGTGATATTCGTGAGGATTGTATGACATCTTGCGCTTGTCCAAACTTGAAAGGCTCTATGATGATAAATACGATGAGTCCAACAGCTGAGTCTGGAGGATTGCATTTGTTCATCCTAGGCCTGCATTTAGACTTGCATCTTTCATTCTAGGCTTGCATTTGGAGTGCTTTCTTGTTACTCTCTTGATTGCTTTCTTCTGGATCTGCTCATCAAAGGTTCTCATCTTTTGTCCTAGTCTCATCTTGCCTGCATCCTTTTTCGGGATCGAAATCAAAATCTGACATCTCTAAGTGGCTCGAAATCGCGTTTTAAATATTGGACTCCTTCTGGATTGGATGCTTGTGTAGTCAGCCTTCTGGTGTCATCTTCCTACCAGATCCTCATCTTTGCATCATGTTCTCAAATCTTTGCTTTTTTTTCATCAAGTCAACCCTAGTCAAAATTTGGTCAACCATGGTCAACTATGGTCAAACTTGGTCAACAAGACCTCTACTTTGCTCTGATTTGCTTTTGCAACTTCGCGAATCTAGTCTAATTGCTTTTTCTCTGCAATCTCTTATTGTTTATCATCCTTCTAACATGTCATCTTACAATTTCGCTCCCGAGGGGGCAGGATGATTACATCATTTGAATCTTGTCGAATCTATTCTTGAATCAGTCTGATTTGAATCATCAGTCCTCATTGCTAGGGGCATCTTCATGCCTCACATCTTGTCATCTGGAAATCTATCTCTTAGGTATCTGAGCAATCTAACTCAGATCCTTGAGGATCACTCTTCGTTCTGGAGATGGTTCTTGAAATCTATTAGGTATTGGGGCAATCTAACCCTGATTCCTGGGAGTCAATCTTCATTCTGGAGATGACTCTTGAAATCTCTTTTAGACCATTATCTGGGCAATCTAACCTGGGTCTCAGAGGGCTAAGCTTCATATTGGGGCAATCTAACCCTGATTCTGGAGACAGTCCTAATCTGCATCTAAATCTCACTCTGGGGCATTGGGGCAATCTAATCTTGATTCTTGTCTCTCTCAAGAACCGTTGTCTTTGCAATCTAACTTAGACTTCAAAAAATTCATGCTTTGATCTTCTTTCATCTATCACTTCAGACTATTCTTTGAATCAATGCGCTGCTCGCACATCAATTCAAAGAGGGGCAAATGTAATACCCCAAAATTGGCAGCTAATCATTTCCATCAATTTTGGTGCTTTTCTTCAATTTTATATGTCATCAAAGTCCTATCTCACTAGGCAATTTTCTCTCCTACATGACTTAATTTGACTTGATGTCAGTTGCAAAAACCCTAATTTACAATAATCAAACACTAAAATTAATTCCTAAGTCTCTTTGACTTTATTAGCTAAAATTATCTCTATGATATATTAATTTAATTGTAAAGTCTTTTGTGCTTTAAATTAAATTAAATCAAACCACCCCCTTTGGCTAATACACATAAAAAGGAATTAATTAATTGCTTGTTATTTGAATGGACACCTTTTCTTGACTTAATAATTTGAGATATTCGAAAGGTCCTCATGTGGCATTTTCCATTCTTTTAATAAAGTAATTCATGCTTATTTGTCCCAAAAGGGATATGAAGGGTCAAGAGTTTCAAATCAAGAAACTCTTCATTCCTCTCCGATCTTCTCTATTTAATGAACCTCTTTTTCTCATTCAAGAGAGCAATTTTTGAGAGCATCTACACTATAGGCATTTTTTAGTCTCATTTGATTCATTGTTTTCAAAGCTTTTTATTGCATTTATTAGATTAATATCTCATTATTTGTATAATCTTTGCATCACATTTTAGACTAAATTTGCTTATTTGTTCTTAGTTTAATATCATATTTGTTTCAAGTTCTTAGATTAAGTTTCATCTCATCTTTATTTTCAAGCTCTTAGATTAATTGCATCCTCATTCTTAGATTAAATTGCACTTCATCTTAGATTAATTTCATCTTGCTCATCTTTATTGCTTCTTGGAAATCCTCCATTGTTGAATTGGTCTCCCGGCTGTTGGCTCTCATTCTGAGAGTATTCAAACATCCCATTCACATAGGAGGCAATAGGTCGCCCCACCATGGAATTTGGATTGAGTTCTTCATACTCTCTCCCGAATTCTATCAAGTGAATAATGACCATGTTGTGTTGTGCCTAATTTAGAGGTCACATTTAGTCACATACAGTATGCCATTGACAATCTCAAAAGGTGTTTTTCCAGTACTCCTACTCACTGAATTATTGTATGAAAACTCTGCTTGTGCCAACATAGAATCCCAATGTAATCACCTAAAAGTGGATAGGATCATTCAAGTGATCGATCAAGGAAAATCAAGGAAAAATCAAAGCAATTGAATCCAAATGAGCATTTAGCCAATCAAAATTAAAATCAAGCTTCAATTCAACTTAAATCAAAATCAAGAGCATTTTAATCAAGTTAAATCAAATCAATGTGCAGTTAATTCAATTAATTGTATAGTTTGGAATTAAATAAAATCAACCCATTTAAGGGGTACACTTGGCTAAATAAATTAATTAAAATCAATTAATTAAATCCTAATTTCTCTCAACACCACATGGGAGGAAAAAGCCTCAACCAATAGGATTTAAGAAAAGAGCTCACATGGATCAAGTCAAATTCAATCTCAATCACTCAAATTGAAAGAGCATCTTGTCCACTCATCTTGTCTTCTTGTCCCAAGCTTTGAGGACACAATATTTAAATTGTCTTCAAAGGGTGGAACCAAAGACTCAACTCAAGCCTAATCATGATCAACTCAACTACACCCCCTACCCTTGCCAAATCCTATAAAAGCAAGGATAAATTCATTCATAATTCATCCACAAATCTAAGAATTGCATCTAACCTCTTGATAATTATAGCTAGAAAGGAAATTTAGAAGTTAATTGAGCATTTCAATTTGGAATTGAATTAATTATCTTAGCTTATCACTCATTTCTCATTCTAGGACTGTCATTAATAGAGGCTTGCTGAGAACTTCACCATTAACACTCTTAGTTAGAGAGCCATAGAATGCTTAATTGCTCATTTATTTGCTAAATAGATTTTCTAATTGTTGTAACTTAGTTTCTATTTGATTTATTTGACAATACTAATTCTATGCATTATACCTTCATTGAAAGGGCATGTTTGGTCATGGTTTTTGCTTCCCTAAAACTATGCCACTATATGTTAGCTCATAAGATAAGACTCATTGCAAAGATCGATCATTTGAAGTATCTACTTAGAAAAACAACATTAAATGAAAGGCTAGCCAAATGGGTCGTGGTGTTGAGTGAATTTGACATTGAGTATGTAGACCACAAATCTATCAAAGGGCAAGTCATTGTTGACCAATTAGAAGAATCACCACTACAAGATGATCATCCAATTCAAGTAGAATTTCCAGATTCTGAGATTGTGAATGTTGAGGCAAAGACATGGCAACTATATTTTGATGGTTCCTACACACAACATGGATCAGGAGCAGGCATACTCTTAATCACTCCTCAAGGATCTACAATTCCATAGTCATATAAATTTTTATTTCCATGCACTAATAACATAGCAAAATATGAAGCCTTAGTCATTGGAATCAAGTTAGCATTGGAGTGGAAGGTGACAGAATTGAAGCTTTATGGAGACTCTCAATTATTCATTAATCAAATTAATGATGAATATCAGATGAAAGATGACAAGATGGTGCCTTATAAAAACATGGTGGAAAATATTAACAAGTACTTCACTCTTATTACATTTCAGCAAGTGCCAAGAGAAAAGAACAAAGTAGCAGATGCAATGGCAACTTTGGCATCACTTCTACAAATACTAGATCAAAGTGCCAGATATGAATTCCTAGTAGAAGAAGTGGAACAACCCGCATTTGACCCTATCTATCCTCATACCATTTTTTTGCTAACTACACATGAATCACCTTGGTATGGACCTATTTATACTTACTTAAAAGACCAAATCTTACCAATGGACCAAACCAGGAACCAAAAGAAAAGCTTTATTCACCAAGCCTCTCGATATACCTTAATATCTAAAACATTGTATCGTAAGATTTTAGATGAAATGCTCCTTAGATGTCTAGAGAAAGAGGAATCAGATGTAGCCTTACGAGAAATCCACGAGGGAATCTATGGGTCACATTCAAATGGATTAACCCTAGCTAAGAAAATTCTTAGGATAGGATATTTTTGGTCTACAATGGAGAAAGACACTTGTCACTTTTCCAAAACTTGTAGAAAGTATCAATTTCATGAAAACTTGATACATGTGCCCTCACAAGAGCTTCATATGATGACAACACCTTGGTCATTTTATCAATGGGGTCTATATTTAATAGGAATGATTTATCCACCATCCTAAAATGGTCATAAATTCATTATCATGGAAACAAAGTACTTTACCAAATGGGTGGAAGTTGTACCCTTATCAACTGCAACGGGAAAGTAGATATCTTCGTTTATCCTAAACCACATAATTTGTAGATATGCCATACCTCATGCCATCATAACAAATAATGAAAAGCACTTCAAAAACAAAGACCTAAAAGAGTTGTGTACAAAGTTCCATATGATCCATCACTCTTCATCAATATATTACCCCCAAGGTAATGGACAAGTCAAAGCAACAAATAAAAACATCCTAAAGATATTGAAGAGAATGGTGGAAAATCTAGGTAGAGATTGGCATATCAAAATAAACCCAACCTTATGGGCTTATAGGACCAGCATTAGAATGCCAACATGAGCTACACCCTTTTCCTAAGTCTTTGGAATAGAAGAAGTTTTACCTTTGGAGATAGAACTTCCATCCTTAAGGGTATCTTTACATGGTTTAATAAGTGAAGAGGATTATAGAGTTGCTAGGCTATATGAACTAGAATTTCTAGATGAGAAACAACAACAAGCATTTGATCACTTAAAAGTATATCAAAATAGAATGTTAAGGACTTATAACAAGCACATCAAGTCAACAACATTTCAAATAGGTGACCTAGTTTTGCAAGAGAATCCCAAGAATCAAGTGGAAAGGGAAAAGAAGGGAAAATGGGAAGAAAACTAGTTAGGACCTTTTGTGATCACTTTGTCTTTTGGGACCAGTACCTACAAGTTAGCAGATTGTGATGGAGAAGAGCTACAAGAACCTATCAATAGCATTCATCTAAAGAGGTTCTATACATGAAGCAGATAAAAGATCATAAAGAGAATCATAAAATTAGATGGAGAGCATCCTATTTATCGTATATAGTCAAAATAGATCTTGAAAATACAAAAAACATTTGAAAAACAAAAAAGAGCAAACAAATCAGAAATGCAGAAAAGATCAAAAACAATGGAAAATTGAGCATGAAGAAAGCCAAAAACATTCATATATGATCCTCAAAAAGATGTTTTCTTGGTGAAAACCTAGCAAATAGGCAACTTGATGATAATAAAATAAAAATACAAAATACAAAAAAAAAAAAAAAAGAGAAAAAGTATCTTGGTGAAAACCTAGCAAATAGGCACCTTGGTAGCTAAAAAAGGAAAAAGCTTTAAAAATAGAAAAAAAAAAAAAGCAAGATCCATTCAATCAGTGAAAACCTAGTAAACAGGTGCCATTGAAAGTCCAAGTCAGTCACATACCTAGAAGGTCACCTTGTAAATATTGCATTCTCCAGCATTTATATATATTGCATAATAAAACCCCACAGTTGCATTTGCAAGTATCTAAAAATTTTGGTCACCTAATCTGCAAATTGTCCTAAGTCCAACTTTGAAATCATATCAAACTAGGGGCAATCTACTCTAAAGGAGGAAGGATTCATCAAAAGAAAATTTCAATCAATCATCGAATCAATTCATCAAAAATGCAAGTGAAGCACTTAATCAAATCCTAAATCCTAATCTAATTTGAACCAAACGCAAAATTTGATCCAAGATTTTCAATGATCTTATCTTTATCAGGATTAAAAGTATGAAATGGATGGAACTACACTTGAAATATGGATTTGAAAAACATTGCAAATTTTATTTTTTTTCTAAGTGGTTACTTGATTGATGAAATCATGTCTTTCTAGTGAATCGATGAAATTTTTTAAACTAGAAAAGCTATGATGAAAGCATGATATTTTAGTTGATTTTTGAATGACTATCTGAGTTCTAAATCATGTATTATTTTTCTAAGGACGTGATCATCAAAGAATCATTGAGGACTTGTACATAGGATAAAACTGAGATCTCTATTTGTTTACGCAAAATGATACCTTGGATATTTTGATTTTCAATATCATAATACCAAAATCCACTTGCAACATAGAATCTGACAAAATCGGTATTCGCACTCTCATGATTGGCTTCAATCAATAATAGTTGTACCAGAAAGGATGGGAAAGCAACAAAAGAGGTGCAAAAAGTATTCATATCATCATAGTTGAACTAGTGATGGTTGTACTAAAGTGGGATTCCAAAGATTGCTCAATGATGATTATAAGCTCCAAATTTTTGAATAATGTCAATTAGTTGCATACATCTTAGATTAAATGCATTTAATGTATTTTTTCCTTTCTTAGTTTAAATTGCAAGAGGGAAAAATGACAAAAATGAAAGGGGGTGTGGTCAAATAAAAAATCAAATGAGAAACAAAAATTATATGTGATCAAGTGTGTTGGAAATCAAAAAACAAAAACAAAAGTGCATTCCATTAGTTCACTTGCATTTGTTAAGTTCATTTTAAATCATTACTTTTGAGTTTCATTAAATCATCTTCATTAGACCTTGCATTCATTTAAGCGTGTTCATCATTTGAAATCAGGAATTTCATGCATTAAGGTTCATTAAGTTCATTACATTAAGTAGCATCTTACATCAATTGCATTAGATTGCATATATCATTTAAATCCAAATTCATTTACATCAATTGCATTAGGTTGCATAAATCATGTAAATCCATTTACATTACATTAATTGCATTTCATGGAATTCATTCATCCATGATAAAAACCATTAATTGCATTATATTTCATCATTCAAGATTCATTTCATTTAGAACACATCATTCTTTGAAAAAGAAATCATTCATATTGCATCCATTAAGTGCATTATCATTGCATTCATTAGGCCAAAAACATTACATCATTACATTCATTAAATCAATGCATTTCAAATAGAGCATAAAATCATCATTAGGTGCATATCATTTAAGTCATCTTAGAATAGAATGTATCATGAAAATAAATCCATTCATATAAGAGCATAGGACATTGCATCACCATTCATATCATATAACATCTAGAATCATTAAATATCATACACATAACATAAAACCATTACATCAGATTTAAATACCATAAAGCCATTCATATACATTATGTACATCCATATCATATGAAATATTTGCATCCATCACATTATTCATTAACCACATCTATACATCATTTCATCCATAATAAAGCATTAATCATTAAAGTTCATTACATCATCCATCTATTCTATGTAATACATAAGACAATCATTTAAGCATCATTAGAAGATGTGCATACATATCAAAAATCACATTTGAAAAGCATAAAACAAAGCATATAAGAGATAGAACCATCTAGATCTGCATATCATGCTAAAACACATGAACAGGAAATCCAACACATCATGACATCATATATAGTGAAATCTATCAAAAATGGATATTAGAGTCTATGACATCATCATAAAATCAATAGGCTATCAGAGTCCATCAAAAGATCATAAAAGAAAATATCCAGATAATCAAAGTCTATCAAAGTAAATCAAAGTATCAAAGTATCAACATAAACAACCTCAATGAATAAAAAATGATACAATAGAGTCCAATGTATCGATATCAACAAAGGAATGAGATTATTTATATCATCAAAAGAAAAAATTTGAAATATCTCATATCATATCTCAACTGGCTGAACCACTAGCACCATCTCCACCATCAGGACCAAGAGCACTATCTAGAGGATGACTCGAGCTTGCCTATAATCCCTACTGACTCATCATGGCCATAAAGGTCTGTATCATCGAACTCATCTGAGTAACTTGTTGTTGCATCGTTGACATCTGAGACTGAAGAGATATAACATCTGATGCTAAAGATGGTGCAGGAGCCTATGTTGCAAAAGTCTGTGGTGGATGTATGGAAGAAGAAGGAATGGAAGAAGATGGATCTGATAAGGATGGAACAAAACTAATGAAGGGTGCTCCCCTTAATACCACAAACACATAAAAAAAAATAGAGAAACAACAACAATATGCAAGAATAGAAAATGGGCTTCTTATTATCTCCACAAATGTGGAATTACAAACTTTCAGAATTACAATATGCAAAGCCACATGGGCATTCCCTTATAATATTTTGTAGGACAAAGCCTTGAATTATTACCCATATCTACTACCCAGAACTGTCTCGAACTGCCTAAGACAACACTACAGCCTTCCTTATATAGGCAACTTTCCACCGCCTGGGAAGGTTCCAGAATTTTAGCCAATAAGGCCGACCAAACTTAGAATTATTTTATTTTACAATTTATTACATCAAAGTCGGCTCAAAACAACTTTTGAAACCCAAATAAAATTTTTGAAGGAAAATCATTTTCTGCCATTTCAGGTGACCCAACTTTCGGAGACCATACATCATCACCCGTTGACCCGATTGACTTTTATGACCCCATTTCGGAAAGGGCATGAAGTGCTCTACAACGCCTAAATTAAGAAAGCTTCATTCAGCCAAAGTATCAACCTCATCTGAGGCCTCTAAAGTCTTCAAAACTGAGTTTGAAGTTTCTATACCATACTGCCAATACTGAATATTTTCAATATCTTCAAAACTAGACTTGATCCGACAATGAAACTTTACATGCAGGCTGATATGACTAAGATGAACCTCCAAATGTGAAACCAAAATATTCCAAGATTGTATGACCAACTTACTAAAAATAGCAAGTTTCCATAAATAGAAACTTTGCACAAGATAGCCCTTATTGAAAAGTAAACAGAAATATTTTTGGGTGATGCAAGATTGCTCTTACACCCAGGATGCTCCTGCATCAAAAACTCAAAGAAGATGGATGTGAAGAAGATGATGGCATCAAAGTAGAAGTAGGTGCCTGAGAAGAGGAAGCCTGTGGAACAACTGGTGGTATAAGCTACTGAGCAAGAGGACCATGTGCTTGATCAAGTAAAACTTGTGCAATCTATGCATCCATCTCTCTTTATCATCTAGCCCTATGCCGATCCTGTCTCACAGTTGGATCTGCCACAACCTGATGGAGTGCTCTATCTGCACCACCTCTACCCTGACCACCATCAACCTTAGGAAGGATAGGAGCAACAATAATCACTGGAATCTAAACTCTGCCTACTCTAACTACCTGATGACCTTGTCACTCGCACCATGCTCTAATCCTACCCCCACTCCTCCCACCATCTCCATCATCGACATCATCTCCCCCATCTCCCGCATCACCTCCATCACCATCTAACACCTCATCAATACCTGGGACTCTCTCAGTAGTATCTGTAAACCTCATAAATGGGTTCCAAGCCAGCCAATCTCCATACTCATCTATAATCCCAGCATCTATAATATGATCTCTCATCGACCAAGGTAGATATCCAAGGTCTCAAATCTCTCAGACAGTTGTCCCGTAATCCACACAGGGACTCCACAAAGACCTCTCCACCTAGACCCGAGCATACATAGCCACTCCCTGGGGCATACCCTGTGTGCGCCCATACTAACACAAAACTCTCTTGAAAAAAAATATCTCGATGATATAAGTGGAATGTCCAATCATCCTTCATGGAAAGAACATGAAAGGAAACTCAGTGCCATCCTTAGGCCAAGCCTCACATCCCACATATGGCCTCCAGACCACAACATCCATATTGTCGATGACACGACGCCAATAATCAAACTTATCCATATGGGTTTGAATCACCTTACCCTCATACATCTAGGCGAATGGCCAACCTAGATCTCATTGTTGTGCTGTGATGAGACGTGTCATTGGGAAAAGCTCCCAAGTCCAAAGTTTTAATAATATCACTCCTACAGTGAGCATGGAAGATTGTCTATAAATAATTGTATGTAGCTCATGGTACAACTAAGCTAATACATAGGATCCCCAATCAAATCGTCGAGGATGAGCCATCAAATCCTCAAGAAGAGGACCCCATCTGACTAAAAATCCATGACCACGTCTATCCAAAAGAAGGAACCCACCGATCAGAGCACCTAATACTGTTGGTAATATGATGCAGGAGCATCCTGGGTGTAAGAGCAATCTTGCATCACCCAAAAATATTTCTGCTTTTGTATTCAATAAAGGCTATTTTGTGCAGAGCTGCTATTTATGGAAAGTTACTATTTTTGGTAATTTTTGTATGTGCTCGGAATGATCTGATTTCTTTCTTGGAGGTTCATTTTGGTCATATAAGTCTGCCAGTAAAGTTTCATTGCCAGATCAAGTGTATATTGGAAGATATTGAAGATTTTCGGTATTGGTAGTAGGGTACAGAAACTTTGAACTCAGTTTTGAAGGCTTTAGAGGCCCTGGATGAGGTCAAAAATTTGGGTGATGGGCGCTTGCGCAGGTGAAGCCTCTAGAGCGCTTCGTGGCATTTCCAAAATGGGATTATAATAGCCGATCGGGTCAACTAGTGATGACTTATGGTCTTCGAAAGTTGGGTCACCTGAAATGGCGAAAATTATTTTCTTCAAAATTTCTGTTCGGGTTTCAGAGGTTATCTTGAGCCGACTATGATGTAATAAAATGTAAAATAAAATAATTCTAAGTTTGGTCGGCCTTATTGGCTAAAATTCTGGAACCTTCCCAGGCGGTGGAAAATTGCCTATATAAGGAAGGCTGTATTATTGTCTTAGGCAGTTCAGAATAGTTCTAGGTAGTAGATCTAGGTAATAGTTCGAGGCTTTGTCCTACAAAATATTGTAAGGGAATGCCCATGTGGCTTTGCATATTGTAATTCTGAAAGTTTGTAATTCCACATTTGTGGAGATAATAAGAAGCCAATTTTCTGTTCTTGCATATTGTTGTTGTTTCTCTATATCTGTTATGTGTTTGTGGTATTAAGGGGAGCACCATTCATCAGGTGGTATCAGAGAAAGAGTTCTTGAGTGTGTAAATAGATCATCGACTATGAGGTAGTTTGCACCAGGACCGTGGCTAGGGTTTCAGCGCGCATCGTGAAAATGCCTCCATGAAGAGAACGCGGCGGAAGAGCTGGTGTTGTGACACCCGAGGTTAGAGAGCTGTAGAGACAAGTGCGAGCATTGCAAGAAGAGATTCGTAGAGGAATGAATCTTAATGTCAGAGATGAAAGTGAGGATGAAGCCAAAGAAGAATATCAAGAAGGAGAAGCTGAAATTGTGAACCAGGAGGAAGAAAGACTTTTTCGGGCGATTTCAAAGATTGGGAAAAGACCTAAGATTGAGGTTCTTACATTTTCTGAAAATCTTAACCCAGAAGAATTGATCAACTGGATCAATGAATGTGAGGAATATTTTGAGTATGAAGACGTTGAGGATCCTGATAGGGTCAAATTTGCGAAGGCCAGACTGAAAGGTCATGCGAAGATCTGGTGGCAAGAAATTCAATTGGAGCGAAATAGAAGAGGGAAAGATAAAATCACAAGATGGGATCGGATGGTGGATAAATTGAAGTGACAGTTCATTCTTGTTGATTATGAGCTTGACCTACTGAAGAAAATGCAAAGTTTGAAGCAAACAGGAAGATCTATTTAGGAGTATACAGAGGAGTTCTATCGACTCCTCATCAGAACAGGCCATGCAGAAGCTGATAAAGAGAAAGTTGCCCGATACCTTAATGGGTTAAGGCCAAGCATTCAGGAGGAGTTGAATCTAGTTCGAATGAACAGTATTGAGGAGGCATACCAATTTACCCTAAAAGTAGAGGAAAAGCTGAACAAGAAGTTCAAGAGCAGATAAAACGGAAGAGGTCACGGTGGACGATCTGGTGGACGGTCATATGGTGGCCGAAATGAAGATCCAAAAAAGAAGGATGAGGCCAGTAGTAGTCAGAATCAATGAGGAAATAATTCCAACCACTTCCAGGATTAGAATAATAGAGATCAGAGAGGAAGAGGAAGAGGACAAGGATCTGGAAGAGGAGGCTTCCGTGGAACATGTTTTCACTGTGGAGAAGAAGGTCATAGGGCATTTGAATGTCCTCAGCGCCAAGGCAGAACAGACAGGAGAAATGAAGGCCAGGCCAGAGTTGCACATATAGATGAAGATGCCAGATCATCAAATTCTGAAGATGCTGAAAGAGGAGAAACGTTGATTAACAGAAGAGTCCTATTCAGCGGTGAGAATGAAACCTGAGCAAAGAAGGAGCCTATTTCGCACCAGGTGCAAGTGCGAAGGTAAATGTTGTGATGTGATTATTGATAGTGGAAGCACCGACAATTTGGTGTCAGAAGAGATGGTGACAAAGTTGAAGCTCAAGAGACAGAAACACCCACATCCATATCGGATTGCCCGGGTACATGATGACCACAAGGTCATGGTCAATGAACAATGCTTGGTGAAGTTCAAGATTGGCGGATACCAAGATGAGGTATTGTGTGATATCATATCTATGGATGCATGTCATATGTTGTTGGGTAGACCATGGCAGTTTGATAGATGTGCTCTACATGATGGTCGTGCAAATACCTATTCCCTGACAAAGGATGGAATGCGACATAAGCTAAAACCATTGAAGGAGACTGAAGAAAAGGTATGTGATAATGCAAGGATAACTTTTGTTGATGGAAGAAATTTCTTAGATGGTATGAGGCATGAGCATGTATGTTTTTCTTTAATTCCAAAAGCTGGTAAAGAGGAAGTAGAAGATGTTCCTGTAGAAGTTGCAGATTTGTTGAATGAGTTTCAGGATATTGTATCTGATAACATGCCTGATGGATTACCACCAGTCAGGAAGATCAGTCATCAGATGGACTTGATCCCAGGAGCGAGTTTGCCGAATAAGGCAGCACACAGAATGACACCTGCAGAAAGTGAGGAGTTGAACAGACAAGTACATGAACTGTTATAGAAAGGATTGATCCATGAGAGTCTGAGTCCCTATGCTGTACCAACGGTATTAGCACCAAAGAAGAATGGAGAATGGAGGATGTGTACAGATTCCAGGGCAATAAACAAGATCACAATCAAGTACAGGTTTCCATTGCCACGAATGGATGATATTATGGACTGTTGAGTGGAGCTGTGTATTTCTCAAAGATAGATCTGAAAAGTGGATATCATCAGATTCAGATCAGAGAAGGAGATGAATGGAAGACTGCCTTCAAGACAAAGGAAGGACTATATGAGTGGTTAGTCATGCCTCTTGGGCTAACCAATGCACCGAGCACTTTCATGCGGCTCATGAACGAGGTTCTGAAATAATTTCTGGGTAAGTTTGTCATTGTTTACCTAGATGATATTTTGATCTTTAGTAAGACATTGGATAAGCATATGATGCATATTCGTATAGTATTTGACAAGTTGAGAGAAGAGAAATTGTTGATTAATTTGAAGAAGTGTAGTTTTGTGAAGAAAGAGTTGGTGTATTTGGGATTTGTAGTTTCAGCAGAAGGTCTAAAAATGGACCCAGAGAAGGTACAGGCTATCCTTGAATGGCCTACTCCAAGGAGTGCTACTGAGGTAAGATCTTTTCATGGTCTAGCTAGCTTTTACAGAAAGTTTATCAGAAATTTTAGCAGTATTTGTGGACCCTTGACCGAAACAATGAGAGGGGATAGAAAAGAGTTTAAGTGGACTAATGGGGCAGAAAAGAGTTTTCAATTGTTGAAATAAAAAGTTACAGAACAACCAGTTTTAGCACTTCCAAATTTTACCAAGGTGTTTCAAGTAGATTGTGATGCTAGTGGTACTGCAATAGGAGCTGTTATGAGCCAAGAAGGTAAACCTGTTGCTTATTTCAGTGAGAAATTAAATGACGCCAAGAGAAAATATTTTGTTTATGATCAGGAATTTTATGCTATAGTTCAGGCATTGAAAAAGTGGAGGCACTATCTGCTTCCTAAGGAGTTTGTTTTGTATACTGATCATCAAGCTTTGCAATATTTGAATAGTCAAGGAAAATTGAATCAAAGGCATTTGAAGTGGGTTGAGTTTTTGCAGAGTTATACATTTGTTTTGAAACACGGGAGTGGAAAGTCTAACAAGGTTGTAGATGCTCTTAGCAAAAGGCAACTATTGCTAACAGAAATGCAGATTGAAGTGGTTGGGTTCAAAGAACTCAAGAATTTGTATCCAGAGGATCCTGATTTTGGTGAAGCTTGGAAAGCTTGTACAGAACCTGTTACTCTAGACAGGAGGAAATGGTTGGATTTCATCATCCAGGATGATATGCTATTTAGAGGGAGTCAGTTGTGCATTCCACGAAGTTCTATGAGGGAGAATCTCATCAAAGAGAAGCATAGCGGAGGATTGGCTGGACATTTTGGTCGTGATAAAACCCTTTCTTTGGTTAGTGAGAATTATTATTGGCCACAGTTGCAGCAAGATGTGAAGAAGTTTGTACAGAGTTGTAGAGTATGTCAGATGGCAAAGGAGTGAAGCAGAATACAGGGTTGTATCAGCCATTACCTATACCAGAGAAGCCTTGGGAGGATATCAGTATGGACTTTGTTCTTGGTTTACTGAGGACACAGTGGGGACATGATTCAATTTTTGTAGTAGTTGACCGATTTTCAAAGATGGCACATTTCATTCCCTGCAAGAAGACTAATGATGTTGTTCATGTAGCAGAATTGTTTTTCAGAGAAGTCGTGAGACTTCATGGTTTGCCAAGGACCATAGTTTCAGATCGGGACACTAAGTTTGTTGGATATTTCTGGCGTACATTGTGGAAGAAGTTGAATATAGATTTGAAGTTCAATTCATCACATCATCCACAAACTGATGGATAGACAGAGGTGGTGAATAGAAGTTTGGGAAATCTGCTGAGATGTTTGGTTGGAGATAAGCCAACAGGATGGGATTTGATTTTACCACAGGCAGAATTTGCATACAATAATTCTGTCAACAGGAGCATTGGTAAATCACCATTCCAGATTGTATATGGAAGTAGTCTGAAAAATGCATCTGAATTGAAAAAGATAGATAAAGGAGAAATAAGTAGTGCTGAGGCTGAAGATTTTGTAGAACATTTGAAGAACATCCATGAGGAGGTGAGGAAGCATATTACCAAGATGAACGCACAGTATAAGGCTAAGGCAGATGAGAAAAGGAGGTATAAGGAATTTCAGGTTGGTGATGAAGTCATGGTTCATTTGCGGAAGGAGCGGTTTCCAGTTGGTACATATAACAAGCTGAAAATGAAAAAGTTTGGACCATGTAAGATACTAAAGAAACATGATTCAGGAAACGCATATGAGGTAGAATTACCTACTGAGCTAAATATTTCACCAGTGTTTAACATTTCAGATCTGACAGAGTATCATGAAGGAGGTGTTGAAGATGAGATCGCAGCAGCACAGTGGAGTATTCTAGCAACTAGTTTAGACACTAAGGAGATCAAAGATATACTGGACAGTCGTGTTGGCAGAAGCACAAGGAACAGGACATATGAAGAATATCTGGTCAAGTGGAAAGGATGACCTGTTGAAGATTCATCATGGCTGACAAAGGAGGAGGTTAGCCATCTTGGTTTTCCTCTGCACACCTGAGTCGTGACAGGGTCACTTCTCAAATTACCCCGGGTGTCTGATGCAGGAGCATCCTGGGTGTAAGAGCAATCTTGCATCACCCAAAAATATTTATGCTTTTGTATTCAATAAAGGCTATTTTGTGCAGAGCTGCTATTTATGGAAAGTTAATATTTTTGATAATTTTCCTATGTGCTCATAATGATCTGATTTCTTTCTTGGAGGTTCATTTTGGTCATATAAGTCTGCCAGTAAAGTTTCATTGCCAGATCAAGTGTATATTGGAAGATATTGAAGATTTTCAGTATTGGTAGTAGGGTACAAAAACTTTGAACTCAGTTTTGAATGCTTTAGAGGCCCTGGATGAGGTCAAAAATTTGGGTGATGGTCACTTGTGCGGGTCAAGCCTGTAGAGCGCTTCATGGCGTTTCCAAAATGGGGTTATAATAGCCGATCGGGTCAACTGGTGATTACTTATGGTCTTCGAAAGTTGGGTCACCTGAAATGGCGAGAAATAATTTTCTTCAAAATTTCTGTTCGGGTTTCAGAGGTTATCTTGAGCCGACTATGATGTAATAAAATGTAAAATAAAATAATTCTAAGTTTGGTCGGCCTTATTGGCTAAAATTATGGAACCTTCCCAGGCGGTGGAAAATTGCCTATATAAGGAAGGCTGTATTATTGTCTTAGGTAGTTCAGAATAGTTCTGGGTAGTAGATCTGGGTAATAGTTCGAGGCTTTGTCCTACAAAATATTGTAAGGGAATGCCCATGTGGCTTTGCATATTGTAATTCTGAAAGTTTGTAATTCCACATTTGTGGAGATAATAAGAAGCCAATTTTCTATTCTTGCATATTGTTGTTGTTTCTCTATATCTGTTATGTGTTTGTGGTATTAAGGGGAGCACCATTCATCAGGTGGTATCAGAGCAAGAGTTCTTGAGTGTGTAAATAGATCACCGACTGTGAGGCAGTTTGCACCAGGACCGTGGCTAGGGTTTCAGCGCGCATCACGAAAATGCCTCCACGAAGAGAATGCGGCGGAAGAGCTGGTGTTATGACACCTGAGGTGAGAGAGCTGCAGCGACAAGTGCGAGCATTGCAAGAAGAGATTCGCAGAGGAATGAATCTTAATGTCAGAGATGAAAGTGAGGATGAAGCCAAAGAAGAATATCAAGAAGGAGAAGCTGAAATTGTGAACCAGGAGGAAGAAAGACTTTTTCGGGCGATTTCCAAAATTGGGAAAAGACCTAAGATTGAGGTTCCTACATTTTTTGGAAATCTTAACCCAGAAGAATTGATCGACTGGATCAATGAATGTGAGGAATATTTTGAGTATGAAGACATTGAGGATCCTGATAGGGTCAAATTTGCAAAGGCCAGACTGAAAGGTCATGCGAAGATCTGGTGGCAAGAAATTCAATTGGAGCGAAATAGAAGAGGGAAACATAAAATCACAAGATGGGATCGGATGGTGGATAAATTGAAGCGACAGTTCATTCCTGTTGATTACGAGCTTGACCTACTGAAGAAAATGTAAAGTTTGAAGCAAGCAGGAAGATCTGTTCAGGAGTATACAGAGGAGTTCTATCGACTCCTCATCAGAACAGGCCATGCAAAAGCTGACAAGGACAAAATTGCCCGATACCTTAATGGGTTAAGGCCAAGCATTCAGGAGGAGTTGAATCTAGTTCGAATGAACAGTATTGAGGAGGCATACCAATTTGCCCTAAAAGTAGAGGAAAAGCTGAACAAGAAGTTCGAGAGCAGATAAAATGGAAGAGGTCACGGTGGAGGATCTGGTGGACGTTCATATGGTGGCCAAAATGAAGATCCGAAAAAGAAGGATGAGGCTAGTAGTAGTCAGAATCAATGAGGAAATAATTCCAATCGCTTCTAGGATCAGAATAATAGAGATCAGAGAGGAAGAGGAAGAGGACAAGGATCTGGAAGAGGAGGCTTCTGTGGAACATGTTTTCACTGTGGAGAAGAAGGTCATAGGGCATTTGAATGTCCTCAGTGCCAAGGCAGAACAGACAGGAGAAATGAAGGCCAAGCCAGAGTTGCACATGTAGATGAAGATGCCAGATCATCAAATTCTGAAGATGCTGAAAGAGGAGAAACGTTGATTAACAGAAGAGTCCTATTGATCGGTGAGAATGAACCTGAGCAAAGAAGGAGCCTATTTCGCACTACGTGCAAGTGCGAAGGTAAATGTTGTGATGTGATTATTGATAGTGGAAGCATCGACAATTTGGTGTCAGAAGAGATGGTGACAAAGTTGAAGCTCAAGAGACAGAAACACCCACATCCATATCGGATTGTCTGGGTACAGGATGACCACAAGGTCATGGTCAATGAACAATGCCTGGTGAAGTTCAAGATTGGCGGATACCAAGATGAGGTATTGTGTGATATCATATCTATGGATGCATGTCATATGTTGTTGGGTAGACCATGGCAGTTTGATAGATGTGCTCTACATGATGGTCGTGCAAATACCTATTCCCTGACAAAGGATGGAATGCGACATAATCTAAAACCATTGAAGGAGACCAAAGAAAAGGTATGTGGTAATGCAAGGATAACTTTTGTTGATGGAAGAAATTTCCTAGATGGTATGAGGCATGAGCATGTATGTTTTGCTTTAATTCCAAAAGCTGGTAAAGAGGAAGTAGAAGATGTTCCTGTAGAAGTTGCAGATTTGTTGAATGAGTTTCAGGATATTGTATCTGATAACATGCCTAATGGATTACCACCAGTCAGGAAGATCAGTCATCAGATGGACTTGATCCCAGGAGCGAGTTTGCCGAATAAGGCAGCACACAGAATGACACCTGCAGAAAGTGAGGAGTTGAACAGACAAGTACATGAACTGTTACAGAAAGGATTGATCTGTGAGAGTCTGAGTCCCTGTATTGTACCAGCGGTATTAGCACCAAAGAAGAATGGGGAATGGAGGATGTGTACAGATTCCAGGGCAATAAACAAGATCACAATCAAGTACAGGTTTCCATTGCCACGAATGGATGATATTATGGACTGTTTGAGTGGAGCTGTGTATTTCTCAAAGATAGATCTAAAAAGTGGATATCATCAGATTCGGATCAGAGAAGGAGATGAATGGAAGACTGCCTTCAAGACAAAAGAAGGACTATATGAGTCGTTAGTCATCCCTTTTGGGCTAACCAATGCACCGAGCACTTTCATGCGGCTCATGAACGAGGTTCTGAAAGAATTTCTAGGTAAGTTTGTCATTGTTTACCTAGATGATATTTTGATTTTTAGTAAGACATTGGATGAGCATATGATGCATATTCGTATGGTATTTGACAAGTTGAGAGAAGAGAAATTATTGATTAATTTGAAGAAGTGTAGTTTTGTGAAGAAAGAGTTGGTGTATTTGGGATTTGTAGTTTCAGCAGAAGGTCTAAAAATGGACCCAGAGAAGGTACAGGCTATCCTTGAATGGCCTACTCCGAGGAGTGCTACTGAGGTAAGATCTTTTCATGGTCTAGCTAGCTTTTACAGAAAGTTTATCAGAAATTTTAGCAGTATTTGTGGACCCTTGACCGAAACAATGAGAGGGGATAGAAAAGAGTTTAAGTGGACTAATGGGGCAGAAAAGAGTTTTCAATTGTTGAAACAAAAAGTTACAGAACAACTAGTTTTAGCACTTCCAAATTTTAACAAGGTGTTTCAAGTAGATTGTGATGCTAGTGGTACTGCAATAGGAGCTGTTATGAGCCAAGAAGGTAAACCTGTTGCTTATTTCAGTAAGAAATTAAATGACGCCAAGAGAAAATATTCTGTTTATGATTAGGAATTTTATGCTATAGTTCAGGCATTGAAAAAGTGGAGGCACTATCTGCTTCCTAAGGAGTTTGTTTTGTATACTGATCATCAAGCTTTGCAATATTTGAATAGTCATGGAAAATTGAATCAAAGGCATTTGAAGTGGGTTGAGTTTTTGCAGAGTTATACATTTGTTTTGAAACACAGGAGTGGAAAGTCTAACAGGGTTGTAGATGCTCTTAGCAGAAGGTAACTATTGCTGACAGAAATGCAGATTGAAGTGGTTGGGTTCAAGGAACTCAAGAATTTGTATCTAGAGGATCCTGATTTTGGTGAAGCTTGGAAAGCTTGTACAGAACCTGTTACTCTAGACAGGAGGAAATGGTTGGATTTCATCATCCAGGATGATATGCTATTCAGAGGGAGTCAGTTGTGCATTCTACAAAGTTCTATGAGGGAGAATCTCATCAAAGAGAAGCATAGCGGAGGATTGGCTGGACATTTTGGTCGTGATAAAACCCTTTCTTTGGTTAGTGAGAATTATTATTGGCCACAGTTGCAGTAGGATGTGAAGAAGTTTGTACAGAGTTGTAGAGTATGTCAAATGGCGAAAGGAGTGAAGCAGAATACACGGTTGTATCAGCCATTACCTATACCAGAGAAGCCTTGGGAGGATATCAGTATGGACTTTGTTCTTGGTTTATCGAGGACACAGCGGGGACATGATTCAATTTTTGTAGTAGTTGACCGATTTTCAAAAATGGCACATTTCATTTCCTGCAAGAAGACTAATGATGCTGTTCATATAGCAGAATTGTTTTTTAGAGAAGTCGTGAGACTTCATGGTTTGCCAAGGACCATAGTTTCAGATCAGGACACTAAGTTTGTTGGATATTTCTGGCGTACATTGTGGAAGAAGTTGAAGACAGATTTGAAGTTCAGTTCATCACATCATCCACAAACTGATGGACAGACAGAGGTGGTGAATAGAAGTTTGGAAAATCTGCTGAGATGTTTGGTTGGAGATAAGCCAACAGGATGGGATTTGATTTTACCACAGGCAGAATTTGCATACAATAATTCTATCAACAGGAGCACTGGTAAATCACCATTCCAGATTGTATATGGAAGTAGTCCGAGAAATGCATCTGAATTGAGAAAGATAGATAAAGGAGAAATAAGTAGTGCTGAGGCTGAGGATTTTGGAGAACATTTGAAGAACATCCATGAGGAGGTGAGGAAGCATATTACCAAGATAAATGCACAGTATAAGGCTAAGGAAGATGAGAAAAGGAGGTATAAGGAATTTCAGGTTGGTGATGAAGTCATGGTTCATTTGCGGAAGGAGCGGTTTCCAGTTGGTACATATAACAAGCTGAAAATGAAGAAGTTTGGACCATGTAGGATACTGAAGAAACATGATTCAGGAAATGCATATGAGGTAGAATTACCTACTGAGCTAAATATTTCACCAGTGTTTAACATTTCAAATCTGACAGAGTATCATGAAGGAGGTGTTGAAGAGGAGATCGCAGCAGCATAGTGGAGTATTCCAGCAACTAGTTCAGACACTAAGGAGATCAAAGATATACTGGACAGTCATGTTGGCAAAAGCACAAGGAATAGGACATATGAAAAATATCTGGTCAAGTGGAAAGGATGACCTGTTGAAGATTCATCATGGCTGACAAAGGAGGAGGTTAGCCATCTTGGTTTTCCTCTGCACACCTGCTTCATGACAGGGTCACTTCTCAAATTACCCCAGGTGTCTGATGCAGGAGCATCCTGGGTGTAAGAGCAATCTTGCATCACCCAAAAATATTTATGCTTTTGTATTCAATAAAGGCTATTTTGTGCAGAGCTGCTATTTATGGAAAGTTACTATTTTTGGTAATTTTTGTATGTGCTCGGAATGATCTGATTTCTTTCTTGGAGGTTCATTTTGGTCATATAAGTCTGCCAGTAAAGTTTCATTGCCAGATCAAGTGTATATTGGAAGATATTGAAAATTTTCAGTATTGGTAGTAGGGTACAGAAACTTTGAACTTAGTTTTGAAGGTTTTAGAGGCCTTGGATGAGGTCAAAAATTTGGGTGACGGGCGCTTGCGTGGGTCAAGCCTGTAGAGCACTTCGTGGCATTTCTGAAATGGGGTTATCATAGCCGATCGGGTCAACTGGTGATGACTTATGGTCTTCGGAAGTTGGGTCACCTGAAATGGTGGGAAATAATTTTCTTCAAAATTTATGTTCGGGTTTCAGAGGTTATCTTGAGCCGACTATGATGTAATAAAATGTAAAATAAAATAATTCTAAGTTTGGTCGGCCTTATTGGCTAAAATTCTGGAACCTTCCCAGGTGGTGGAAAATTGCCTATATAAGGAAGGCTGTATTATTGTCTTAGGCAGTTCAGAATAGTTCTGGGTAGTAGATCTGGGTAATAGTTCAAGGCTTTGTCCTACAGAATATTGTAAGGGAATGCCCATGTGGCTTTGCATATTGTAATTCTGAAAGTTTGTAATTCCACATTTGTGGAGATAATAAGAAGCCAATTTTCTGTTCTTGCATATTGTTGTTGTTTCTCTATATCTATTATGTGTTTGTGGTATTAAGGGGAGCACCCTTCATCATAATACTAGAAAAGAATGAAACTGTGCCCACTGGATATGATCATCTCCAATGGTCGAATCTTGGAAGACCTATCGAGATGCTGACCCATCATAAACACAATCATAATAGACCAGCTCTCCTCTAGTAGGCCAATGAAGGATATGATACACATCCTCTAGGGTGATCCTCATCTCACCCATAGGAAAATGGAAGTTATTATGGTCCGAGTGCCACCTCTCGGCCATAGCAGTAATCAAACCCCGATTCATCCAAAATCACGATAGAATGAGAAGGAAGGATAGACCATAAAGGTTGATATGTCATCGATCAAATGCACTAAGGTCATCAATCATGCTCATAGGCAAGGGATACGAACCACAAACACCCAATGACTTAAGCACCACCTGCAATGAGTCTACTCAGAGAGGACAAAAAATTCATCATCACCCATCATTTAAATCAAGATTGACAATCAAACATTCAAACTACGACTGACATCCTATGACTTGCTATAACATAAAGTTTGTTACCTTAATCAATCATTTGATTGACGATGTTGAACAATTTGCAAAGTGCACTACGACAATTTGAAATCTTTCCTAGCAAGGTAAAAGCACTATTTCAAGCTTTAAAAGCACTAAAACTCAAAAGCATTGTTTAAAAATTTAAATGCGCTACCTAAAAATTCAAAAGCACAACATCAAGGCAAACACGCTAAAACTATTTAAAAGCACCATTTCTTAATTCATATGCACTAATCTAAATAGAAAAAGTGAAATCAAATTTAAAAGCACTATTTGACAAAGAAAAAGTAGTTTATGCCCTAGGACAGGCATGTAAACATGCTAATTCGATTCGAGGAAGCACTAAATAAAATTGCAGAAGTGCTATTTGAGGGGTAAACACGCTATTTAAAATGGTAAAAGTGCTATTTCAAATTTAAAAAGAAAAAAATAGGGTTTTCCTAAGAAAAATTCAATTTTTTGAATTTAAATGCATAATTAGAAAAAATTGAGAAGATCAGGCACTTACAGGAGGTCCGTAGGTGAGTGGTCGTTGATATCGTCACCCAAGCTTGAATATATGCTCATGTATCAGGATTGACATTGTCAAGGATTCAAAGGAGGTTAGAGCTCAAAAGTCAAAAGTAAAAGTGAAAATGAAAAGTAAAAAATGACTTTTTACCCCTTTATATAAACCTTTTGACCTAAAAAGGGTATCTTTGACCTAAAAAAGGGTATCTTTGATTAGAGGGGGCCCGAGGACCCAAATTTTTCACCAATTCTGCCAAATCAAGGGCATTTATCATCAACAGATGGAAAAACATTATTGGAAATGAAATCAAAATTTATTATAAATTGACCCAAACAACGTAAAATGACCTAAACCGTCAAAAGTTTTCAAAAACCTATCAAATTTCATTTCATTTTCGAGGGGGAATATACTTGGATAATCAGAACAACATCAACATCATCAAATTAGCGGAATGACCATCAAATCAAAGTGTATTCTTTTATTAGGAAATTTTTCACTAATCAATCGAAAGGGGCATCAAACATCCAACCACATCAAATCAGGTATCACATCAGTAATCTAACATCAAATTGATCATCAGGACACCAATATCAATCAGAACTACATCAAACATCATCAAAATTGACATCTCATATCGAACATCAAGATCAACCATCGACAAAACCAGGACCTTTTATCAATTGGATCAAAACATTCTTTGAATTGACACGCTTCGCATGTCAACTCAAAGAGGAGCATTTGTAATCACCTAAAAGTGGACAAGATCATTCAAGTGATCAATCAAGGAAAATCAAGGTAAAATCAAAACAATTGAATCCAATGAGCATTTAGCCAATCAAAATTAAAATCAAGCTTCAATTCAATTTAAATCAAAATCAAGAGCACTTTAATCAAGTTAAATCAAATCAATGTGCAATTAATTCAATTAATTGTATAGGTTGGAATTAAATAAACTCAACCCATTCAAGGGGTACACTTGGCTAAATAAATTAATTAAAATCAATTAATTAAATCCTAATTTCTCTCAACATCACATGGGAGGAAAAAGCCTCAACCAATAGGATTTAAGAAAAGAGCTCCCATGGATCAAGTCAAATTCAATCTCAATCACTCAAATTGAAAGAGCATCTTGTCCACTCATCTTGTCTTCTTGTCCCAAGCTTTGAAGACACAATATTTAAATTGTCTTCAAAGGGTGGAACCAAAGACTCGACTCAAGCCTAATCATGATCAACTCAACTACACCCCCTACCCTTGCCAAATCCTATAAAATAAAGGCTAAATTCATTCATAATTCATCTACAAATCTGAGAAATGCATCTAAACTCTTGAGAATTATAGCTAGAAAGGAAATTTAGAAGTTAATTGAGCATTTCAATTTGGAATTGAATTAATTATCTTAGCTTATCACTCATTTCTCACTCTAGGACTGTCATTAATGGAGGCTTGCTGAGGGCTTCTCCATTAACACTCTTAGTTAGAGAGCCATAGAATGATTAATTGCTCATTTATTTGCTAAATAGATTTGTTATTTGTGGTAACTTAGTTTCTATTTGATTTATTTGACAATACTAATTCTATGAAGGTACAATTTCTAGTACACACCCAATTACTCAGTTTATCTCACACTAAACATCTCAAAAGATTACCCAAGCTTCTATTCACAACCTCTATTTATCCATCAGTTTGTGGGTGAAATGTAGAACTATATCTCAACTCAGTGCCCAACTTTTTCCAAAGAGTCTTCCAAAAGTATCCAAAAAACCTACTGTCTTGGTCAGAGATGATACTCCTCGGTAATCCATGCAATCTGACAATCTCCTTAAAGAAAAGATCTGCTATATTCACTACATCTGATGTCTTTCTACATGGTATAAAATGTGCCATGTTATAAAATATATCCACAACAACAAATATAGAATCATTACCTCTCACTGTCTTTGGTAAGCCAAGAACAAAATCCATATTGATATCAATCCAAGGTTTCTCAGGAACAGAAATCGGTATATTTAATCTAGTATTTTGACTTACTCCCTTTGCAACTTGATAAATTTCACAACTTTTCACAAATTTTTTAACATCCTTATACAACTGCGGCCAAAAGTATTTCTCCTTAAGAAAATTCACTATTTTGTTAATGCCAAAATGTCCAACCAAACCACTAGTATGTTTCTCCTTTATCAAATTAGTTCTCATTGATCCTCTCAGTATACACAACTAAATACATTTTGTACACTATGGAAAGTGTCTTCATAGAATTAAGGTTAGTCAATAAATGAGAATAGTAACTAAATACAACCACAAAGTGATAGAGCAACTATTTAGCAAAATAATGACTAATTGAGCATCCTATGGCTCTCTAACTAAGAATGTTAATGAATAGCTCTCAGCAAGCTTCCATTAATGATAGTCCTAGAATTAGAATGATAAAGATAACAAACTATTGATAACAATTAGATCAAAAGAAATGCTAAAATGCTTCTCAAATGCCTTTCTAAGCTCAAATTGCAAGAGGTTCAATGCAAGTCTCAGATGTGTGGCTGATCCATATGAAGGAATTAGGCCTTCCTTTTATAGATTTTCCAATGGTGGGGGTGTAGTTGTATTTGATCATGATTAAGCCTTGGTTGAGTCCTTGGTTCCACCCTTTGAAGACAAAGAAATTTGTGTCCTCAAAGCTTGGGACAAGTAGACAAGATCAATGGTCAAGATTCCTTTTCACTTTGAGTGAATGAGATTGAATTTGGCTTGATCCATGTGAATGCCTTTATTCTCATTGGTTGATTGATTTTCCTCTCTTTGTGTTTGTTGAGAGTAATTGAGATTTATTAATTGATTTAAATGAATTTGTTTAGCCATGTACCCCTTGAATGGGTTGAATTTAATTTAATCCAAGACTATACAATTAATTGTATTTTGATTTGATTTCACTTGATTAAAGTGCTCTCAATTTTGATTTTAATTGAATTACGATTTGATTTTCATTTTGATTGGCTAATTATGCATTGTGATTCAATTGATTCAATTATGTCCTTTATTTGTCTTGATTTGATTTGATTTGCTTTGATTTGATCTTTGTCTATTTTCAGGTGATTACAAATGCCCCTCTTTGAGTTGACGTGTGAAGCATGTCGATTCAAAGAATACTCTGATTTTGCTTAATAATAGGTCTTGGTTCGTTGATGGTTGATCTCTGATGTGGTTTGGTGTCTTTTGATGGTTGATCTTTATTTATGATATGAGATTGATGTAAATATGATCGATATGAAACTCTCTTGATATGGTTCTCTGATGATCATTTTGATATGGCATTTTTTCTAATGTCGATATGATATTTGATTTGATATGATGATTTTGATGTGATGCCCCATTCATTTGATTATGAAAAATTTTCTGATAAAATCTTTCGCTTTGATTTGATGATTGGTCTCTTTATTTTTGATGATGTTACTATTGTTTGATATATCCAATGGTATGCCCCCTCGAAAATGAAATAAAATTCATACTTGATTTGATCGTTGATTGATTTGGGATGATGTTGATCATTTGGTTTTAATAAAGTTTAGGTTTTTTTTTTTTTTGATGAATTTTATTTGTATTTCCGATATCGATGTTGAATTCGATTAATTTTGAATGTCCTTGTGTCGATTATTATGATGATCACCTCATTTTATTAGATCAAATGGGGTAACAATGTACTTGCATAGGTAAAATTTACCTCCTTTTAGGTCAAAAACCTATATGAAGGGGTCAAACTCCCTTTTTACTATTCATTTACCATTGACTTTTTCCTTTGACTACCTTTTGCCTTTTCCACCTTCCACGATTTATGTCCCTATCCATGAGCATCGCTTCGAGAAATGCCGGTGATATCATCGGCTGCCTGGCTCTGGAGCTCTGGTGAGTACTTGTACCTTTCCATTTTTCCATTTTTAGCTATAATTTCAATTTTTTTCAATTTTTTCCAGTTAAATAGGTAGGATTTTAGTTTTTCACAATAAAGGGGCAATTTTGCCACTTTTAAGGGCACTTTTGCCTTCCAATGTGCGCTTCTGCACTTTTAAGGAGTGCTTCCGCAAATCACTTTGGTGCTTTCGCTCACCAAATTTAAGCCCTTCCACACTTTTACAATTTCTTTGTGCGCTTTTGCCTAGGTGTAGCGCTTTTGCAACTTTTACATGCGCTTTCGCTGAATTTTCTCACTTTTACATCTTTTAAGAGTGCTTTTGATGTACATTTGGGTGCTTTTGAATTTTTCACTGCTTTTGCAATATTTATGTGTGTTTTCACACCTTTAAACTGCGCTTTTGATGTTTGTCACTTTTTCTTAATAAATAGTGCTTCTCCTTTCCAAAATTTCAAGTTTTTGGATTTTTGACCAAGTTGCAATTTTGTCGACGTCGTTAATCGATTGTCAGGTTTATGTTCCCAATTTTTGAGATTTTGTAACAAGTTGTAAGGTGTCAGTTAGGGTTCAGTTATAGTTAGGATATCTTTCATCCATCTAGATTCAGATGATGGGTGAAGATAAAATTTCTATTCTATCTATGTAGAAACATGAAATCTGATTGTGGTTTTGATAAGTGTTGATGAATTTTTTATCGACTTAGAATAATACCAATAATTTATGATTTCCTTTCTGATGTGTTTAATCTTTCTTTTTGTAGTTGGATCTCGGTTCTTTATGTATTCGTGGATCTTATCCATTATCCTGGGACATGATTCCTACTCTGAGTGATACTGACCGTCGATACATTGCTTGATGTGGTCTGTCATTCCTTCTATATCTTCCTTGATTCTGTGTGAATCGGGGCCTTATTACTGTTATGGCTAAGCATTGGCACTCAGACCATAACACATTCCATCTTCCTATGGGTGAGATGACCATCACCCCTAAGGATGTGTATCATCTTCTCTGGTTGCCTACCCGAGGAGATCTTGTATACTATGATACCGTGTATGATGGTTCAGCCTATCATCGAGTATTTGGTGATGCTTCCATTGGTGATCAACATATTCAGTGGGCCCAGTTCATTTCATTTCTTGTGTTACCTATTGTTCTTGGTACTCTTATTGGTGGCTTCCTACTTCCAGACTAGCATGGACATGGATTTTTTGTTGGTTGGGGTCTAATTTTAGAGGATTTGATGGTAGATCCTCATTGTTTCAATTGGGGTTCCTATTTATTAGCATAGTTATATCATGAGCTGCACACTTTCATGTACAGACATTCCACTACTTTAACTACTAGAGCCATTTTATTATAGCTGTGGACTTGGGAGCACCTCCCGGTGACATGTCTTGTGATTGATTCAGATCATCTAGCTGGTTGGCCATTTGCATGGATGTATAGTGGTATTATCAAGCAAACCCATATGGGTAAGCTTGATTCAGATAGATGACATGGATACTGTCATTTAGAGGCCCTATCTTGGATGTGAGGCTTGGCCAGAGGATGATAGTGAGCTTTCATATATGTTTTGTCCTCATTGGATGATTGGTCGGTCCACTTTTGTGATCAAGAGATTCTGCTTCCACCGTGTGTTCCGTCAGTATGGATGCATTCAGGATATGCCTCAGGGTGTAGCAATGTATGCTCATGTTTAGGCTGAGAGATCATTATGGGTCCCATGTGTTTATTATGGCACATCTATTCAAGAGATTTAGGATCTAGGGTATCATCCCTGGAACCCTAGGTCACAGGTGATGGATGTTGGCATTACAGATGAGTATGGTGCATGGCTACATAGGTAACCTATTCCTAGATTTACTAATCCTACTGAGAGGATTCCTAGCATTGAGGGGTTATGTGATGGAGATGATGGAGCTAATTGGGATGGGGGTGATGATGATGATGATGGAGATGATGATGGAGGTTTCAGTCATGGGAGGATCAGGGGTTGACATGGATGATGGGGTCATCACGAAGCTAGAGAAGGTCATGTACAGATACCAGTGTTAGCTACTACTCCTATTCCTCCTAGAGCTAGTGATCAAGGTGGAGGTGGATAGGTTGATAGGATTTTACATCGGGTGGCTAGAGT
This sequence comes from Chamaecyparis obtusa, assembly GCA_027943335.1. Taxonomy (NCBI): domain Eukaryota; kingdom Viridiplantae; phylum Streptophyta; class Pinopsida; order Cupressales; family Cupressaceae; genus Chamaecyparis; species Chamaecyparis obtusa. Next base: position 1,921,295 of record BSBK01003135.1, on the reverse strand, counting down.
TTCTATACAAAGGCCTCATGTTAGATGATAGAGAGTTGTTGATGTAGAGATTGCATAGGTGTTTCTTGATCAGGCACAGGGTCCTCCTACTCAGCAGGTCATTCCTTCTTTGGTTCATCCTATTATTCCTTCTATTGTTCCTACCGTTCAGGCACATGATACTGCTTTGATGCCTTCATCTTCATCACATCTTTCTTCTTCTCAGTTTGTTCCTATGTTAGTTGATCCATCTTCATCCACTCCATCTTCGTATACTCCACTTTCACAGTCTGTTACAGCTCAAGGTTTTGCCCTGCCTCAACATCGGATGTTGCTTCCTTACAAACTCAGATATCTTCTATTTAGTAGTAGGTTTCACAGATGAGATGTGAGGTCCTACCCCGACCCATCCTAGCTCGATATTCTTTTTGACATTTGATTCATCAGGATGATACTTTGAGTATAGACATTTGACCTATTTTGGATGATGTATGCTATCACTAGATCTTATGAGATGATTGTTATAGATTTATATGATGATGATGTTAGTAGTACTTTTTATATGCTTGTTATGGTTCCATGCTTATCTATGATATATGAATTTTGCATTCTACATTTGTTACGTTATCTTTCAGAATAGTAAATATTGGTGGTATCATGGTTCTATGATTAGTGTAGGATTACATGCTTATGTAGAAATAGGATTGATATTTCGATGCTTGAATAATTAGGGTATAATGTGGATTATGTAATGATTCATGAAATGCAGTTATTTATAATTGTCAAGTTTAGATGTTATTATTTCATTTTCAAAGGTTATTAATGCAAAGATTTTATGATGTACTAACATCAGAATTGAGTGTCCAAGAATATGGCCATGGTTGTAAATTCAGGGAAACAAGAAAGGATCTAAGTGCAATCAGTTTGAAACCAAGGTTGACTCTAAGAAGAGAATGACCTCGTCATATCATGAATTTATTTGTAAACGTGATGCCTATGTGTATGTGGTTGACAATGTTTGTAAGTAAATTTTTATTTTTTGTGAAAATATATAAATGTATTTGTCCACCAAGCATGCCAAATGTGTTTGTGATGTGTGCTTTAGTGAGGTGTCACTTGACACCTTGGTGATGATGTGGCATGCTTGAGTGGAATAAGGACCCCACCCTTTCCTTAGTTGGTTTTGAGTATTCCTAAGCTCAGTAGGTGGTTTAAGGAACCAAGATTTATGTTACCAATACTTCATTTTCGGATGCAACTCTAACTGGGGTTTTTGAGGAGTTCTATGGAGTCCTAGGTGTGGTTTAGGTTGGATTTTGGTGCCCCAAGGCTATTACTTGGGTTAGGGGGCTTATTTCTTCTATTTCCACTTTCCTAGGTCACCTTTTTGCCTCTCCAAATGGGCCATTTTTTATATGAACGAAAATAAAAATGCTATCTAGGATGTCTCACCTTTTTATGTGTTGAATTTCATTCCAATCCTTAGGTAAGGGCAAGTGTCACTTTGTCTAAGATCTAGAAACCTAATTGTTTTGGGAAGTGAGATGTGAGAAGAATGTTTGAATGTCTATAGGGGAGAGAGACTTAGGAAGAGGACACACTTGTTCATTTTTGTCTATGTTAGATTTAGAGAGCGAGAGAAGATCTAGAGAGTTTTGGACTAAGTAGATTTGAGAAGGATAGCAATCTTGGAGTCAAGAGGAGCTCATCTTCAATTCTTCATTTAGCCTTGGCTTAGGAGGAGGTTGGTGGTTTCTATCTTGTGATTACTTTGAATATGCTTTGAAAGAATTGTACTATGTGAAAGTTTTGTAAATTGTAATTCCTTGTGTGAATCTTGTATTGTTTGGTTTCTTTTGTGAATTTTCTTTCAAACTTATTTGTTTTCTTGAATTGTTTCTTGTTTATGGGTGTGCAAGTTCACTCCTCATCCTTGGGAGGATTTGAGGAGAACTTGGGGTGAAGGGCCTAAGTTGGGATTTCCTTATGTATGAAAGCATGGTGTATGGGCACCATGAGAGCCTTCTTATGTTGTTTGGAGGCCATAAGGGTATTGTTGATGCTCATGGATTGAGCTAGTTGGAAGGGCCTTGTGAAGGCTGGTAATATATGTTGAAATGTTGTTTTTGTTATAAGTTAGGTGTCTCCATAAGAGAAGAATTCCACCTTCACCCATTCTATGGATTCTATATTTAGAGTCCTTTGTGCAAGTTGGGAAGGGAGTAAAATGTGAAGTTCTTTGTACCAAATTATGTTTGAATGTTTATGCTTTGTGTTTGAAGGTTTAGATTTTTGGTTTGAAGGAGTAGTCCAAGTTTAAGTTGAGAAATTTTGTTTAAGACTGTTCTTAGGAGAACAGCTTGGGAGATCTTGCTCTATGCATTTTGGTTTCTAAAACAAAGAAATTGTATTATTTTATGAGCTAGAATTTAGACTTGTTATTCTTGTAGTTTTCTAAAAATTAAGACAGTTTAATAGCTCTCTTATAGTACTGGAATCTATAACTATTATCTGTATTTTAAAATTAGTTCTCTGCATAAATGTTAATTTGATCAGACATGGACTGGAAATGTTAGATTAATTTTATTGTTCAGAAAAGGTTGAATTTCCTGCAACTGAAAAATATTTATTAAATCAATTTTCCAGCATGATGTGTTATAAAATACTTATGTACAGGAAGTTTAAAATTAGTTCTTTTTATTAGCTCTTTACAAGCTAAAATTTTATGAATCTATGTTGAGCAATTAATTGTTATTAAAAATTATTTTATGTTAATACTATGACTTAGATTTTGCATTAGAAAATGTCTTATGTTTAAAGCTTGAGTACATGGAATTTACAGTTGAACTTGTTAATAGGATTTGTAAAAAAAATTTACTTTACAACAGGTTGGAAATCAAAAGGTTTACATTTCTGAAAATTTGTTTATTTCATCTATCAAGTTGTAAATCAAGCAACTAGTAATGTATATGCTAAATTAAAAGTTCTGTACAGAATTCTCTTTCCAAATTTGAGAATTAATCTCAGTTTTATAAATGTAAGAACATGACAAACTGAAAACTTTAATTTATGTAAGAAAATATTACATAAACAGTTGTAAATTTGTTTTATATTTTCATATCTTTAGTTTAATTTAAAATATGAACATTAGTATTTACTTTTAGTAGTTTGTAAACTGTGTAATGCCCTGTGGAATTTTGGGCATTACTTGAGTTCTATGATGCAGTCGTTTATGGCAATTATGAGTCAGCATGGGTTACAAGCTAGTTTGAGCCATTCACCAGATAGTGCACCTAGGCCTGAGAATGCTGATGATGGTGATGATTCCGTTGCTTGAGCATTTCTCTATATTCATGGGCGTTCTTTTCCTTGTTGTCATCGAGACATTGGATTCGTGTTGTATCATGGTTGATCAGTTGATGTTTATTTGTTTGTTGATACTTTGATATGTGATCAGACACTGATCTCTAGATATTGCTTTCTTCATGATCATGTTATAGACATTGATTTCTTGCTCATTTATGATGATGGTACCATGGACTCTGATACTTTGATTGATTTGACTATATATGACATCATCATGTGTTGGATTTCTTTCTAGATGTTTCATATGATATGCAGCTATATGATTCTATATGGATTTGTTTTATTTTTGCAGAATGGAATTTTCTCATGTATGCATATGTTCCAATGATGGTGAAATGGTTGTCTTATATATGACATAGAATAGATAAATGCTATGTATAATGTTTATTTACTTTATGTTATTGATGGATATTAGATGGATAATGAATCTATTGCTTTTGATATGTAGATGTGATGCAATGATGGTCTTTCAATGATATATGTATGAATGGTGCTATTATGAATGAGATGTTTGTAATGAATGTAATGATTTTTCCTTAATGCAATGTTATGGATGCAGTTTTGATGTTGCTAATGACCTTTCTCATGCATGAACTTTAATGATAATGATGAACTTAATAATGTATGATCCTAATAATTCAAATGTTGGACACATCTAAATTAATGCAAGACTTAAATGATAATGATTTAATTAATGCAAGTAACCTAATGCAATGCACTTTGTTTTTTATTTCCAACACACTCGATCCTATATAATTGGTTTTTGATGATCTTTTGATTGTTTGATTTGCATACACCTCCTTTTAGATTTAATTTCCCCTCTTGCAAATTAAGCCAAGTAAGGAAAAACAATACATACAATGCACTTAATCTAACATGAATGCAACTAACTGTCATTATTCAAAATTTGGAGCTTATAATCATCATCAAGCGCTTTTGGAATCCCATTTTAGTACAACCATCACTAGTTTAACTATGATGATATGAATACTTTTTACCTCTTTGTTTTCTTTCCCATCGGTCATAGCTTGTCTAGTCTAAAACTTTCATCGATTCACTAGAAAGAAATGATTTCATCAATTGAGTTAACACTTAGAAAACTTTGCCATGTTTTTCAAATCCATAGTTCAAGTGTAGTTCCATCCATTTCAAATTTTTAATCTTGATAAAGATAAGGTCATTTAAGTTCTTGGATCAAATTTTTATTTTAGGCTCAAGTTGGATTGGGATGTAGATTTGATTAAGTGTTCCTCTTTCGAGTGTGATGAATTGATTCTCTGATTTAATAAAGACTTCTTTGATGAATCCTTTCTCCTTTGGAGTAGATTTCCCCCAATTTGATATTGATTTCGTTTGTGGGACTTAGGACAATTTTTCAATTTGGTGATCAAAATCTTAAGGTACTTGCAAATGCAACTGTGGGGTTTTATTATGCAATATATACACATGTTGGTGAATGCAATATTTACAAGGTGACCTTCTAGGTATGCGACTGACTTGGACTTTCAATGGCACCTGTTTACCAAGTTTTCACCGATTGAATGGATCTAGCTCTTTTTTCTATTTTTAAAGCTTTTCTCTTTTTTTGCTACCAAGGTGCCTATTTGTTAGGTTTTCACCAAGGCACTTTTTTTCTTTTTTCTTTTTTTGTATTTTTCTCTTTTTCAATTTTTTTTTTTTTTTCAGGATCATATATGAATGTTTTTTCTTTCTTTGTGCTCCATTTTTCACTATTTTTTATCTTTTCTGCTTTTCCAATGTTTTGGTCTTTTTAGGGTCTCTTTTCACTATGTACAATAAATATGTTATTGCTCCCTCTGATACTCTTTATCCTCTTTTGTCTTCCTCATATATAGAACTTCTTGAGATGTATGTTATTGATTGGCTCTTGTAGTTCTTCACCATCACAATCTGCTAGTTTGTATGTGTTGGTCCCAAAATTTTCAACAATGAGAAATGGTCCTAACCAGTTTGCTTCCCATTTTCCCTTCTTCTCCCTTTCTTCCTGGTTCTTGAGATTTTCTCTCCACACTAGGTCACCTATTTGAAATTTCCTTGGCTTGATGTGTTTATTGTAAGATCTTGACATCCTATTTTGGTAAACCTTCAAGTGATCAAATGCTTGCTTTTGTTTTTCATCTAAAAGTTCTAGTTCTTGTAACCTTGCAACCCTATAGTCTTCTTCATCTATCAAACCATGCATAGATATCCTTAAAGATGGAAGTTCGACCTCTAAAGGAAAAACTGCTTCTGTGCCAAAGACTAATGAGAAAGGTGTAGCCCCTGTTGGCATTCTAATGCTTGTTCGATAAGCCCATAAGGTCAGATTAATCTTGATGTGTCAATCTCTCCCTAAGTTGTCCACCATTCTCTTCAAAATTTTCAAGATGTTTTTGTTTGTTTCTTCGGCTTGCCCATTACCTTGAGGGTAATATATTGAAGATGAATGATGAATCATGTGAAACGTGGTGCATAATTTTGTTATGTCCTTATTCTTAAAATGTTTTGCATTATCCGTTATGATGGTGTGAGGTATGCCATATCTACAAATAATATGATTTAGGATAAACAAGGATATCTATTTGCCTGTTGATGTTGATAGGGGTACAGCTTCCACCCACTTAGTAAAATATTCCATTGCTGTGATGATAAATTTATGACCATTCAAAGATGGTGGATAAATCATCCCTATTAGGTCTAGCCCCCACTAATAAAATGGCCATGGTGTTGTCATGGGATGAAGCCATAGACCTAGCATACAAAGTGGTAAAGAATAATTTATCATTTGACCTTGCAGATTTGTTGTTAAAATAGTTTAACAAGAACATGGAAAGCATTCAAACTTCCAAAAACAATCCATGTAAGTTTGGATCTCTACTGGTCTGTTTATTTTTCTATGTTCAGAAATTCTTCCCTTCCAAAGGAAAAGTAGTATGGAGAAAGGATGTGCCGATTCTTTATGAGATAAATGAATATATTTCAGAAATGGGTGAAAATTTTGAGAACATCATGGATAGTTATTTTGAGTCTTTCAAGGAGAAAATGAACGATAGATTCTGGATTCCACAGAAGTTGGTGGAGGATTATAAGAATGATATTTGTTTCATGGTGGACTGTGACAAAGTATACATTCAAGCAGCTAAACCGAGGATTGTACATGTGAAACCTCTTCCTTATGAGATAAACATTGATGAAACAAAGAATATCATTGAAGCCCTCCTTAATCAGCCTGTTGATCCCAAAGCTCCATATTTTGGGACATATGAAGAAGAAAAAGTGAGAATTGAATTAAGTATAAAGCTTCCACAGGCAGTAAATAAAGGAAAAAAGAGGATAGACAAAATGCAAGCTATCACACCTCTAATGCTAACCGAGGGCAAAGGAGAAGACATTGAAGAAGAGAAAAAGGATGAGAAAATAGAGGAACCAGAACTTGCAAAGAAGAAAGGAAAGGTATTCATCACCAAGGTACCTAAGCCTCCCACTGTCGTATTTACAAGGAGAAGTGCAAAGGGTAAGGCAGACAAAAAGGACAAAGATATAATATTCAAAAAGCCTCCTCTAACCCTTCAAGAGAAGATCAAACTTTTGAGAGAAGGATCTGGAGTAAGTAATATAAAATCTTTAAAATATGAAATAAGATCAGAAATAGAACAAAAGGAGATTGAAGATGCTGTCATTGAAAAGATGGGACAGTGGAAATACTCTCCTGATGAAATAGCCCAACAGATTCCAGGAGCTTTATTAGATCAAATAAAAATGAGATGGGCCAATGCAAGGCAAACTATAAAAGACATATTTGATCAAACCCTGAAACAGTTAATGTCGAGCTTGAAAAATGATGAAATAAAGAAGGCATTGAAGGAGAATGAAAATAAGATGACACTGAAGTTCAATACTTGTTTAATTCTGATTAACATTATTGAATTGGTTGTGAAGAGTGCAAATGCCACATGGAAGAACATATACCATCTTCACCAACCAAGTACTGAATCAGTTATAATAAAAGACATTGAAGATGACAGTGATGAACAGGAAGAAGCCACTGAGGTAGATGATACCATGAGGATAGCGATAGAAGTCATTGCATCACTTCCTACCTCTCCAGCAAAAGTTGCTACATCTAGCCCGGAGACATCTTCAAGCATGGTTGTGACAACTTCAACATTTGTCCAATCACCTATAGCAACAATAGAAGTAACTACCATTTCTTCTACCGAGTTGCAGTCTCCTATTTCATCAAGTTTTCCAGCAGTAAGTATTCCAATTTTTGATTCTACAAGTGTAAATACTTCAGCTTTAAGTTCTCTAGTAGATAGTATACCATTCTTTATAGCCAGTCCTACTATGTCTACTATCACTACTACTAAGGCATTAAGTACCATAATAGATAAGCCTAAGGCTCAACCGAGTATAAGATTTTTGGGCAAGAATATAGTAGAGGATATAGACTTAGATAAGGAAATAGAGATTCCAACATTGGATTTTGCAAATCTATCAGCGGATCAAAGGCAAAATATAGGTGAACTCCTCCAAAGGAAAGCGAAGCAAAAGAAGCTTAAAGAGGAGAGAGACAAGGAATATAAAATCATTAAGGATGCTAAGGACATTTTGTCAGAAGCATTAGGTATTAAAGTAGACTCCTCTCAACATGTTTTGTTACAATTAGCAGAAGCGATAAATAAGTACAATGAGGATTCATCTGGGACAGACAAGTTAGTTGAAAAAGCCAAGAAGAAATTCAACAATAAAGTGCTTGAGCACATTGCTCAGCACATAGCTATTAATCAAGCAGAATTATCTTCAGTTTTGATGAACATTGAATCTTCCTATTCGAATGTTACCTCTCTTTTGGCCAAACTATGCAATGTTGCCGAGTTCACCAAGGATGTCAAGGATAAAATGATAAAATTGATGAGGATTTGAAGATTAGCATATAGAAGCTGCAACTTGAACCAAGTTCAAACTCTTCTCATCACATGAAAATCTCATTCCTATCAAATATGCAGTCAAAACTATTGAAAGAAGACACAAGGATCCGGTCCACACTGCTAGACATTCAGAACATGATCCTTCCCATCATGAATACAATGTATAAGCACATTGAACATTCCAAAACATTAATTCATGACAATCAGTTCTCAATAGCAGATCACATGATTGCACTCTCTGCAGAAGTCCAAATTGCAATCCAAACATGCAAGATTCTGCAAGAAAATTGGGACAGAACTCTGGCACTGATAATGAAGGTACATTCTATTTTTCTATCAAATTTTAGATTCTCTCTGTAAAACACTTATATATACACCTTTTGCATTATCGTCAAAAAGGGGGAGATATGTATAGAAGAAAAAGTTAGTGCATTGAAAGGGGGAGATAATTTATAAAGCCCTATGACAAAGATAAATTTTGAAAAATCAAAATAAATCTCAGCGTGGTTCATGTATATAAGTTTTGGGCAATAAGTGTTTTTGTCACTAATGCCAAAGGGGAAGATTGTTGGCATTAAGCAGGATTGCCACTAGTGACAACACTTATTTGCATCCTGAGTGCAAACCGAGTAGAACAGTGCAAACCGAGCAAGACAGTGCAAACTGAGCAGAACAGTGCAAACCGAGCAGGACAGTGCAAACCGAGTAGAACAGTGCAAACCGAGCAGGACAGTGCAAACCGAGTAGGACAGTGTAAACTGAGTGACATTATGTCTACCGAGTCACAAGTATTTACCGAGTTCAAAACTTATCGAGTGGTTATTATGAACCGAGCCTTCACTTCTACCGAGTGCATGATGATGCCGAGTAATGCAGTGGACATCGAGTATCAAAAAGTCACCGAGTTAGTTTGCAGGAACCGTGTAACCATACTTGGGCCGACTTAGTAGCACTTATGTTTATTTGTTAAGCCGACTTTGTAATTGTAATTAATTGTTTAGACTTGTATATAAACAATGTTGTACAAATACCAAGTAGTATGAATGTGGAATAAAAAGGGAAGATAAAAAGGCAGAAACTAGTGAATTACAAAGGGCTACTATACATAAGGAGCAGCAGAGACAAATTCATCACAGAAGGTGATCAGTACATCAGCGAATCTCATTCAGCAATCCAGTTGCAAAATAAGAGATATACTGTTTCATTTTAACCAGTGAATCAGTACTAAAATCCTCTAACCAGGTAGACTTAACAGTCTTTTGTAAAATCTCTTTACCGAGTACATACTTCTTTTGTAAGTTTGTAAAAATCCTTTAACACGGTGGATTTAGCAATCCTTATTGCTCCTAGCAGGGCAGATCATCAGAAGTGATCAATGTAAGCCTTAACTGGCCAACTTTATACTGCAGTATTAAAGCTTTGTGGGTTTCATCGACACCCCAGTTTTACTTTCTTTTGGAAGGTTTCTGGGTAACCAAATCTATGTGTCATTGTTGTGAATGCTTTTATGTTTCATGCTTTCTATATGCAAAAGGATAAAGTGAACTATATGTTAATACATCTGATATTGAAAAAAAAATTTGAAGTTACTGATTCACCCCTCCCCTCTCAGTAACTTGGTTAATTCTTGAATATTTCCAACAGGTGCATGTATCAAATTCCCATGGAATTGACATTTCTTACAAGTTTTTGCAAAGTCACATGAATCTTTTTCCATGGTAGGCCAAAAATATCCTATCCTTAGAAGTTTCTTGGCTAGGGATAATCCATTTGAGTGTGATCCACAAATTCCTTTATGGATTTCTCGTAAGGTGAAATTTGATTCTTCCTCTTCTAAACACCTAAGGAGCATTCCATCAAAACCTTTTCGATACAATGTTTTAGAAACTATAGTATATTTGGCGGCTTTTTGAATGAAGCTTTTCTTTTGGTTTCTGGTTTGGTTTAAGGGAAGGATTTGATCCTTTAAGTATAAATTAGGCCATACTAGGGTGATTCATTTTTTGTTAGCAAGAAAATGGTGTGAGGATGGGTTGGGTCATATGCGGGTTGAATTACTTCTTCTACCAAGAACTCATATCTAGCACTCTGATCCGACATCTACAAGAGTGAGGCCAAAGTTGCCATAGCATCCGCTGCTTTGTTCTTTTCTCTCAGCACTTGTTCAAATGTGATGAGTATGAAATATTTCTTGAGATTTTCCACCATGGTTTTTTAGGGTACCAATTTGTCATCCTTTGTTTGATATTCTTCATTAACTTGATTTATGACCAATTGTGAATCTCCATAAACTTTTAATTCTGTCACTTTCCACTCTAATGCCAACTTCATTCCAATAACCAATGCTTCATATTTTTCTATATTGTTTGTGCATTGAAATAACAATTTGTAGGATTTTGGGATAGTAGAGCCCTGAGGAGTGATGAGAAGTATGCCTGCTCTTGATCCATGATGGGTGTAGGAACCATCAAAATAAAGTTGCCATGTTTTTGCCTCAACATTCACAATCTCTGAATCTAGGAATTCAATTTGTATAGGATGATCATCATGAAGTGGTGCTTCTGCTAATTGGTCCACAATGACTTGTCCTTTGATTGATTTTCTATCAACATATTGTATGTCGAATTCACTTAGTATCATCACCCACTTTGGTAGTCTTCCATTCAATGTTGTTTTGCTTAGTAGATACTTCAAAGGGTCAATCTTAGCAATGAGCCTTATCTTGTGGGCTAGCATATAATGGCGTAATTTTTTTGAAGCAAAAACTACAACCAAGCATGCCCTTTCCATAAATGTATAGTTTAGCTCATATTTGACTAAGGTTCTACTAATGTAGTAAATTGCCTTCTCTTTTCCTCTTTCATCCTCTTGTGCTAAAAGTGCCCCCAATGAATTTTCTGTGGCTGAAATGTATAAGATCAAGGGCTTGCCTTTGATAGGTGGCATCAAGATTGGTGGATTCATAAGATATTTCTTTAGTAGATTAAAGGCTTCTTCACATTTTTCATCCCATTTGAAGATTGTATCCTTATGTAAAAGTTGATTGAAATTGTGGCATTTCTCAGCTAATTGAGAGATAAATCTCCTAATGGATTGTATCCTTCCTTGTAAAGATCTCATTTGACTAATGTTATTGGGTGCTTCCATGTCCATGATGGCCTTCACTTTAGTGGGATCAACCTCTATCCCTTTTGCAGATACAATGTAACCTAGAAGCTTGTCAGATTGTACTCCAAAAGCACATTTGTTGAGTCTTGTAATACCCCAAAAATGGGCTATAGGTTCATTAACCTCCTACATCTTCAATTCAAATAAAATCGACATCAAAGTCCTAACCTAAGGCACATCTGCACATTATCGAATCTTAATTGATTTTATTTTTAATTCTGCATCGGGGAATATTTCCTAAATATTCCTAATTTATCTAATTATCTTTAATTAAATATTATTTGGTGATAAATCATATTTATCCTAAAGTTGATTAATTGAATATGATGAATATTTAATTAATTAATTAAATTCTGCCACTTAATTATTTAATTAGATTTAATTGCATTTATTCCTAATTAATATTGTTTTTATTTTGACAATAAATCAAAATTCCTACAAACAATCAATTGGATATTTATTTAATTGATTTAAAATAAAATTTGTCAAATTTAATGATTTAATTGGAATAAAGTTTGATTTAATAATTGATTAAACCATAAATCAATTGTTTTAATTCAAAATCAGTTAAGTTGAGAATAAATCACTTTATTTTTAAATTAATTCATATTAAATCATGCACAATCAAAAAAAGCAGGCAACTAGAAATTAACAATCAATTTTAAAATTGAAACTCAACATCTAATGATGAGTTCAAAAAAAACTAAAGCTCTATTTAGAGATAAAAACTACTTTTGCATGATTTTATGAATTAAATATTCTTAATTTCTGTTCAACTCAAAAATCAACCTGAGTTTATCAAGAGTGATTTATGGCTTTTCTCTTGCATCCTCAAAGCCTTGGATTTCTATAAAATCAAGGCTCAGCTCTTCTAAAATCAATCTCTCGAATTTGCATCAAATCTCTCTCAAAAAAATAAAATCTCTCAAGCTTCCAATCTCATCATCTTTCGAATTTGCACAATTACTCTAGCGAATTGACATCTGAATGAATCAAGCACTTGTGACAGGCGAATTTGTGAGATCATTCATAATTTTCATAGTTTTTGCATAGTTTTTCATATCATTTACCATATCATTGTTAGATACTTTTACATATCAATTTCATACATTCTAGCTTAGATTCATACAGTTTTTCATCCTATTGCATCTAAAATACAAAAAAAAAAAAAAAAAGATTAATTTGCATTCATATTTCATTGCTTTCATCATTTTAAATCCTTTGTTTAGGTGTTGCATTGTCACTGATCTCGATTCCAATCTGAGAACATCATACTCGCACCTACTAGAAGGCAGTAAATCGCCTGGTTAGCATAGTTTCAATTACTTACAGATTTTGGTTTTTTTGCTAACCTCTAATGTTTTACTGAAGTGTTGTGTCTACAACTAGGTACAAAATTCACACACACTTTTCTAGCACCCACTGTGGGGCAACCCACCTTTACATGCTAGTTTTGGTTATTTTTTTGGAGCTAACTCCCTTGTGCAGATTTACTTGGAGACTAAAACCCTAAATTTTTAAATATTTAATTTTATCTCCCAAACGGCTTGGATTTTTGGTCTAAAATGTTTTTTGCAAGTTGGAGGCATACCAAGGAAGCTTCGATAAAAAATTCAAAATTTTTTGAGATGTTTTGAATTTTTAATAATTTTTTTCTTTATTTTTCATAAATAATTCATTTTTGCCACAAATCATCATATTTTTTGGAAATTTTTACATTTTCAGAAAGCTCTTTAAATTCTACAGGGGGTCCATTCTTTTTGTTTTAAATTTGGATGCAATATATTAGCTCAAATAGTCAATTTACAAAAACTGGTATGTTTTAGTAAAAGGGGTCTCTAGGGCACAAATGAAGAGATTTTTCTGAAATTTTTACACTTTTGGAAAGCTCTCTATTTTTTTAGTAGGGGTCTCTATTTTACATTTTTATTTTTATGGCTGAAATCATATCAAAAAAATTAGATCTTGTTGACTAGGTCAAGTGCAAAAAAAATAAAAATTTTGTGATGGGTATGCACTTATTTTTCATATGATTTAGTGCATGATATGAGTTATCATTTGGATTATTTTCTGGTTATTTATTGCTCCTAACAATTTTTTTTCAGATCTATCCCTAGGGTTTTCATAATTTGAATATACCTTGCATATCTTGTTTGCTTGTTGGCGTGTTGGCTTGTTGGAGAGTTCGTGGCTTGCTTGCATGGAAAAGCTCAACAAAAATTGCTAAAATAGGTAAAATCTACTAAGCGCATTGTGAGGAAATCAAGTATTCTATTACATCTAATAACACTTCATTTTGGGACATAAAACAAACTCTCTTGTGTCAAGCTTGAGTGCCTTTACAACTTTCATAATTCACACTTCAGTTTTGGGCTCTAAAATGAACATAGATTTGTTTTTCGCATATCTATTACACATAGTAAATAGGCCCTATGAACACTATTTGTGGTTCTTGAGAGAGTGGGTTTCTAGCGAAGCTCTTCTCAATGAGAGAACCCCTTGTAGGTAGGGAGGTTACTGAGAGCATCTCACATTCTACTAGATTTGTGCGTCTTCAACTTTTGATTGATACATTCTCTCTCCGAAAAGGTTGATAGATCATAAGTGGTTGACATCATAGATCTTTGTGAGATAATCTTAGTCTTAGTGTGTCAGATTAATCTATCTACTTTGTTTTGGTGAAGTGAAGAGGCTAGGGGACTATGCTCTACTTCCTTTTTGGATAGTACCAGAAACCCAGATCCTTGAATCTGATCTAGTCCCCATGTGGTATCTTTTGAGTCACCTTTAGAGAGGATTAAACATAGTGGACATTCCCTTAATTGGGTCAACCACATAGATGGAACCTCAAGTGGTAATAGTCATTTTCACCATGGTAGCAACAATCGCTATATAAATGTCCTTGTAGAAGAAATCTTCACAGGTGTGGTCTCTTGTTGGGCTGTCAGATCTCCCTAGCAGCTCCTGATTGATTAAATTCTCAAACTGTGTCAAAACTCCGGTGCGCCTAGATTGGAGTTCTCCCTCTTGAGATCACAAAAGTTGCAGAGTCGGACCATTACTACAAACCCTAGTGAGGCCAAATTTTTTATTTTCTAGGAATATGTGCATTATTGAAAAACTTTTTGGAACATACACAAGTAGTATTTCTAGGGATTAGCACAATAAGTCACTATTGCTTGTTCATGCACAAGGTTGCTTTTGCCCTTACTCATTATTTTCAAATGATCTCTTGCTTCCCTTGCTTGCTATTTTGCATGCTTGATATCTTCTTGGTTATTTGAGACAAACTTTTACACAGATCTTCAAAAACTAGACAAAAAAATTACAAACAAATTGATACTAAAAAATTGAAAAATTGCAAATCTGAAGCAAAAATCCTTTTTGGTGTCAAAATTCATCCTAAAATTTCAAAACTCATATCAAAGCCAAAGTCAAAGTTGTCAGAGATTGGTCAAATTTGTCAGAAATCCAATTTTTATAGCCTATTCCCCAAATTGTGTTAAAATAGCGAACTGATTCTTGTCATTTCTAGTCATCCTTGGTCAGTTTGGGTCAAATCTCAGGTGCTATGACATGTTGCTCAACATCCAAATGAACTTAAATGGTATCATGTTGCACAAAATGACTATTGGTCTTCTTTCTTCCACATCTCCCATGTCTTCCTAGTCTCCCATTTTCCATCCTTTCTTCACGTCTTCTTGATTCTTTTCCTCTTATTATCTAGTCTTCTTTCTTCTATTCATCTCTTTTGTCACTTCCATGCTTGATTCCTCCTCTTCGAAAACCATGAATTTCAGCTATCTTGTTATGGAACCTCTCTTGAAAATGGATGATCTCGAACTCATTGGTCAATTCAAAGAGTATTATTCCAAAAAGCCCATGAGTGATAAATTTATGATGAAAACAAAAGAAAAATTGATTGAATCAGATGCCTTTGCTAGGATCATATGCATGGTCATGTCACAACCTTCTTCTTCCAAACATCTTTCATATTCTAAGTCTTCTCATCATCCACATCTTCTTCCTCTGCTAGGTCTTCACCTTCCTCTTCTCCACGATCTCGTTCCTCTTCGAATTCTCCCAAGAGTCTTACTCCTTGTCTCAAGACATACCATAATGAGAAACGTGATAACCCTTATGATACCTCTTCCACAGAGAGTGAAACACCCATCTTTGAAGACTATGATGACTATGATGACAGATAATATAATGATACCTATGAAACCTTTGTTCCTAAGAGTCCTCCTCATTGTGTGCTCGTGCTTACTAGAAATGGGACGTCACATTGGATAGATCATGATGGTGATCCATATGATTTTGATTTTGAAAGAGACTTTGATTATTTATGTGAACAATACCTAGATAACACATCTACTTCTATTGAGGAAGAGAAAGCTTACCATGCTAATTATAAATGTCAATACTATAAGGATCTCTCCTCTAAGAACTCTCATGCTGAAAATAAAGATTACACTCTCAAGAAAGATCATGTTAATGTTGAACCTTTGTCTTGTGATGGTTCCCTTCCATCCCCTACTTCCTCCAATACCCATACATTCCCTAAAGCTTCCAATCCTATCAAATCTTTCACAAGTCCTTCATCCACCAAAGGTCCTAATACTTTTCATGCGGTTTCCTATAGTTATCCTCAAGGGATACCTCTTAAAGAAACTCAAGCTAACCTTCACTTGGCTACAAATACTTTCAATAATGCTAAACCTAATGATCCTAAGCCTTTATATGCTATAATTCCTACTTTAGCTATTCCTCCACCATCTCTTCCAAAGTCTTCCATACAATCCCAACATGCTTCCTTTTCCTTAGAAGTGGCTCCATGTCAAGAGGACTCTAAAAATGATAAAGAAAAGAACATAAAGAAAGATCAATATCAAGAACCCTCCATGTCATCCACTCCTTTTCACGATGTCTCTTATCTGCTTTAGGGTTATTTTGATCCTGCACGCCCTTTCTCATTCATTCCACCATGTCTTAAGTCTTCTCCTAAGAAAGATCATGATACTACTTACACTGTTGAGCTTATTGACAATCAAAATAACCCTACCCCACTTCCAATTTCCAAAGATGATACTTCCATTAAGGTTGGTAAAAATGGTGTTGTTACTTCCAATGTTAAGCCTATTGAAAATCAAGAAAAAAATGATGTGCTTATGCTATCCAAAGAAACTTGTCAAGATCGAAGCCTTCCATCTTCTTGTTCCACCATTCCATGTTCTCTTCCACTTTCTACTCTTCCTAATTATGTGCAAGCTTTGAACAATCCTATCAAAGAAGATGCTCATGTTCAAGATGTTCATGATCCTATTGTAGATCCTAATGCTCACTCTAAAGATGTTGATGTCCTTGGTTTTCATATAGATGTTGATGAACTTGTTGATTACCCTTTTGCATCTTCCATTTCCATCCTTGGACCTCTTCCACCAACACTAAGGGCTTCACATCTTCCTTCCATCTTGGGCCCTTATGTCCCTTCACTTTCCCCTCCTAACTCTCCTAATTCATCATCCATATCGGGTCCTTATGTCCCTCCATATTCCATCTTTCCTCAAGATCAACATAGATGCACACCCTTGAATCCTTTTCATCCACCCACCCATCTAAACCAGTCATATCCTCCTTCTTCTTCCATAAGTCCCAAGTCTTTTGGAAGTAACTTGAATTTTCAATACAAGAAAAAGAAGCAATACAAGAATCCATCAAAAAGAGAAGATCACCATGTCTCCTCTAAATGACATGGAGGCATAAAGTCAAAAGAGATATCTAAGAAAAAAACTACAAGACAAGTATGGGTTCCAAAATCCATCATTAAAGATATTCTCTCTAGATTATCAAAAAGAAATGAAAAGGCTATGACTATATGGATTCCAAAGTCTTTCTTGAAAGAGTCTAGTGTTGAGCAAAAAGTGAAGTTGACACTCAAGCTTCCAAAGACTTCCACTTCATCTTCTTCCATTTCATGCGCCTAAACCACAACCTCTGATATCCATTCACCATATTCCTTCACATATTCCTTCACTCATGTTTCCTCCATCCTCTTGCCACCCTTCAAGGTGTGTGTTGATGTTGATCTTGCCTTCCTTTCTATCTACCCTTTCAAAATCCTTCCATTCATTATCCTTCTACCTTCTATCCTTTTTCCTCATTTGCCTATTCCTCCTATCTTCCAACCTCACTCACTTTACATAAAACCTTATCCTCTATTTTTCTCTTCCATCTCCCTTTCCTTATCAACATCTTTGATCATTTCATTTTGAATCCTTGGCATATCATGGTTTATCCTTTCAAGAAGCATTATCTAAAAAGCTTACCTTCTTCCAAAAAAAAAGAACAAAAAAAGAAATGAAAAAAAAATTGAAAATGTGCCTTGGTGAAAACCTGGAAACAGGCGCCTTGGTAGAAAAAGTAAAGAGAAATAAATTCATCCTATGGTGAAAACCACTCCCTTGTGGTGCCTCAGATAAGTACCATGATAAAAACCTGGCAATCAGGCATCATGCATAGTTCTTCTACATATTTCATCCATTCCATCTTCTCTCTTTGATCTTGACAATGTTGATCTATACACGAACATTTGGCTATCTTGTGAGCTATCTTACGATGATCTTGCTTTCATTCCCTTCCTATTTAGCCTTGATATTTATTTTTCTCCATTCATTCTAGCCTTTCGCTATCCTTTTCCCCTTTGGTCTTGATCTAATAAAAAAAGAGTAGAACACGATACTTTGAAACCTCTTGACATGTCTACTCCTTTGGACTACATCCTTTCCTTCTTTGGCACTATGCTTTTGTGACTTATCCTATGATGGTCTTTCATTCCTTGTCCAAATATACTTTACATGACAATTTTTCCCTAGCTTGGGTACCCTTGAGGATTTTTCCCTTGAGGACTTCTTCCCTTCATTATCCATCATTCTCTTGTCTTCCATCTCTTCCACCAACTTGCTAATCCCCCTTGTTCTCCACCTTGCTAGACATTGGGACTACACGATGTGATCTTGCTTGAGAGTTCGATGCCCATTCTGTCTGGGGGCATCCTTTGTACATATTGATTGGTACTACTTATTGAGGTTTAAATCTCATCACTAAGAATCAGAATACATGGTCTAGTAACTGATGATGACTACAAAGTGTTTAGGTTGCAAGAACTTGAACTACTAGATGAGCGCAGACAAGCAACGTATGATCATCTCAAATTATATCAGAAAATATTTTGTAGAGGATACAACAAGAAAGTCAGACATAGAGAATTTTAGGTTGGCGATCTAGTCTTGAGAGAGAATCCTAAAAATCAATCACATAGCTAGAGAATGTAAGGGGAAGTTTGAACCCAACTAGTTGGGACCCTTTGTTATCACTACTACTTTTGGCTCTGGTGCTTATCAACTCTCAACAACTGAAGGAGAATAGCTCCAAGAACCAATCAACATTCTCCATCTGAAGAAATTCTATGCCTAACGCATTTAGTCTATGGTAAAATGTCTTGAAAAAATTATTAAAATTGGAAAAAGTCCTAAAAATATGAACATCTTGGTGAAAACCTAGCAATGGGTGCCTTGATGATTCACAAAAAAAGTAAAAAATATCAAAAGTACAAAAAAATTAGAAAAATGAGAAAGAGAAAAAGTGCCTTGGTGAAAACCTGGAAACAGGTGCCTTGGTAGCAAAAATAGAATCTCTGCCAAGATGGTGAAAACTCGACAAATGGGTGCCACTTGTTTCAAAATGCTCCATCTATCAGTGCAATCTTGGTCTTTCCCAACTTTCAGTCTTGCTTTAGTTTGTACATATCTCTCGGTTTGTTTCTGCATTCCTGTTTTCAATAAGTTAGTCTGTACACCAATCAACTCAAGCATCTATATCCTATCAATGTTAAAACTTGGGGGTAATCAATTTCATATCCTATGGCCTCCAATGTATACTTTAGATGTATCATATCCAGTCAGAGTCCTTTGTAGCTTCATTTGAGCCAGTCAGTCAGTCTCGTCTCCAGAAAGGATTTTGCATCTACAACAACGCAATCAAACATCAAACACAAACTCAAAACAATCTATGCTTTTTACATGCTTTTATCTCCTTGTATGCTTACTGATTCACATTGATATTGTTGCATATTTTGTTCCCACGAGCTCTTCAATGATGTCCTTTATAGAATTTAGAGAGCGATGACTAGGGGCATAATATTTTCCTTATTTTCTTCTTGTATGTGAAAATCTAACAACTTTGAAAATTTTGGATTGAAACGGTGTCCGACTGTAAGAGCCTCTATCTCAAATTGGATGGCCATGCGTACCTCGACCATTGATACCCAAAAAATTCAAAGAAGTCTGATCTAATTATTATTTTTGTGAGTGAGTTCTTTCTCCTACTGTGAAGCACAATCTTGCCTAAGGATGTGAACGATAAAGGGTCACTACGGGTAATTAAAAATAAATTTTGAATGATCTCTTGATTGCTTGATGTGCTTGTTACACAAGGTGTATTCAGGTCATCATGAAGTTTATGTTCTGATGCTTATACAACTTGCCATATCAAAATGGACATGATATTCAGGTCATCTTGGCATTTTTGCCTTGGTGCTTATATCTAATCCGACATTCCGAAAATAAAATCAATATTCATATGTCCATGGTTTCCTAACCAGTGGGTGTTGTATTGATTCTTGCACATACAAATCGATATTCATATGTCTATGGTTTCATAACTAGTGGGCATTATATTGATTTATCTGGTTACCTAAAAGTTCAATGATGACAACAAATTGACACATGATCAGTGACTAGGTCCTAGGTCCTAGGTTTGCATTTCATTTTGCACATTGCAGGATCTCACAAATTGCTTGAACACTTAAACAATTCTTCAAAAAACAATGCTAAACCTAACTACAAGAGTTGAATCTTACACAAAGGTTCCTCCAATGAAACAGCAAGTAGAATCCTTTTTTGGGATCAAAATCAAAATCTAAGATCGTTTATATTGTCAACTGCTTGCTCAATCAACCTTTAATCATCACAAAAATCTAGAATTCAACTTAACTGATTATCTTACATCAAATTATTGAAATTTTAACTTGGTCAACTATGGTCAACTCATGGTTTAACTTAGTCAAACTTGGTCTCCAGGACCTCTAAATGATGCAAAATGTGTTCTCGAACATCTATAACCACTTCTCAAATCAAGTAACATGCTTCTAAACTATAACACTAAATTTTTTTGTCAGATTTCAATTTTAATCCTGAAGGGGGCATGGTATTGCACATCATTCAAGTCTGTAAATCTAAATCTGTAATCAATCTTTCCACAATAATCAAGACAACAACCACATCTAGTTGTTGACTCATCAAAAGTCCTCATCGCTTGGGGAAAATCTATCATTGCTTGGTGCATATCAGATTCATCGAGATCCATATCAATATGGTATCCTAAATCTATCTTGTAAACTGCATCAGCTTTTCATAACTATTGGTTCATTAGCGTTATTTCCTTATTTCTTCGTAATTGATGGGTTCAGGATGTGATACTAATATGATTCATACAAGGACATTGAGGTCTGGAATCAATCACTCACTTCTTCGTAATAATAAGGTTTACAATCAGACATTTTGGCACTTTTTCATAATCACCGGTTCATTGTTGATATAGCTAGCATCATCTCGATTCCTGGTCATCCTGGACCTGGGTCAACATCTTTAAATCTTTCAATCAATTTCTATCTCAGAATCGGTTCATCTTTCAAATCAAATTAGTTTCATACATATATCATACATAGACTATGTCGGCATCTTTAAATCTTTCAATCAATTTCTATCTTGGAATCGGTTCATCTTTCAAATCAATTTCATAGCTTTAAACAGTGATTCAAAGAGGGGCAAAATGTAATACCCCAAAAATTGGCTATAGGTTCATTAACCTCCTACATCTTCAATTCGAACGAAATTGACATCAAAGTCCTAACCTAAGGCACATCTGCACATTATCGAATCTTAATTGATTTTATTCTTAATTCTGCATCGGGGAATATTTCTTAAATATTCTTAATTTATCTAATTATCTTTAATTAAATATTATTTGGTGATAAATCTTATTTATCCTAAAGTTGATTAATTGAATATAATGAATATTTAATTAATTAATTTAATTCTGCCACTTAATTATTTAATTAGATTTAATTTCATTTATTCCTAATTAATATTGTTTTTATTTTGACAATAAATCAAAATTCCTACAAACAATCAATTGGATATTTATTTAATTGATTTAAAATAAAATTTGTCAAATTTAATGATTTAATTGGAATAAAGTTTGATTTAATAATTGATTAACCCATAAATCAATAGTTTTAATTCAAAATCAGTTAAGTTGAGAATAAATCACTTTATTTTTAAATTAGTTCATATTAAATCATGCACAATCAAAAAAAGCAGGCAACTAGAAATTAACAATCAATTTTAAAATTGAAACTCAACATCTAATGATGAGTTCAAAAAAACAAAAAAAACTAAAGCTCTATTTTGAGATAAAAACTGCTTTTGCATGATTTTATGAATTAAATATTCTTAATTTATGTTTAACTCAAAAATCAACCTGAGTTTATCAATAGTGATTTATGGCTTTTCTCTTGCATCCTCAAAGCCCTGGATTTCTATAAAATCAAGGCTCAGCTCTTCTAAAATCAATCTCTTGAATTTGCATCAAATCTCTCTCAAAAAAAAAAAAATCTCTCAAGCTTTCAATCTCATCATCTCTCGAATTTGCACAATTACTCTAGCGAATTGACATCTGAAGAATCAAGCACTTGTGATAGGCGAATTTGTTAGATCATTCATAATTTTCATAGTTTTTGCATAGTTTTTCATATCATTTACCATATCATTGTTAGATACTTTTACATATCAATTTCATACATTCTAGATCAATTTCATACATTCTAGCTTAGAGTCATACAGTTTTTCATCCTATTGCATCTAAAATACAAAAAAAAATAGATTAATTTGCATTCATATTTCATTGCTTTCATCATTTTAAATCCTTCGTTTAGGTGTTGCATTGTCACTGATCTCGATTCCAATCTGAGAACATCATACTCGCACCTACTAGAAGGCAGTAAATTGTCTGGTTAGCATAGTTTCAATTACTTACAGATTTTTGTTTTTTTTCTAACCTCTAATGTTTTACTGAAGTGTTGTGTCTATAGCTAGGTACAAAATTCACACACACAAGTCTCACTTTGAATTCTTCTAGTCTTTCAAAAAAATTTGCCAAAATTGGAAGGTGTTCTTTTCTTGAATGAGATTTGGCTAATATGTCATCCACATAATCCTCCATGAATTTATGCATCATATCATGAAATATTATGGTCATTGCTCTTTGATAGGTCTCTCCTACATTCTTTAACCCAAATGACATAACATTCCAACAAAATGTATCCCATGCACATGTAAAAGCAGTCTTATCTTGGTCTTTTGGTGCTATCTTTATCTGATTATACCCACTAAATCCATCCATGAGTGAGAACATAGAGTGCCCTGCTATTAAATCTACAATGGCATCAATACTCGGAAGTGGAAAATCATCCTTAGGACATGCCAAGTTTAAGTCTCTAAAGTCTGTGCAGATTCTGATGGATTTGTCTGCTTTTGATACTGGCACTATATTTGAGATCCATTGTGCATAATCAATGGCCCTTATAAATCCCACCTTCAATAGTTTTTCTAACTCCACTTTGACAAGTAGGGCTATATGAGGATGCATTTTCCTTAGTTTGTGCTTAACAAGTTTTGCTCCTTCCTTGATATTGAGATGATGCATTATCAAATTTGGGTCTAAACCTGGCATATCATCATAAGACCATGCAAAGTTAACTTGCTTTTCCTTAAAGAACTTAATGAATTCTGTCCTTTCTTTGCTAGATAAGGATGCTGCTAAGTGAATGATCTTTGGCTCTATTTCTGATCCAATGTTTATCTTTTCTATTGGCTCAATTAATATTGGAGATCTTTCTTCATAGTGTTCTAGTAGAACATCCAAACTCCCTTCCATAGGTGCCTTAGTTGGGTTTTCACCTTTGGAAACATTCTTTATTTCTTTGTTTTTTTCTTGATCTAATGTTGCCACAAAGTGGTTTTCAACACTTGATTGTTTTCCTTTTCTATTTTTTTTTTTTTTTTTCATTTTTTCTCAAATTAGAAGTTTGGATGCTCCTACTAATCATTTCTTCTTGATGTTCTCTAATAGAAGAAGGTTCCACCACGTTGAGATATTGGGACACCATGTTGTCATTCAAGAAAGTTGGCAAGGTAGTTGGTTCAATGGTATCCCATTCGATTAAGTCCGTGCGGATGAGAGTTAATGGGTCAACACTTGGGTTTGTCTCAATTGGATTTAGAGTGTATATCTCATTATTGGAGGGTTCATACATTGTATCTTGAAAATCTCGAACATGGGCTTCCTCTAAATGTTCTAAAGAATAAGGATCAAAGTCCTCCTCACTAGACTCCAATAGGGTTTTTGTGGGATAGAACTCATGTGGATTAAAGCTAGCAATTTATTCTTCCATAGTAGGTCTCCATGAAGGAATGTATGGTTTGCCTACCCACTGATTGATTTCTATCTCTATACTTGGTACATCATTTAGAATCACTTGGCTAGAACTAGATGCTTGATTTGAAGTCGATTCTGTCATGGGTCCTTTATTTTTGGTAGAAGCATAGGTATGAATAACATTAATACCCTTATCTTGGCATGATTCATCTGATAGGGTCTCCCATTCCCATTCATTATAGTCCTCATCACTATGAGACTCTAATTGTAATATTTGGCTATAAAGTTCAGGATGATGTTTTTGAGTGTATCCTTCCTCAAGATACCCTATTCATGCTTTCTCCTTAGAATCTCACCATGTACTTTCTAAGGGTTCAATGATCCCTTCATTCTTTGTGCCTAAAGGTCCTTGACCTTTGTATCCCATCTTTTGCATGATTGCAAATCCTTTCCCATATTGATGTGTGGGAATGGTTATATTTTGGATATGTTCGACATGGGCACTTGATTCGTCATCCTTGTATAACCAGTTCAAAATTTCATTGTCCTCTTCATCCATGTCCGATGATGTACTTGCCCTCACAAAGTTCTCATTATATCTATGAGGCAGATTTGGGGGTTTGCCAAAGAACTTGGGTGATAAAGGTAGGTCCATCATAGATAAGGAGTATTCACCTACTCCTTGCTTTTTGATCTTGCATTGCTTGTCAAAGTTTTTCATCATTTGGTCCATCTTTTGATAATGGGCTTCTTTAGTGTATACTTGAATAGATTTCTTAGGGTCTTCTTTTGTTTCTTCAATAATGTTACCCTCATTAACCCTCTCTTTTCCTTTAGTAGAGGTAGTTGGGTTAATGAGTTTTGGTGTTTCTTCAATAATAACTTCTTCCATATTTGCCTTTCCCTTCAACCAAGAAGTGTTCTTAGAATTTTGACCTTGCTCCATTTGCTTAGGTATAGACCCTTCAATATTATGTGGGACTAGGGAGTCATTGATAGGCTTGACATTATTGCAATATTGGAATGGATTTAGATCTCAACTTACCATTATCTCTTGATCTAGATATGGGAATTTTAAGCATTGATGATAAGTTGAAGGAACGGCTTGCATTTTGTAGATCCATGGCCTTCCTAACAAAATATTGTAAGTCAAATTTAAGTCTAACACTTGGCATATGGTCTCTTTTTGCATGGGACCAACTCTTATGGGTAAGACTATAACTCCTCTTGATGCTCTTTCTTCATCATCGTAGGATTTTATGGTTATTTTCTTCTTTGGGTCAATAGCCTCCCTAGAAAATCCTAGGGCTTTTACCAAGCTAAGGGTACAAATATTTAGGCCTACACCTCCATCTATAAGGACTCTTTTCACCCTATGCTTGTGGATCAACACTTCTATGTGTAAGGGAAAATTTTGAGGATGGTTAAGGGACATGTCATCTTGTTTGGAAAATGATAGGCAATGAGGTGCAATCAGGTGTCCTACCATATTTTGAAATTTTTCTACCTCTAAATTTAGAGGCACATTTGTTTCTAATAAGGCTTTTTCCAAGATATCTTTATGAATTGGTGATAATTTGAGCAGCTCAAGAATAGAAATTTGAGCGGGAGTTCTTTGTAATTGCTCAACCAAGTTCTACTATTTTGATGATGATGTTGAGGCTTGATTTGATATCACCACTTTTGAAGCATTAGTAGGTAGGATAGTTTTTTATGCTTTCCCCCTAGTGACAACATTTGATGATACTTCCCTTGACTTATCTTTCACTATGATAACATTTATGGTTTGATCCTCTTCTCTTAGGGTGTTTATCATGTTATCATATGTGTGAGAAAAGTTCACCTTCTCATTACCCTTCTTTTGATTTTGATTAGATGACTCACCCTTTTCATGATTCAAAAAGGGATTATTGTAGGCCGTGTGATCCTCATTGTTTTGAAGGCCTTCAATTTTAATGGTGTTATTATCAATTAGATCTTGCACTAATTGCTTCAATCTCATGCATTCATTGGTTGGATGACCTCTTTTTCAATGGTATTCACAATGATGAGATTCATTCCACCAATGTGGCTTGACTTGAGGTTCATAACTTGATATGTTAGGTAACGTGATAACTTGATTGGCCAACAAGGTTCTTAGTACATTCTCCAAAGGTTCACCTAAGTAGGTGAATTTTGTTTTGTTATAATTGGAATTTTATTTTGATTTACCCCAAGTCTTATTGTTGGAAGTGTTGGGATTTTTGTTGGAATTATTGGAATTAAATGGAGCTTTACTTGATTGATTAACATTATTTGAAGAATTAGCTCTATATGGTAGTATAAAAGGGGTAGACTTTAAGTTGTGTACTTCCACAACTCCATCATTTACAAGGTTTTTATTGTTATTCTTCATCCATGATTTAGATTTATCATTATTATTGTTGGACCCTTGATTATTGAAATACTTAGGCACATAATTATTTTTGTTTCTATTATTATTGTTGTTGTTGTTGTTGTTGTTGTTGTTGGATTTGTTATCCTTAAATAATTTAACTTCACCTCTTTTGACCAAGACATCTTCAATCTTTATCCCATTTTCGATGATTTTTTCAAATGTTAGGGGAAATTGAAGTTGTAACCTATAATTCATTTACAAGGTCAAATTGTTAGTGAATATCTCCATCTTCTCTTTCTTGGGGATACTTCATGGATACCTTGCAAAAATAGTCCTCCACCTTTGTAGGAATCCTAAGAAGGACTCCCCATCTTTCTGTTTGGTATCACATAACTTGAGCATAGTAATTTCATGCTCAATGTCATAAGAGTAATGGGTTACGAACTTGGAGGCTAACTCCTCAAAAGTCTTGATTCCTTGGGGTAGTTTTGAAAACCACTCCATTGTAGGTCCTCCTAAGCTTCTAGGAAAGAGTCTCATTAGATAAGTATCATTGTGCATGAACTCTATGCTTAGGGCACAAAACTCTCTTAAATGATCCTATGGGTCTATTTTACCCATGTACTTATCATATTTAGGAAAAATGGTATTGAAAGGAAAAGACACCATAGATAAGCTCTTGTCAAAGGGAAAAGGACACAAAGCTTCTATGGAAAAGGCCTTAGGTTCAGTTGCCTTCTTCATGGTATCAATCTTCTCTTGGAAGGCCTTTATTTTCCTAATCATAACATTCATAGGATCATCTTTGTGTTGATCTTTCTTGAGTTAATCAATATCAAAATCATAGGGCAACTTTACCCCCTTTTTGGGCTAGGTTTAGGAAGAAGTTCTCCCTATCTTTGTCTATTAATTTCTCCATAACTTATAGGAAATCATTGTCTTGGGAAGCTTTCTCAACCCTTTCTTCAAGTGTCTCCTTAGGATTATAGTTGGCATTGTTGATATTGTGATTATGATAGGCTGAATTTCTATCACCCATCTCTTCAAGTCTTGGTTCAAACAAGTTCATGAAAATTTCTTCTTGATTAGGATCTTTAAAAACACTTTGGTACTCAACTTCTTGCCTTGGGTTTGCAAAAATAGCGCTATCTCCTCGTAATGATACCCTATGTGTTTAGGACTATGTGGAAACCAGCATCCAACAATGGTTTGATTTGGGATGATCCTTGATTTGAAAATTATTGATTTTATATTGAAGAGATTTAAAAATTGTAAGATGAGTTTTCAATGGATATCTCTCACTTGCTTATGTATTCCAAACACAACAATCACACATTCACTTGTCTCTTTTTACCCACTTAAACACAAAATATTTGATTTGAAGAATGTTATCACGGGTTTTTCACAAGAATGCACTTCAAGCACCTACCTAGCACAAGATTTGGTTCGTATACATGGCTCTACAAGGTGGTCTTGCTACTTAATCAAGGATTTAGTATATATTCCGTTCAAAATGGACTTTAATCTCTCATCCTCCAAGTATGTTAGGAGGCTTCCCACATGCACCAAAGTATGATTTTGCACAATCTGTGAGGACTACTAGAGGAAGGTTGAAAAATTAAGATCCTTTTGTCATGCACCCCATTAAGGATACATGCATTTCATTTTAGAGTGGGTTGGATTCCTACGGAAAAAAGTGAGCGTATCCCACTTTGGGCTATCCCTCACACCAGCCTCGTTAAGGAAAAATTGGGAGGCGAGCCCACTATTGCTCTAGCATGTATATGGAAAACAAGAAATGAACTTAGGCTGACAAGTTTGGGAGTTTGATTCACTCAAAGAGTGAAGAGCATATCCCTATTGTCTTTCTTTGTTCCACACACTTAAACACACGCTTGTTCTTTCCCAATCTCTTGACAAGGAGATTCTTAAAATTGAAGTGTATAATTCATTTCCTATTTTATCTTAAGCTATGTTCAAAGAATGCCACAATTTGATCAAGTGCAAGCTTGAATAGAGAAATACCTTTCCTTTTGTAGCTAGCCTAAGCTAGGGGCATTTTTGAAAGGTTTTGTCATTTTTTTACCTTACCTTCACCATAGCTCCCTCCCAATGTGCTTGTCCTCCAACAAGTTAGTCAACACCAACAATCACAATGAGGGGAAATCAAAGTAAAATGAATGAAGCAACTAATTATGTATTGAAATTTTGAACACCTTAATTGCAAAGTTTTTAAGGAAAACTTGAACTTAAGGACTAAAAATCCAATTTAAAGATACAAATTTTGATTTGTATGCTTCAATAATAGCAAGATATTTCTGATATACCTGATTGTCTTCTTCTTATGTTGTTTCAAGAACCGCTTTGATATGAGCTATGTTCTCCTTCTTGATCTTTTTGGCCAAAGCTTTACCATCCTGATTGAATTTTGTCTCTGGCTTTCTCGCCTTTTTATGCCCTATCATCCTACAGAATAAAAGTCATTTTTCCACAGTCAGATTAATTAATTCATAAAATTCTACAAAAGCACACCAGAATTAATTGAAAGCACTATTTTATTGCTCAAAAGCGTAGCTAATCTGATTGAAAGTGCTATTTGATTCTATCAGTAAAGTGCAAAAGCGCACAAATAACTCTTAAAAGTGCTTCTGGAATAAGCAAAGGCACTAAAATTTATGCAAAAGTGCTAAGAAAACCAGTGAAAGTGCCTAGTAGTAAGGAGAAAAGTGCTCTTTTACGATGTGAAAGCACTAAAAGATAAGAAGACTGAAGAGAGGAATCACAAAGGCACTGCAGATCGATGCAAAGGTGCACAACTTTGCTGCAGAAGCACCAGAATAGTGATTGAAAGCATTGTTTCCTTTCACAAAAGCGCTGATTAATCTGTCAAAAGTGCTACTTCCTGAAAAAGCCGAAGGTTAATGACATGCAAATTTGGAAATAATGAAAAAAAATTGTACAATTAATAAAGTGAAGCATTCTGCCCCATGGTGGGCACCATTTTGTATACTAGGGAAAGTGCCTTCATAGAATTAAGGTTAGTCAATAAATGAGGATAGTAACTAAATACAACCACAAAGCGATAGAGAAACTATTTAGCAAAATAATGACTAATTGAGCATCCTATGGCTCTCTAACTAAGAATGTTAGTGAATAGCTCTCAGCAAGCTTCCATTAATGATAGTCCTAGAATGAGAATGATAAAGATAACAAGATATTTCTAACAATTAGATCAAAATAAATTCTAAAATGATTCTCAAATGCCTTTCTAAGCTCAAATTGCAAGAGGTTCAATGCAATTCTCAGATGTGTGGCTGATCCATATGAAGGAATTAGGCCTTCCTTTTATAGATTTTCCAATGGTAGGGGGTGTAGTTGTATTTGATCATGATTAAACCTTGGTTGAGTCCTTGGTTCCACCCTTTGAAGAGAAAGCAAATTTTGTGTCCTCAAAGCTTGGGACAAGTAGACAAGATCAATGGTCAAGATTCCTTTTCACTTTGAGTGAATGAGATTGAATTTGGCTTGATCCATGTGAATGCCTTTCCTTTATTCTCATTGGTTGATTGATTTTCCTCTCTTTGTCTTTGTTGAGAGTAATTGAGATTTATTAATTGATTTAAATGAATTTTTTTAGCCATGTACCCCTTGAATGGGTTGAATTTAATTTAATCCAAGACTATACAATTAATTGAATTAATTGTATTTTGATTTGATTTCACTTGATTAAAGTGCTCTCAATTTTGATTTTAATTGAATTAAGATTTGATTTTCATTTTGACTGGCTAATTATGCATTGTTATTCAATTGATTCAATTATGTCCTTGATTTTCCTTGATTTGACTTGACTTGCTTTGATTTGATCTTTTTCCATTTTCAGGTGATTACACCTTTAAACAACATACCTTCTTGAATGAAATAGTCTTCCCATTTAGTACTCAGTTGATCTTGAATAGGTTCTCTGCACTTCCTCCATGGCTCAAAAAAATTAGGATCAATTTCATACAATACTTTCATATCATCAAAACCAAGAACTTCAATTCTCATCTCGATCATCAAAGATATTCTTCTACTCAATGCATCAACAACTCAGTTAGTGAATCCACTCTTATGTTTTATCACAAATGTATAACTCTGCAAATATTCAACCCATTTCATATGTCTCTAATTCAACGTATTCTAACTGCCCAAATACTGTAAAGCCTTATGATCAATATACAACAAAAATTCACTAGGTATCAAATAATGTCTCCATTTCTTTAGGGCTTGAAAAATAGCACATAATTCTTGATCATACATATTTCCTTTTTGCATCATTCAACTTCTCACTAAAGAAAGCAATAGGTTTACCTTCTTGACTCAACACAACTCCTATTACACTACCACTTGCATGACATTCAACTTGAAATACCTTATTGAAATTAGGCAATGCTAACACAGGCAATTCAATAACCTTCTATTTTAGAGTCTCAAAAATTTTATTAGCTCCATGTGTCCACTTGAATTATCTTTTATCTCATCTCATAGTCTCAGTCATAGCATTACAAATTGAACTGAAATTCCTAATGAACTTTCGTTAAATACTTGCTAAACCATGAAATGATCTTACCTCACTAGCATTCTCAGGTGTAGGCCAATTCAAAATAGCTTCAACCTTTTCAAGATCCATTTTAAAACTATCAGCTGAAATCACAAATCCCAAATACATAATCTCCTCTTTCATGAAAGAACACTTTTTTAGGTTAATCAACAACTTTTCTTCTTTCAATCTCTATGATACTTGTTTATAATGCAACAAGTTCTCTTCTCTAGTCAAACTGAATATCAGAATACCATCTAGGAATACAATCACAAATTTACCCAAAAATTTCTTCAAAACTTCATTCATCAATCTCATAAAAGTACTTGATGCATTAGTTAAACCAAAAGCCATAACCAACCACTCATACAAATCTTCTCTTGTCTTAAAAGCAATTTTCCACTCATCACCTTCTCTGATTCTGATCTAATGATATCCACTTTTCATATCAATTTTAGTAAAATACTTTGTTCCAGTCAAACTATCTATTATGTCATCCATTCTCGATATAGGAAACCTATATTTCACTGTTATCTTATTGATTACTCTGTAATCCATACACATTCACCATTCTCCATTCTTCTTAGGTGCCAATACAGCTGGTACTACACAAGGACTCAAACTTTCTCAGATCAAACCTTTCTGCAACAATTCTTGAATCTGTCAGTTCAATTCTTGATTCTCGGTAGGTGTCAACCAATGTGGTGCCTTATTTGGTAAACTAGCTCCAGAGATAAGATCCATGCAATGATCAATTCTTCTCTTCGGTGGAAAACCATCAGGTACATTGTCATAAATTATCTCCTTGTACTTGGTGAGTATCTTATCAATCTCTTCAGGGATGATATCCTCTATTTTCCTACTCGGTTTGTTAGGAATCACAGCAAAACATACATAATTCTTCTTCAAATCCTTAACAAACTTTCTTCCTTCCATCAAGAAAAATTTCACAGATGTACAAACACTACTAACATGTTCTTCAATGAAAGGTAACAAGATTTGATTTCACCCATCAACCCAAATAGTATATTGATCCAATCTTCCATCATATATAGTATGTCTATCATATTGCCAAGCTCTACCCAATAAAATATGACAACAATCCATAGGCATGATATCACATAACACCTTCTCATAGTACTTTCCAATTTTCAAATTCACATAACATTGTTCACTTACCAAGAGTGTATGCTCATCCTTGATCCATGAAATTTAATAGGGCTTCGGGTGTTCCAACCTTTCCAACTGCAACTTTGCAACCATCTCTTCAGATGCCAAATTCTTCGAGCTTCCACTATCAATGATTACCTTCCACACTTCATCAGAAACTCTACATCTGGTCTTGAACAAACTTTTCCTTGCTGGATCTTCTTTATTACTTTCACTCCAAAGTGCTCTCCTGACCATCAAGTTATTTTCCTTCTCAGGTTCATTCAATGATTCTTCTTGCACCAAAGCATTTCTACTATTACCAACCTTCTTACTTCCATGTGTACATTCAAATGACCTATGTCCTTCTTCTCCACAATTGTAACAAGTTCCTCAAAATCCACCTCTTCTATAACCACCTCGGTAGTTATTTCATCTTCCTCTAGATGAACTTTCACCTTTCCACTCAGTCTTTCCTTTATCCAAATTTGTCTTGTCCTAATCAAATCTATTGTTTTCACCATAGGATCTATGACATCTCCCTCTTTGTCTTTTCTCATGTCTTTTGTTTAATTTATCCTCAGCTTTCAAGGAAAACTGATAAGCTTCCTCAATATTTTCCAATTTAACCAAATTGATTTCTTCTTGGATGGAAAATCTCAATCCATTTAGGTACCTAGAAATTCTTTCCACTTCATCTTTATCATGTCCAGATCTGATATCTAACCTATAGATTTCCTTAGTATAATATTTTCCTAAGCTATCTTTCTGCCTCAAACTTTGCATTCGCCTAACTAGGTTAATCTTATAATCACAAGGTAAAAAATTTCCTTTCAACTTATTTACCATCTTATTCCATACCCTGATTTTATCTATGCCTTTCCTTTTTATGTCCAATTGTAGATGCTCCCACCACAAGGATGCATGAATCTTCAATTTTGTGCTTGCAATATTCACATTCTTTCCTCAAGGACATTTTCATACTCAAAATACTTCTCCATCTTGGTGATCCAATCCACCAATTCATCTTAATCCAGTTTTCCACTATACTCGGGAGGATTAAAATGTGGTGTAGACTTTAGATTTTTCAAATCCTTCAACAATCTTTCCTCACCCTGATCCATCACCGGTGCAAGTTCTACATCACCTTGTTCTTATTCAATTTCTTCATCACTAACATCTTCAATATGTCTTCCTCTACATTGGGTTGTCTCAATAGCTTCTAACCTAGTAGCAAGTTGTCTCAACATGTCTTCTAATCTTGGATCTACATCTCACCTCCCATGAACCATCTTGAAACCCTATGCAATTATAGGCCAAATCACAATCTGCCACCCCACAACCAATATCAACTAGGGTTTGACAAGAAGGAACCCTCAAACCTAGATTCACAAATCTAGATCTAGATCTCAACCTTCGCTTTGATACCACCTAATGCAAGGCAGGGGTGGATGATGGGCCAAAGGCACACCCTAATCCAAATCTACCATGCAGAGATCACACACAGAAGAAATTATACAAAAAATGAGAGAGATAATGTAGAATAGATCCTTATATTTGATTAAATTGATTCATACTTGTCAGATTGTAATGCCTTCTCGGTTAGCACTAGATGTTACAATTCAATTATAACAATCCTCCAACATGTGAGGATTCAGAAACTACCTTCAATCTTCTAACTCCTAACTGCTACCAAAAATGATGTCCTAAAACTACAACCAACAACTACATTATATACAAGAGGCTACTGAAACAAGTCGGCCTTCAAATCCACCACTAACAGAAGGAATGACCATATCTAGGTCCATATGCTTCCCAATGATCAATACCAACATTAACTCCATGACCAAAATTAAATGCACAAGTTGGCCTCAATAGAAAACCAAAACAAACAACTCGGTAAGCAAGGTTAACCGAGCGCCAAGGAATTAATCAAAAAACTAGGTTAAAGAAGGAACCGAGCAACTACCAAGCCAACTCGGTCAAAGAAGGAACCAAGCAACACAGAAAACTCAAACTTTTTTTTGGTGATACAAGATTACCAAGGACCCGAGATGCTCCTGCATCAAAAAAATAGTGAATTCTACTTGAAATACTGAAAATGCTTAAACTACTTACTCTATTCTACTCTAATCCACCTCCCAAGTGGGCCCCCTTGGCTGGCTTCTGCTAGCTATGAACACAAAATATAACTCAAAATTACCCCTTCATTTTATTTTCATAAAGACCGATTACACAATCATAAAACAATATACAGAACTAAAAGAGCAGCTTGCTTCCAATTATAACAGTAATACAGTCATCTATCTAACTTATTTATAACAATCCTATCCCTATATATAGAGGATTGATATTTATTTGAACATAAAGATAAGGCTTGACTAATTCATGCCATTAAGAAAGGAGAATGCAACGGTCTATGACAAGATATCATAAAGACTAAATAACCACTTCAACACAATATTGACCGCAGAGGAAATATAGCATAGTCGTGCTCCTATATTCCCTGAAATGATCATTCCTTCAATTCCTTAGGCATGTTCCACGATGTCATAATGGTTCTCCTCATCATGACTAAAACTGCATTGCTTCTTCATCAATGTTGCCGATCCACTCTCCAGCCACTCCTTTTTCCCTAGCAGGTTAGTAGCACATGCATATATATTCAAGTATTCAACTTAATCAAAATGTTAGGACATACATTAAAACAATTATACAAAATACTACAAAATATATATAATATTTAGCAAGGTATGTGAACTACTATCTAACCATAATTTTTGTGGATTTGTTTGTACTTATAGTATGTACACAAGTTCAAGTACTTAAAAGTCAAAACAAGTGTTTTGGAAATGTCCTAGAACAAAGCATTAAAAAAATAGTATAAAACAAAGACAAATTATTGCCTTGTCACAACCCTTAGATGAAATCTCTTCTATCCTATGATATCTATTTTGGATTACACCCTTATCTCTCTGGAATACTATTTGTATCTCATTTTTCATCCAACAAGTGAGATGAATCTTCAAGGTTAATTTCTAGCACACATGAATTTTTATTCCTAGTGATAAGGAGTTAAAAATCCTAACATTTATATTAGGAGTGAATTTTCAGCTTAGTCTACCCTAAGAACATTCCCAACCAGTGCAAGCATTTGTAGAAAAAATTCCCTAAGAATGAGGGAACACTTTTCACCATCGGTCATCTATGGAAAGATAATGCTAAGACCTCTCCGATCATGGCCTTTGGAGACCAAGTAAGGAAAAAAACACATTTTTTAATGGTCCAACAATGTTTTAATATATAGTTTTTTGCATACAGTTTTTTTTTTAAAGAAAAGAAAGAAAAACCCTCTTTGAGCCATTCTACAAAGTGAGATGTGAATGTCTATCCATTTGGTCTAGAGAGTCACCATCCATTCATCAAAGAATTTTCATTGGGAAGCTTGGTGGAATCAACAACCACCAAGAAAATGAAAACATTATT
This sequence comes from Chamaecyparis obtusa, assembly GCA_027943335.1. Lineage (NCBI taxonomy): Eukaryota > Viridiplantae > Streptophyta > Pinopsida > Cupressales > Cupressaceae > Chamaecyparis > Chamaecyparis obtusa. The sequence goes on along the minus strand of BSBK01003135.1, from coordinate 1,885,702 downwards.
TAACCTAAGCATTTCATTAGCAATAATATATTTAATTTACAAATAAACATAAATGGAGATCTTTCTAGGAGTATTAGAGGAGCACTCAACTTATATCCTCAACTAGATACTTCCCTTTCTCCATCTTCACCCATTTTGTGTATACCAAACCTCACCATGGATGAAATTTGTAGAATTCCTCTAATAACTACATATCTAAATGAAAAAATGTAATTTGATCAATATTTTCTCTGTCTTGCCTATTTGCATGGTTGATGAGAAGGTTTATGCTCCTATCCATAAATTCTCACACACATGTTAGATGTCAAAGTACCATTGCATAAATATATATAGAAATCCAACCAAGAAAACCAAGAACAACATCCAAAAATATAGATAAGTGTGAAAATACTTAATGGGAACAAAGAGAGAACTTATACTAGAGGGTAAAACCTTGTGAAGGAGGCTTGATCTCCTCTACCCATCATCCGAGGAAAACCCTAGCTAGAAAATGTATGACACTTCACTTCCTCGAGATCCATTGGAGCTCAAATTTTTAATTTTTAAAAAATATAATACCTTATTTTAAAAATAAATCATAATGATTTAGTTTATAATCTAAATGGAAATATAAAATGTTGGCAGTTGGTTTTGTCATTGATGTAAGCCCTTTTATTGTTGAAAGTTTTGAGAGTGTTGATATATGTTTTGGTGTTGTCATTATGATGTCAATGATGTGTTCTGGTTGCTAGAATATGGACAGATTTTAAAAGGGATGATGTAATGGAGCTTTGGTGTCTTTTGTTGTCGTAGAAGGTGTATTGTCTTAAAATGGAAGCACTTCCATGATAAGAGTGTTTAGCCCTCTGAGTAAGTGGTCTGGGGTCATGTCAAGTGCCTTGAATGGGTCTTTGCATGGATCTAGTTGTTTCCCCCCTGTTCTGCTTCTCTCTCCCTATTTCCAGCCTCTTTCTAATAGACTTTCTCTAAGAATCTAAAGACTTTGACTTTCTAGGTCAAGGACGACTTGAAGAGTCAAGGATGACCTAGACCCTGACCTAGGTCAAGGATGACCTCAACCTCGACCTAGGGAAAAGACTACCTCATCCCTGACCCCAAGTCCAAATGTCAATTTCTGGAAGTTTTGGGTTTCAGAAAGTTTTATTTTCCCACCTCTGGGTCGGCTGTTTTGGGTTTCAGAATGGTAAACTCTTAAATTGCATTTAATCTAGGTCCATTTCTAGGGGTTAAGGTTAATTGGGATTAAATTCTCCAATGTCATCCTTCTCTAGGAGTTTGTGCCTTAGATCACTATAAAAGGAGGCCTTCCTCTCTCATTTTCTCATCTCATAATCTCTCAAGCTCTCAAGTGCAAGTAAGAAAGAAGGAGAAGGAAAGAAAGCAAGCATTCATTCATCTTCAAGCCAACATTCAAGTGTTCATCAAGGAGATCCATTGTTAGCCATTGAAGGATTCAATCTCTATGGAGCCCTCTTGTTGAAGATTTCTCCATCTACATACATCCAAGCCTCTTCCTATGCAAAGATCCATTCAAGATTGGTGTTGAAGATCTAATGCCATTGATTTGAGACATCCCCTTGATTTCTACATTCATTTAGAGCATCCCTACTTGTGGATTCAAGGATTTGAATCCTCCACAAGGACTTCAACATAAGCAAGGTGAATAGTTCCATTTACTTTGTTTATACATATTGCAATTTCAATTACATTTCAAGGTTGATTCCAAACTGGGGTTTGACCAAGACAAACCCCCATCCAAACAACAAAAAAATCATTTTTCTTCCAGGTATAGGTACAAGATAGCGAATTGAAGTTCAAATCTAGACACCCTTTTCGGTGAACTTTCGAGATCCATGATCAGAATTTCTGTTGGAGCTGTTTCAGGTTAGGGACGACCTTTAGTGGGGGGTAGGATTATGCCCAGGGGTATGACCTTGCTCCATTATCTGGGTCAAAGTTGACCTGACCTCAAAAGGACAAAATTTTTTTGGGTTTTCTCTGTCTCGGCATTTCCATTCTGGAGCATGTTGTAGAATTTCCCAAAACTGTGCACAGATATCAGAAATCAACATTTTCTAGATTTTCCCTATTTTGAGGTTAGTATTTTCCTTTTATTCATTTAAGATTTCAAGTACATACTTTCTATAGTAGATTATAGGGTTTTCTCCTTCTTCATGTTCTCCATTGTTTGATTCAATTCTCCATTGATCACTTCTTTGTGATTAATCCATTTGGATCTTTCCTTTTGGGAATTTGGATTAAGGATAGGTCCTATATTCCCCCTTGCATATCATATTATCTTATCTACCACTATTCAACCTTATTCACATTTTTATACCATTCATTTCACTTCCATCCATACCCCATAATTATCCTATTCATAGTGGTGAATAAATTTCACCATTATTCATTTTGGTGAACCCAATGTTAGAGCTTTTTCTTGTGGGATCAAACTTTATAAATGTATGTGCTAGGTTTTCAAGTTTTTAGGGATTCTCAAGTCTGCAAGAAAGACTCTAATTGATGAGGATTGGATAAGATCCTCCTTCTACTTCGAGCTCTACAAGACTCAGGCAGGTATTGCCTATATGAATTACTTATATTGCAAGTAAACTTTGAATAGTGGATTGATTTCTTCACTGCTATGCTATCTGTCTTCTCAAATTATCTCAATAAAACATCACTACTTTACAAATAGCCCAGACAATCCTAATACAGATTATAACAATGGAATTTACAAATGTAATAGCATGAACAGTGGCATAAGGATGTGAATCCTTCTTCTTTTTCTAAGTTTGACTCAAGGAAGGCTAACCTTTTGATTCTCTCTTCAAGGAATCAGAAAACTAGACTATATCACCTAGAAATAGTCCTTTCACAATAGGTAATGAACTTAAAAATAGAAATGTACTGGTAATGATAAATTATTCTTGATGACTGAAAGATAACTACACTAAAAAAAGCCAACCAGTGCCTATTCCATTGGGCAAAAAAGTCTGAATATAAATCCACAAGAAGATTTCAAGGAAATACAGTAGAATGCCTTACAAACTACTTGCGATCTGAATAGGATGCCTTACAAACTACCCTATCAATCTTATGTTGTTATCATCAAAATCTTAACAAATATGTCTGCTCTCTGAAATTGCATATGAAAATTTAATCCTTTCCTTAAAAGGAACTCACACTCAATTAGACTAGTTGCCTTACAAATAGTATGTTTTCAAATGCTTTACAAATTAAGACATACAAGAGTAGAACATAGAGAAAAGAGACAATAACAAGATAAGATAGAAATTACAGTGCATTCTATTGAAAATGAACTTGTCCATTACATACAAAGCTTGAAAGTTTAGGAATTTAGACACGGGAAAGAAAGATCTTCTCTGCAGATAATTTCAACATTTCATCATAAGGAACTGCTCTCAACAGACCAACTACAGGAACTGAAACTAGAACAGGGACCCCTAACACTGAGAAGAGAAGAGAATAAATAGAAGAAAAAGAAATCCTAAAATCTATGCTTAATCAACACTTGTCTCTTTGAAATCTGATTTCATTTTCCTTCTCTCTCCTTTGAAACCTGATCTTATGTATCCTCTGCAAAACATTCCCGGGAAGTACTTCTAAGAAGATAAAATCAACAATAAAAGCCTTGAAGGAATCAAGAAATATGATTTTTATTAATGAAACCAAGGAAAACCTCCTGCAAAGCAAACCCAATCAACAAAAATCTCATCTGCAAAAGATCTCATCCATTCCCCTTTGCCGAATTTGCAAATTTTTCTTGTCTGAGAGAAATATCTTCACCAAGCTCTACTCTCAGTTTTTGGAAAACCATTACTTCTCTCACCTACTCGATCAGATCATACTTTAACCACCATCATTGCATATGTCATCTTCTGGTGTTTCTGAAAATATATTACACTTCTATATTTTGATAAAAAAATGAACTTGTAGACTTTAAAACTCTAAGCAAGCTCTGTCATTAAATATTTCAAATTTTTCCCTAATGTTGAACTTTATGATATTTTAAATCTTTTATTTCTAGCTTTTCTTCAAACCTCACCGGATTTTGCCAAGTGGCATGCTCTGATTCGATGTCCTTAACTGGCTCTGCAAACTCACCTTTAACCCTGCTCATCTGGAGATTTGGAGACCACATTAGTCTCCAAAGCTCTGAAACTATTTCTTAACCATGCTTTCCTTCAGAGATTTGGAGAATGCCTTTAGTCTCCAAATCTCCAAATCTCTGAATATCTCTTCTGGCGACCTGGCGACTAGGCGATCTCATAGACTCCATATTTTTGTCACTTAACCACCTGTATCATGAGACCTCACAACCACGGTAAGGCTCCAGGTCTCCAAACTTTTTTTGCTGACTGTTAAACTTCACGAGATTGGGCGACTGTGTTGTCTCAAGGTCTCTGAACCAATCCTCCTAACTGCCAAACTTCATGAGACTGGGCGACTAACTAGTCTTTGAATCTCTAAATGATCTGCATCTAACCACTAACATCTCATGACTGGGTGACTAGCATTTATCTTTGGATTGTGGCAGTTTTCTCTTGTAACAATTATCTCCTCTCGACTTCACAACCAGCTGCCACATGTCCTCATTGGCCACCTCATCACTGACACTTGTCTACAAAATTTATTTTGGGCCCGCCGGCATGGAAACTAAGGTGACCTCACAAGAACTCACATGAGCAGAGCCTCCAGCTCTTTGATGTACCTTCATATGTGAGCTACGTTTCATTTATACATCTCAAATTTTAATTTTCTAATGAATGTGGGACAAAGTTTTTGAAACTTTTTAAAGAGTTTTCAAAATTTTGTCTTTAGTGCCCAGCTAGCACACACACCTATGCGGGCCCACAAGGCAAAGGCTTGCCTTAGTCTCTCTTCTTTCTCTTTACAACACTAACTGAGTGTTGTTGCATTTAAACATTATAAAAATCCAAATAGAGTGCATGTGGGAAAAACGCACATGCACACAGCCTGTGTTTTTTCTTCCTCTTATCCTGTGCACAAACTCACACATCTCTTCAACTATATCTAGTTTAAAACCTGCTTGAAAAATGCCAATGGCATCTCCCCTTATATTAACACAAGCAGCCTTGCATTCAAATCCCTTTGCATTTAATGCAGGGCTTTCCTATATTTGACTGGCATTTTCTCTAGCTCCATTTCACACACCTTTTCATTTGTTTTTACTCTTCTCATTTCATGGCACACACTCTTTATTTAATGCATACCTCTCCCAAACTATACGCACCCTGTTCTCTGCCTTCTTTTCATTTGGTATGCACCATGCTTTATCTCTTGGTGTGCATATCATAAAATAATACACACTTCTTTGGCATCTACGCACAGCCCAAGTGAGAAGTGTTGTTGGTTCATACCTCTGCTCCAACACATTTGTTTATGGTGTGCACACCATTCAACCTCTTCACTTTGTTTAATACGCTGTCTTCCATCTTGCAGCAGACCTTACGCAAACACTCCCAGGCATGATACGCATTTGAATCCACTTTACATTGGCAACTCCCTCTATGACTTGTGCAGACATCTCTACAATTAAGTGCACACACCCAATGTTCGATGGAGTGTCTTGCACATTATTTGCAAAGTGACTACTTGCCTAGGCTGTACACACTTCTCAAACCGTGTCACATGGTTTTTGATATGCTAGTTACTTGTTTGTTTTCATCTCTACATTTTTGGCATATGGTGTGTCCATGGCACTTACCTCTCTTTTCCTTATGCACCTCCAAACATAAAAGCTAGCCATTCATTACTCATGTTTCCTCCTTTCTCACACACATCATGGGTTTTAATTCATATGCAGCACTTTATTTGGTAAATAGTATGCGGAAGGAAAATGCAGCAGACAAAAACATGGAGCTGCACATGAAGAAAAGGTAGGTGGGGTGTTGAGGGAAATGTATGGAGTGAGGAAAAGAATGCACAACCTCTTCTTTTTATGTTTCTCGTTCAGCTCCATTGCCTCATTTATAAAGAGCCTACCAAATTTAGAACACAAATGCCCCTTTACCTATAACTTCTCCAACCATTTTATTTTCAATTTTGAATTGGATGCTTTCCATTATATCAACATCATTTTGAAATTAATTCCATTATCCTTATATTCACTTCACTATCTTCCCTTTTTAAACTCATGAATTTCCAACAACACTATGGAGTCGGCAAAGTTTTAATTAAAAATAATGAAGCAGGTTGGACCCCAAACGAGTCCAGACTGAAAAAATTCAAATTTAAACACCTGGACTTCAAAAACATTACCCAGATGACTTACAGTTACAACCGGATCCAAACCGGATAACTGAAAACTTTTAAAAACTTCAATTTTTAATATTTCTCCAGTCGGCAAACTTGAATAAATTGCCTCTAATTGCCTTTTAAAAACACTACTCAAAACTAATCACTAGAAGCTGAAAGTTGGTGAGAACAAACCTTATAGTACATATAATCACCATATAAAATGGCTTCGTAAAGAAATGAACGTAGAAAGATAGTTTAAAAGTTGAAATCACCCATTCAGAATTGCCGATAAACACAAACTGAAATCACTACAAACTGCCCCAGAAGGAGATAAACTAAAAATATCAAATGATGAGCTGAGGGCAAGCCACTAAATCTGGTAGAAGACTCATATGCAAGGAACGCAACAAATCAACCCTCAACTGGAGACAACCTTCTAACTTAAAACTACAAATTTTAGAAAATAGCTACTTTACAAAGTTGTCCTATCTGCACTTTTCATCAGTATAAAGCACTCTTTGTCTGGCCTTGCAAACCTGTCAAACAGAAACCTCATGGTTTGAAATCCTGGGTGAATGATCTTCCTCACACATAAAATGAGGCTAAAATCCTATTTTTGAAAAGATAAACCAATCTTCTAGAAATAAACTTCAAAGTCATGCCTCTAGAAAGTAGCTTCAAAAACTGACCAAACGGTCTCACAAGAACACGCCATCACTGAGATGTTCAAGAACTGGCAACTTGGGCGATGATTCACCCCCATACAAGGTACACGGATCTATAATCAACTTGCCCAAAAGATCAAGTGGCAGATTACAATCAAATGCCAAAGTCAACCTGTTAGATATGTTCAGAATTTAAAACAGTGAAAAACATAAAAATCTGATTTGGAAATGGCCTGGGAAAGTAATCAAACGGATTGGTAGAGACCTCAAAATCTACAGGAAAATACATTCCCAGGTCTACAATATGAAACAACTTTCAATTATGTCAAACCTCGAGTGGGGTGTAAACTGGGATACCTCAAAGTATGTCACTTAGAAAACTGGACAATGCACTCCTAGCAAAACTTAACAATCTGCAAATGAAATGGCTTTGGCAAAGTGACTAAATGGACACATGGGGAGCTGAAAATTGGCATATACATTCTCTCTCATGCCTACAGTATGATGCAACAACTGACACATTATGATCAACCACAGGGCAAAAGATGTGATCATCCGAAGTGGGCCTCCGACTAAACTGTGCAACTGATCTTCATTAAAATGTTAGAAACTACAAATGGAATCAGATTGACAAATTACCCAAATAGATTCATCATGGCCTAAAAATCTTCATGGTAGCACATTTCCATGATTAGAATATAGAGGAATATTCAATTATTCACTCCACTCAATCAGGTGCAAGTTGCAAGACTTCAAAGTAGGGCATTCAGAATTATGCACTTTCACATTCTGAGAAGCAACTTAAATTGTAAACAAAATTGCTTTAGAAAACCTATCACATGGACTCATATGAATCTACAAATGAAATTGAAGCTTCTCTCTCATGCCTACAACACCTCAAACCCATCCTTATATCGTGAAACACTATCAGGTCAAAGATGCAAGCATGCAAAGTAGGCCATTTGCTACAATTAGGCAATATGCAGAATGCAAATTTAAGATAACTCCTTTGAACCATTATCTCCAAACCTCATCAAAACTGATAACTAAAAGTTGTGACCCATTATATTTACCCCATGATAGGTTTTTAACATGTTCCCCAATTGGCATGTCATGAAAATCATCAGGTCACATTTTATTTGCACTTCAAGTAGGCATCTTCGAAAAAATTTCAAGGGTACTCACCTTGCCTTTGAGAAAATTTTGAATTGATCATTCCAAATTTGGGCCAAATTTTGAGAGTACCAATAGTGGCTCTAATTGGGGATGCGTGCCCCATGTGAGCATGCAGAGAACTTTCAAAATCTCATGGTAGAAGCAGACCACCCCGAAACTTCAAACCCGAATTTCTCTTTCTTCTCTTTTCACCTTTCCATCCTAACACCTCTACTGAAAGCAAACACACCACACAATTGAAAGGGAAAGTGACTATACAATATGTACTTTATCTACAAGAAGCCCAAAACCCCAAAACTGAAGTCAGCTCTTACCTCTATCATACATTTGGTTTTGATCTTCACAAATTAGAGATAAACTGAAATTCTTGCTTCCATGTGTATGATTGAAAACACTGCCACTTTCTTTCAGCACATCAAACAAGAAACAATCAACAAATTCACCATCACTTTGCAAAACAAAATCGTTGAAACATTTTGAATGCTGATCATTGTATGATATCAAAGTATCACACTCTTCATTACTACTAACTTGTTGAAAGATGAAATATTCTAGCTCTCTCTCAAAGCTAAAAACATTATTCTGATCATTAGTTTGTACCACAAAACATAGTTCTCTCACATTAGTATTTTGCAAACTAAAATAGAAACCTTTTAAACAAAAATCTGTCTGCAAAGAATCGGGGATAGTTCGATGATCACAAGCTCTATTAGCATTTCTTAAGCAAAATAACACCTTGTCCATCACTGGTTCCTGAATCATTTGTAAATCTGAAAATACATATTCAGATTTGTCTCTTTCTTCCAAATCATGGCTTAAACAAGAATCACTAACACTTGGCTTATCAAAATCTAAATGTATGCTAGCACAAGAATCCTCAAATTCATCATAAACAATAGGGATCTCGTGTGAATAATTTTGATCTTTTGCAAAACTTGGAAACTCCATGTCATGATCCACATTCTGATTTTTAAAAATATTATCATCAGTGGCTTGTGTACTTACATCAGAATCTTCTTCAATACCTTCCTGTAAAGTATCAGCATGATACAAATTCACAACTTGTTGGTGGGTAGGAGGGAAAACATTAAAGCATTCATTGTAAGCATATGAAGCTTGAGCAAATGAAAGATCATCCTTTAATGGTTTGATGGAAGACTCAGAATCAGAACAAGATTCAAAACCCACACTACTATCCTAGTTAGGCCTCAACATTATGTCTGGAGTCTCCACATCCATTAAATCTGAAACAACGCTAATGATTTCAACACCTGACATATCATATTCAATTTGATTGTGGTCTAGTGATATGGGAGGACAAGAAAATTCAGAAATATGCATGTCAAAATTAGGATCCACTGATTCATATTCTTTATCAAAATCAATGTATGTTGGGCATGAAGTTTCAATGCTATCCTTTCCTGAATATTTGAGATATTGAGAAGATAATATTTCTGCAATTTGTTCACTGTGAAGTGAACAATAGTCATCTTTTTCACTCATCCCTTCACTATCTTCTTGCATGATGATGCAAATATCTTCGTTATTGGAGTCTTGGAGTGAAACCACTGGAACCATGTCATCTTGTGTATAGAAATCACTACAAATACTTATGTCTACATCATAGTTAACATCTTATTGACTACACATAATTTCTTCATTCTCTTGTTGCTCACAAAACTCATTATCGTTATCACAGTCAGCAAAACTTTCACCACAAGTAAACTCAACATTATCATCATTAAACTTAGATTCATCATTATCGGATTCACATCCAACATCTACAATACTCTCAGAGTTTTCAAATTTAACATCACTGTATTCAACCTCAGATATATTTTTAGAAGAATAATCTTCTATATTTTATATCCATTCTATAACATGCTGAATATATTCTACCCTCTGAGAGATTGGCAAATTAAGTGTGTGAGGAAAACAAAGTTTAGTAACTAAATTTTCCCATAAAAAATCCTGAGGACAAAAAGGAATGACATACTTCTTGATCTCATCAGTAAACCTTATGTAGAAATCAAATTGTGACTCACCCTCCTCTCTGCTCATGTTTTCTTGTAAAGGCTTTCTTGAAACTTTTGTGTTAACATTTTGGTTTCAGCCCGAAGAAGTTCAAGCTTTGATACCGGGTCCTTTGATTTTGATATGTCTTGTTCATCACTGTGCTCCATATCACTATATTGCTCAATATCACCATACCTTTTAATAAAACAATCCTCCAATGTTGCCATAGATCCTATTGAGCCATGAGGTAATTCTTTAAACCAGTCCCTTGCAATCTCAACTAAAGATATTGCAAAAAGATTCATTAATACATCCTCATGTGTGATATCATGATCATCTATTAAATTGGAAAAAATTTCAACATGTTCCTCAGCTGATTGCTCACCCATACCAGTGAATTTAGGAAAACAATCCCTTACTGCTGATGGAATGGGATTTGGGTATCCAGGGATACCTTCAAATTTTATAGCATTACACAACCTATTCCTAAATAGTTGTGACATCTTAACAAGCAGATTAACTATAGACTACCTCTCTCTTCCCTTTTAACTTAGTGCTGACCACTTAATAGGGAAAACATGTATAACTGATTTTCATGAACAAAAAGCTTTTATCCAATGAAAATAAAATACCTAGAGTATGATGAAAATTTTGCAAACTGGTTGATTTGAAGTCACCTCCAAATCACCTTCAAAACTTAGTAGAGCCGCCACCTCCTTGCAAAGGAAAAGACTTTAACTACTGAAAATTATTTATGTATCCTTTTGCACAACAAACTTCAACAAGGTACATATATTGTTTATCAAGACTAAAAATATATCATTTTATGCACTGATCAAATATACAACTCAGAGTTGCCACTCACAATTTGGTGAGATGATTTGAAACTTCTTAAAAATGACTCTAATACACTTCAATGGAAACCACTGGATAAATGAATAAGCCAGCCAAGAATCTACCTCTACTCATACCCGCGTTATTCTAACTTCATTTTAACAATCCCCAGCAGAGTCGCCAATTTGTTAGAGCTTTTTCTTGTGGGATCAAACTTGATAAATGTATGTGCTAGGTTTTGAGGTTTTTAGGGATTCCCAAGTCTGCAAGAAAGAGTCTAATTGATGAGGATTGGATAAGATCCTCCTTCTACTTTGAGCTCCACAAGACTCAGGTAGGTATTGCCTATATGAATTACTTATATTGCAAGTAAACTTTGAATAGTGGATTGATTTCTTCACTGCTATGCTATCTGTCTTCTCAAATTATCTCAATAAAACATCACTACTCTGCAAATAGCCCAGAAAATCACAATACATAGTATAAAAATGGAAATTACAAATGTAATAGCATGAACAGTGGCATAAGGATGTGAATCCTTCTTCTTTTTCTAAGTTTGACTCAAGGAAGGCTAACCTTTTGATTCTCTCTTCAAGGAATCAGCAAACTAAACTATATCACCTAGAAATAGTCCTTTCACAATAGGTAATGAACTTAAAAATAGAAATGTACTGGTAATGATAAATTGTTCTTGATGACTGAAACATAACTGCACTACAAAAAGCCAACCAGTGCCTATTCCATTGGGCAAAATTTTTTGAATCTAAATTCATAGGAAGATTTCAAGGAAATACAGTAGAATGCCTTACAAACTACCTGCAATCTGAATAGGATGTATTACAAACTACCCTGTCAATCTTATGTTGATATCATCAAAATCTTAACAAATATGTCTGCTCTCTGAAATTGCATATGAGAATTTAATCCTTTCCTTAAAAGGAACTCACACTCAATTAGACCGGTTTCCTTACAACTGGTATGTTTTCAAATGCTTTACAAATTAAAACATACAAGAGTAGAACACAGAGAAAAGAGACAATAACAAGATAAGATAGAAATTGTAGTGTATTCTATTGAAAATGAACCTGTCCATTACATACAAAGCTTGAAATATCAAGAATTTAGACACAGGAAAGAAAGATATGCTCTATAGAGAATTTCAACATTTCATCATAGGGACCTACTCTCAATAGAGAAACTATAGGAACTAGAACCAGAACCGAGACCCCTAACACTGGGAAGAGAAGAGAATAAATAGAAGAAAAAGAAACCCTAAAATCTATGCTTGATCAACACTTGTCTCTTTGAAATCTGATTTCATTTGCCTTCTCTCTCCTCTGAAACCTGATCTTCTGTATCCTCTGCAAAACATTCCCAGGAAGTCCTCCTAAGAAGATCAAATCAACAATAAAAGCCTTGAAGGAATCAAGAAATATTATTTTTATTTATGAAACCAAGGAAAACCTCCTGCAAAGCAAACCCAACCAACAAAAATCTCATCTGCAAAAGATATCATCCATTCCCCCTTGCCGGATTTGCAAATTTGTCTTATCTGAGAGAAATATCTTCACCAAGCTATACTCTTGGTTTTTGGAAAAGCCATTACTACTCTCACCTACTCAATCAGATCATATTTTAACCACCGTCATTTCATCTGTCATCTTTTAGTGTTTCTTAAAATATATTACACTTCTATATTTCGATAAAAAATGAACCTGCAGGATTTAAAACTCTAAGCAAGCTCTGTCATTAAATATTTCAAATTTTTCCCTAATGTTGAACTTTATGATATTTTAAATCTTTTATTTCTGGCTTTTCTTCAAACCTTCCCAAATTTTTCCAAGTGGCATGCTCTGATTCGATGTCCTTGACTGGCTCTGCAAACTCACCTTTAACCCTACTCATCTGGAGATTTGGAGACCACATTAGTCTCCAAAGCTCTGAAACTATTTCTTAACCATGCTTTCCTTCAGAGATTTGGTGAATGCCTTTAGTCTCCAAATCTCTGAATCTCCTCACTAACCCTGGATTTGATGTGAGACTGGGCGACCTCCTTTAGTCTCTAAATCTCCAAGTTTCCAAATCTCTGAATATCTCTTCCGATGACCTGGCGACTAGGCGATCTCACAGTCTCTAGATTTTTGCCACTTAACTACCTGCATCATGAGACCTCGTGACCACGATTAGTCTCCAAGTCTCCAAACTTTTTCTGCTAACTACTAAACTTCACGAGATTGGGCAACTGTGTTGTCTCAAGGTCTCTGAACCAAACCTCCTAATCGCCAAACTTCATGAGACTAGACGACTAACTGGTCTCTGCATCTCTAAATGATCTGCCTCTAACCGCTAACATCTCATGACTGGGCGACTGGTGATTATCTCTGGATCGACCTCACAAGCACTTGCATGAGCAGAGCCTCCAGCTCTTTGATCTACCTTCATATGTGAGCTACGTTTCATTTATACATCTCAAATTTGAGCTATGTTTCATTTTTACATCTGAAATTTCAATATTTGGATGAATGTGGGACAGTTTTTGAAGACTTTTCAAAATTTTGTCTTTAGTGCCTAGCTGACACACAAACCTATGCCATCCCACAAGGCAAAGGCTTGCCTTAGTCTCTCTTCTTTCTATTTACAACACTAACTGAGTGTTGTTGCATTTAAAAATATAAAAAACCCAAACAGAGTGCATGTGGGATAAACTCACATGCACACAGCCTATGTTTTTTCTTCCTCTTGTCCTACACACAAACTCACACATCTCTTCAGGTATATCTGGTTTAAAACCTGCTTGAAAAATGCCAATGGCATCTCCCCTTATATTAACACAAGCAACCTTGCTTTCAAATCCCTTTGCATTTAACTCAAGGCTTTCCTATATTTGACTGGCATTTGCTCTGGCTCCATTTCACACACCTTTTCATTTGTTTTTACTCTTCTCATTTCATGGTACACACTCTTTATTTAATGCATACTTCTCCCAAACTGTATGCACCCTCTTCTCTGCCTTATTTTCATTTGGTATGGACCATATAACTGGTAACCATGCTTTATCTCTTGGTATGCATATCATGAAATAAAACACACTTCTTTGGCATCTACGCACAGCCCAAGTGAGAAGTGTTACTGGTTCATACCTTTTCTCCAGCACATTTGTTTATGGTGTGCACACCATTCAACCTCTTCACTTTGTTTAATACACTGCCTTCCATCTTGCAACAGACCTCACGCAAACACTCACAAGCATGATACGCATTTGAATTCACTTTACATTAGCAGCTCCCTCTATGACTTGTGCAGACATCTCTGCAATTAAGTGCACACAACCAATCTTCGATGGAGTGCCTTGTGCATTGTTTGCAAAGTGACTACTTGCGTGCGCTATACACACTTCTCAAACCATGTCACATGGTTTTTGATATGTTGGTTACTTGTTTGTTTTCATCTCTACATTGTTGGCATATGGTGTGTTCATGGCACTTACCTCTCTTTGCCTTATGCACCTCCAAACATAAAAGCTAGCCATTCATTACTCACGTTGCCTCCTTGCTCACACACATCATGGGTTTTAATTCATATGCAGCACTTTATTTGGTAAATAATATGTGGAAGGAAAATGCAGCAGACAAAAACGTGGAGCTTCACATGAAGAAAAGGTAGGTGGGGTGTTGAGGGAAATGTATGGAGTGAGGAAAAGAATGCATAGCCTCTTCTTTTTATGTTTCTCGTTCAGCTCAATTGTCTCATTTATAAAGAGCCTGCCAAATTTAGAACACAAGTGCCCCTTTACCTATAACTTCTCCAACAATTTTATTTTCACTTTTGAAGTGGATTATTTCCATTATATCAACATTATTTTGAAATTAATTCCATTATCCTTATATTCACTTCACTATATTCCCTTTTTAAACTCATGAATTGCCAGTAGCACTATGGAGTCGGCAAAGTTTTAATTAAAAATAATGAAGCAGGCTGGACCCCAAACGGGTCCAGACTAAAAAAAAATTCAAATTTAAACTTTCGGACTTCAAAAACATTACCCAGACGACTTACAATTGCAACTGGATCCAAACCGGATAACCGAAAACTTTTAAAAACTTCAATTTTTAATATTTCACCAATCGGCAAACGTGAATAAATTGCCTCCAATCGCCTTTTAAAAATAGTCCTCAAAACTAATCACTGGAAGCTGAAAGTTGGCGAGTACAAACCTTATAGTACATATAATCACCATATAAAATGGCTTCATCCAAAAATGAACGAGGAAAGATATTTTAAAAGTTGAAATCACCCGTTCAGAATTGTCGGCAAACACAAACTGAAATCACTGCAAACTGCCTCGGAAGGAGATAAACTAAAAATATCAAATGATGAGCTGAGGGCAAGCCACTGAATCTAGTAGAAGACTCATATGAAAGGAATGCAAAAAATCAACCCTCAATTGGAGACAACCTTCTGACAAAAAACTATGAATTTCAGAAAATAGCTACTTTGCAAAGTTGTCCTATCTGCACTTTTCACCAGTATAAAGCACTTTTTGTCTGGCCTTGCAAACCTGTCAAACATAAATCTTATGGTTTGAAATCTTGGGTGAATGATCTTCCTCACACATATAAAATGAGGCTAAAATCATATTTCCGGAAAGATAAACCAATCTTCTAGAAATAAACTTCAAAGTTGTGCCTCCAGAAAGCAGCTTCAAAAACTGACCAAACGGTCTCACAAGAACACACCATCACTGAGATTTTTAGGAACCGGCAACTTGGGCAATGATTCACCCCCACAAAATGTACATGGATCCATAATCAACTTTCCCAAAAGATCAAGTCGCGGATTACAATCAAACGCCAAACTCAACCTGTTAGATATGTTCAGAATTTAAAACAGTGAAAAACATAGAAATCTGATTTGGAAATGACCTAGGAAAGTAATCAAATGGATTGGCAGAGACCTAAAAATCTACAGAAAAATAGATTCCTAGGTCTACAGTATGAAAAAACTTTCAATTATGTCGGACCTTGAGTGGGGTGTAAACTGGGATACCTCAAAGTATGTCACTTACAAAACTAGACAATGCACTCCTGGCAAAACTTAACAATCTGCAAATGAAATGGCTTTGGCAAAGTGACTAAACGGACACATGGGGAGCTGAAAATTGGCATAAACATTCTCTCTCATGCCTACAGTATGATGCAACAACCGACACATTATGATCAATCATAGGGAAAAAGAGTTGATCATCCAAAGTGGACCTCCAACTAAACTGTGCAATTGATCTTCATTAAAATGTTAGAAACTGCAAACGGAATCAAATCGACAAATTACCCAAATAGATTCATCATGGCCTAAAAATATTCATGGTAGCACATTTCTGTGATTAGAATATAGAGAAATATTCAATTATCCATTCCACTCAATCAGGTGCAAGTTGCAAGACTTCAAAATAGGGCATTCAGAATGATGCACTTTCACATTCTGAGAAGCAACACATTGTAAACAAAATTGCTCTGAAAAACCTATCACATGGACTCATATGAATCTACAAGTGAAACTAAAGCTTCTCTCTCATGCCTACAACACCTCAGACCCATCCTTATATCATGAAACACTATCAGGTCAAAGATGCAAGCATGCAAAGTAGGCCATTTGCTACAATCAGGCAATATGCAGAATGCAAATTTAAGAGAACTCCTTTGAACCATTATCTCCAAAACTCATCAAAACTAATAACTGAAAGTTGTGACCCATTATATCTACCTCATGATAGGTTTTTAACATGTTCCCCAATTATTATGTCATGAAAATCATCAGGTCAAATTTTACTTGCACTTCAAGTAGGCATCTTCGAAAAAAAATTAGGGGTACTCACCTTGCCTTTGAGAAAATTTTGAATTGGTCATTCCAAATTTGGGCCAAATTTTGAGAGTACCAACACCCAACATACTTACCCTCTTTTCTTTTGTGGAATTAGATGCCCTATTGTGTTTTGTGGTGTTAGATTTCCCTTTATATTATCTTGTTGATGTTAGATTTGTCTTTTATGTTAAATCTTGCATGCTCATTAGATTACTTGCATCTATATTTCAAAAATATAAAAAAATTGCAAAATCTCTTTCAAAATACAAAAATATTCATGCTTTATGTTTTCTTAGTTTAGTTCATTTTGTTAGATTAGGTGAAATACTAATCTCCCAAGAACACCTGCATGCATAACCCTGTCACATGGAAGAAGCAAAGAACAGAAAGCAAGAAAATCATGGAGGCCAAAAAGCCAGAGACATCTTATGGACATGCAAAGAGAAATTGTATTCCAAGATTATCTAAAAATATTGTACAAAGGGTTCAACCATATAGGTGAACAATAAAACCCTAAAGCTATAAAGCAAAAAATAAAGCTAGGTTGCACATTATAATTAATAAATATATTAATTATAATGCACCTAAAAGATAGCTTAAGTAAATAGAGTAATAAATGACTTAATTAATTAAACCAAAGTGATTTAATTAATAAGCATAAAGTATGATTACTCTAACACCCCCCCTTAAGCGTAGCTCAAGAGGGAAGCTAACCTAGCATAGCTATGAAAGTAGAAAATGGGTCCCGGCAACAAGGCCTGATCAGGTACCCAGTACAAGAAATAAACTAGATGAAGGAAACAAAGCCTCCAATCTAGGGAATGTCCCAAAGAAAGGAACAAGAAAGAGCATGAAGCATCTCCGAAGCATGAAGCTGCAAACACTGTCAGAAGAATACTGCTGGAACCCCCACTGAAATAGTGCATGGCCAGGTAGAGAAGACAAAGTCTGAAGAGCTGATCAATCAAAGAGGTGACCTCCAAAAAAGGAATGAATGAGTGTCTATATAGTAGACGATCCATCTCACTGAAATGCATAGGTGCCTAGCCACTACATCCGCCTAGTACATAGGAACAAAAACTGAATACGTAGATCACTCAACCGAACCAAGGAAGCAATAGAGCCAACAGGTGAACCCCCCCATAATGCTGAACGGGGTGACAGGAACACTGAAATGCAATGCCAGAAACATCTGCAAGAAGAAGAAACAGGAACACCTATGTGCAAAAGAAGGTACAAGCACAAGATAAAGGGTGGTGTCATAGACACAAACTACATGAGGCTAATGTCGAAAAAGGACAAAGGTGGATGAGCACTAAATGGCAAAACATCATAGCCCCCCATGGCACTTTATAACTGAGTGCGTATACAAACAAACACATAGTGTTCAAGATCCCAAAATAAGCATAAAGTATGATTACTCTAACACATTTGCATTGCATTGGTCTATGAGCTTTACTACTACTAGTCCTACTTATAATATTATGGTTAGACAAAGTCGTAGACTTATGGGTACCTTAGATCCTGAGTCTTCCTCTCTTTTCCTTAATATCCCAGATGATAATTTGATTCTTCATGATTCCAATCCTATTATGGAGCAAAACTCTTCTCGGTCATCTCATGATGAGGATGATGCTTTAAGAGTTCCTCCTGAACAAGTCCAAAAGCTTTCAATTGAACTTGATAAAATGGGTAATTGGCTTATTCAAGAAAACCATAATCAAGATTCTATTCAAGCTATAGAGGCTCTTAAGAAAGTTCTTCGTGATAGTGATCAAGGTGTTAATCTCTTGTGTGGTATTACTCACCTCGTGCATTCAAATGTTAAACCTTTAGCTCAAGAAGCTCAAGATTTAGGGTTGATTCCTCCTGTCACTAGTATAGAACCTTCTTCTATTCCTTTACCTAGTATTCCTACCTATACTCTTTCTTTGGTGACTGTGACGGTTCCCTCTCTTCCTATGAGTGTTCCTCATGTGTCCCTTCTTATCATAATGTTCCTTTTACTTATTCCAATCCTGTTCCAACTGTAGTTCTAAGTGTTCCTCCAGTTGTGTCTTCTATTCCTACATCTTCTTACACTTTACCTAGTGTTTCTAATGTTGTTATTCCTCCTATTTCTTCTAATGATTCAACAATCATTAGTTTGTCTCAAACTATGTCATCTTTACAACAACAACTTGCATCCTTGACTCAAAACAACTTTAGCATTCCTACATGTGACATGGGAAGTCCTTTGTCCCGAGATATCATTCATACTCATTTTCCTCAGCAAGTTGATATGCTTTGTCTTGAGAATTATAATGGAAAAGGAGACCCCATTCATCATGTTAAAACATTTCAAATCCTCTGTAGTGATTATGCTCATGACCATAGGATTTTAGCCAAGTTGTTTGCTAGAACTTTTTGTGACAAGGCCTTACAATGGTATTGTTCCTTGCCTCCTTATTCTATTGATTCATTTCCACAACTTGCCAATGCTTTTATTCAACAATTTCAAAACAACATTAGCTCACAAGTGTCTTTGACTGATTTGATGCATTGTAAACAAAGTGCTACGAAAAAATTGACTGAATTTATTGGTAGATTTAAGCATTTACATACTCAAATTTCCTATCCTATTCCTGATATTGATATTCAACGTATGTTTATTTCAAATTTACAAAAGGATATTAGAGATAAGATTATGCTTACTGAATTTACCTATTTTCAACAACTTTGTGCAGCGCTTCATCATTATCAGTTATAAGTGAGTCAATTTGAGAGCAACACTCCAATGGCTCATGTTCCAATTGATAAAAGTGATACTGCTCCTAATCCAAACAAATTCAAAAATTCAAAAACTATGTCAAGATAAACAAACAAGTGAATGTAGTTGTTGATCAAGTTGTTGTTGCATCTCACAATGCCACTTCTTCATCCACTATTTTTTGATTAAATTGTACATTTACTCCTCTTTCTGAATCTTTACATTCTATTATGAATAGGTTGTTAACTACTAATATGATTACTTTACTCCTATTCGACCTCTTTTACCTGCTATGATTGCATCTAAATCTTTTGATCCTAAATCTTTTTTTCAATATCATTGTCAGAATGGTCATGATACTGAGAAATGTTATTCTTTAAAACATAAGGTTCAAGACTTAATTGATTCTAATACCTTATCTATTGATAATCTTGATGGTAGTGTGAACAAATCTGTCTCTCCTCCGAATCAAAATCTTAAAATCTATATGAATCCTTTACCCACGCATGATACTAATACCATTGCTCAACCATCTTCTATGGATATTGTGTATGATTCAAAGATGGATGATCTTAATCACATTGTTAATCAAGTGGATCATGTTGTTCAATCTATATCTCCACCTCAGCCTCAACCTCATATTCAACCTCAAGTTGCATCTCAACCTCAACCAAAACCTAAATTGAAGATTCAACCTCAACCTTGACAACAACCTAAGAATGAAAGACCTTGGGAACTTTTGATTACCTTTGATGATTCTTAGACCATTAAAGATCTTGATCGTCCCCTTTATATTTATGCTAGGATTTCCCGGATACCTACTCTTGGTTGTCTTATTGATCCTACATCTTTAGTCAATGTTATTATTGAAGAAAATCTTTTTATGAAATATTTGCAATGCGATTCTTATGATACATCTGATGTGTGGATTCAAAATTGTAATGGTTTTCTTTATCCATCATTTGGTTCTATTAACTTGTCAGTGTTAGAATAACTGAGAGGGGGGTGAATTAGTTATCCAGTGTCCCAAAACAAAATGTATAATTCAAAACTATTTCTTCAATTTCTGCTCGTCGGTAAACAATAAAACTTTCACTGTCTGTGCTTTTACCGATTACCAGTCTAATACTATAACAGTTTACCGATCAAATCTAACATATAACATGTAAAGAATGATAACAAACAAATATCACAATCAACACATAACACAAGAGATTTAACATGGAAACCTTGTAAAGGGAAAAACCACCTGGGACCGGCAACCCAAAATTGTTCACTCTTATGAAGTGAGGTCGGTTAAGACCCAACCCTATTAAAGGTTTACAAACACACTACCAGGTGTGACCTTGTTAGAGGATTTTAGACTAGAAGTTATCATCCAACCAGCATTCACTATGGGGTTGACAGGATAACAATGTTCATTCTATGAATGATACATCATAAGACTTTCAGAGTCCACTCGGTTAAGAGATTTTGACTATATACAATGGTTAAATATGTAATAGTAAATGACCTGCCTTAATACAACTTCAATTGAAAATTATAGATCAATATTTAGTCCATACAAATCCTTCTGATCAATATTTCACTTCAGATTCAATACCGTATTAAATTACTGTCCGTCGGTAATTGCTCTATGTAGCTCAGTAATTGTTCTGCAGCTCAGTTCTTACTTAACTAGTATGATTAGAATGCATGAAAACCTTGTTCACGCGATATTCTTGCAGCTTCTACTTCTTCCAACATCCTTCATAAAGAAATTATGTTCTCTTATATATACGAGTAAATCATTTTCTTCTCCACCATCAGATTTTTCTGCTTAGCCACATTCATAGATTTTGTCACTTCAAACTTTCTCGGTACTTGTGTCAATAACACATTTCAATCTTCTTCGTTAGATCTTCCCTGAATTTCATCAACCATCAATCTGTGTAACAAACATTATCTGTTACCTTGTTGTTATACAATTGCCAGCTCATCAATCTTATCGGCTAAACTAATCCATTAATTCATTCAATTTCGCTCAGTTAACAAAGAAATGTGTTGGTGAACACTGCTCAATTAATAATGCGATTGGTATACACTACACTCTGTCGGTGTATACTAGAAATGCTTCATTTACTGACAACACTGCTTTGTGTCTTTCAGCTCTATACTTCATCATAGATGAATGCAACATAATAAAGTCAATATCATCAAGTCATAGACTCATCAACAAGTTACTCAATGTTTTCCTTATCCTCATCTATCATGTACATCTCTCCTCATGTAGATTTCTTTGTTCTTCATCTCTTTTTCACCTTTCTTCAGATGTCTCGGTATAGTAACTTACAAGATAAGTGTTGTCAAACTAGTTGACATCAATGAAAACATAATACTAATTTAATCATATTACATATCTAATGAGCAACCCCTCAATGATCTTGTAATCACAGATTATTCAATTAGATTCCAAATTAGTTGTAGTTGAATAGTCGGTTGAACTTTGTGGTAAAACTGTGAACACTACATTTTTTGTTGTTCCTACTTCTGATCAGTTTCAAGTTAAGCTTGGTTTTCCATGGTTAAATTCCATGCATGTTGTTGCTTCACCTATCCATAAATATCTTAAATTTGTTCATGATAAAGAAGTGAAGACAATTAATCATAGTTTATATAAACCTTCTAGGCCTTGAGATTGTGCTACTCTTGATTTCTTTTGGCCTTCATTTCCTAATTCATGTCCTTCTCGACCTGATAATATTTTCCGCTCATATCAAGCCTATAAGCATCGTAAGATTCTCAAATTAAGTGTACCTCTGATGGATCTTAATCATGGTCTTTTTCCTACACCTTCTATACCTCCTTTATCCATGGCTTCTACATCTGTTAATCAAGTTCCTACTATTGATAATCCTATTAATCCTCCTAAAGAACTTGTGAAGGATCCTATAATTGTTCCTCCTAATTTTCAAAATATTTCAAGTAAAGAAAAATGTAATCGATCTTCTAATGAATGTCATAAGAAGCATCGTTCTCAAGCTAAAGCTCATAATTCTTTACTTTCTTCTGATAAGCCTATGCATGATGTTGTTACTAATAATGATGTTAAGATGCATGATTATGATGATTCTATTTGTATCTTAGATCCTATTTTGATTAATTTGGATGAAGAAGATACTCTTGATGATGTTAATTCAAGAATGATGTGGGTTACATTTCTTAAGGATAAATTTGATGCATTAAGTAAGTTGAAGGCTTTTAGGGCACTAGTGGAGAAGGAATCAGGAAAAAGTATGAAGTGCTTAATATTGGATAGAGGAGGTGAGTTCACATCAGATGAATTTATGAAGTATTGTGAAGATAATGGTATAAAAAGAAAAATGTCTTCTCCAAGAACTCAACAAACTGGTGTTGCAAAAAGCAATAATAGAACAATTGTTGATATTGCAAGGACTATGTTGATACAGGGAAATGATCCAAAGATTTACTACAAAGAAGAAATTAGTACTATTATTTATACTTTGAACCAGATACAAGTGAAGAAGGGAAGCAAAAAAACACCCTATGAATTATGGTATGGTCATTCTCCTAGTGTAAAGTATCTCAAAAAATTTAGAATTAAATTTTATATAAAAAGAGATGATTTTTCTGGAAATTCAATCCCAAAAGTGATGAAGGTATATTTTTTTGGAATGGAAAGATAAGGGACTGAGAGGGGAGGGGTGAATTAGTACCCTCAAAAACTGTTAACTGAATAAACAATCTACCAATAGTAGTATCTAAACTATCCAATTGAATCCATTGTTTGCAACATTCATTCAATTGACTTGATAAATGTAAAGTGCATGAAAACAAACAATAAGTCAATCACATAACACAAGAATTTTGCTTATGTCGAAACCCTTGTTAAAAGGTAAAAAATGCAGTGGGGATGACACCCGCAAATTCTTCACTACTGCAAATAATAAATTATGTCGGTTAAGGCTATAAATTGTGATCACTTATGGTGATCTTACCCTATTAGGAGTAATAATCAGATTGACTAGATCTACCTTGTTAAAGGTTAAGAGATTTACAAATAGACTACTAAGTCTACTATGTTAGGATATTTTACTAACTATGTTACAATGATTAGAAGATAACAGAAAGTATCTGTAAATGACAACTATACTTTTTCTTAATTAGATCTATGATATACTAAATAAATATCACATCTATGTGTAGTAATATGTCCTATGTTCTTCTCAGTAGCCTTGACTGCTTCTAAATAAACTAAATTGTATCTCTGATCACTGCTCTCACATGCAAACCATGTCTGAATTCTGATGTCTTGAAGGTGGCTATTGCTTCAAGATATTCTGCTTGATTCGCTTGCTTGCATTACTTGCACTTCTTCACCTTTCTTCACACTTGTGTCAAAATGACATGAATTAAAAATAAATAGCAAACTGCTATGATTTCCATGAATGCCATGACCTAATTAGGTTTACATCTTCTTAGGAAAACCTAAGATCTATGGTGTACAAAATTAACCTAGATCTAACTATTATATAGGAATCATCATTATATTTAATGATTACATCTACAATAAATAATCCTTGATCTTGGTAAAATATGTTATGAATCCATGAAACTATTTATATAGATAAATGTGCCATAACCGATTACTATGCCATTTCATGGATTTCTCAGTAAACACAGCCAATTCTGCTCAGTGAATATACTGGCACTTGGTGTCCAGTCTGCTCAGTGTTTACTAACACTCGGTGCTCGGTGTACTATGATACTCGGTAAAACTGCTTAGGTGCCTGGTTAAACCTATTTCCATCTAACTCTCAGTACTGCCTTATGAATACTCGGTATGAAGGCTTGATTGTTTAACCAACTAGCAAATTATAGCTTGAAATTCCTCCTTTTACTGACTAATCAGCTTTGATACTAATGAAAACATCTAATGCTCAAATAGAGATAACAATCTCTCCCTTTGGCATTAGTATCAAAACTTGTAATGTATATAAACTGATATATCTCAAACTATCCTCCATATATACATCACAAAAAATTTATTCAAAACTCAAAATTTGCATAACTCCCCCTCGGTGCATGCTCCTGGTATGTATGTAGTACACTTAGCATATCTTTATACACTTGGCATATACATTATATTTCCCCCTTTTTGAGATTAATGACAAAAACAACAAAAATGTGTACTTAAATTCTGTCAAAAATGTGCGGATGGGTTTTCTTCAAAGAATCTAAGAGGTTTTTCCATTCCTCTTTCAATTTGGTGAGAGCCATATGCTCAAGACCAACTTGTGCATGCATTTCAAAGATGTTCTCCAACACTAAAATCTCTGGTGTTGCAACTAAGTCTTGGGCCTTGACAATATGTCACTCAATAATTTTCAGGTGGGGAAGAAACTCTGCCTGTAGCTCAGTGACTTGGTCACATGTCTTAC
The DNA here is from genome assembly GCA_027943335.1 of Chamaecyparis obtusa. Classification (NCBI taxonomy): domain Eukaryota; kingdom Viridiplantae; phylum Streptophyta; class Pinopsida; order Cupressales; family Cupressaceae; genus Chamaecyparis; species Chamaecyparis obtusa. The sequence goes on along the minus strand of BSBK01003135.1, from coordinate 1,860,677 downwards.
CCTCTTTCTTCCTCAAATCTTCTCTTAACCACCTGAGTTCTTGTACTTTGATTATATGCTTATGAAAAGCATCTAGCTCAGTTAAGGAGGCATTTGCACTGGCTTGGATTTCGGTATCCAACTTTTTAATCTTTTCACTGATCTCAACAGTGAAACTCTCCACAATGCAAAGCTTAACTAACATCTGAATTATTTTCAAGAGTAGTAGATTGGAGATCAGTGATTACCTCAGAAAGATTTACTTTGTTTATTGTCACTTCTTGGCTGATCTTTTCTGCCAATTTGTCCTGAATCTTAGACTCTTCCCTTTCTTCAAGACTCTTTTCAGCATCAATGTCTAGGCCATTTATTTCTTGTAAAAGAGTGGAAAGCTGGTCCATTATAGGTGTCTCTTCATTTATCTGGACCTCGGGTACAACCTACTACAAGATGTCTCTTACATCTTCAAGAATCTACTTGCTCTTGCACTCTTTCCTCAGCTTCTCCTGAGTTGCCTTCCTTGTGCATAGCTCCCTATATTTTCTTAACTCCTTGAGGTCCAAAGTCCTTGGGTCACAGTCAGGTATTTCAATGACTTCATCAAGTGTAACTGGTTCTTTTCCATGTTTTTTCTTCTTCTTTTTAGGCTCTTGAGGTGAAGTCTTAACAAAAGGATCGATATCCTTTACCTTAACAGTCGGTGTTTCTTACTCGGTAGACACATTATCTTCCTTCTTCTGCTCCTCGGTAACCTATGTGTCAATTGATTGAGAAGGAGCTTTGGATGTAGTGTCTGGTGGTGTTGTCTTGGTAGGCTTCGAGTCATCTTGGCCCTGTGTATCTGCCTCTTTTTCCTTAGGCTCTTTTGTCTCTGCAGGTGTGCTTGTTCCTTGTTCCCCTGATGTGTCCTTCGATTGCTCAGGGATTGAGCCTTCGGGTTCCTTCTTAGAAATAATTTCAACAACTTCCATCAAGATAGGAAGAGCACCTGGTATAGAGCTTACTGTTGGCTCAGTTGTGGTTCCCACTTCTTGTGATTTAGCTCCAGCATTAGTGACATCCTCATCATTTTTGATGTCATCAAGATCACCATCTATGATGTCCTCAATGAGTACATCAAGTGCATTATTATCAATCCCTTAGATTTCAACTTGATCTGGTACATCCTGAATTAAGCTCATCTCTTTGGTGTCATCTATTGTATTAGGTACCTTGGTATCTGATATATCAATTCTCTATTTTTGTGCTAGGTTTGCATTATCTGTATGAATTCCCTTACCTTTTTTCTTAACTTTCTTCTTAGGAATAATGGCTAAGGCCATATTTTCTAACTCTTCACGAGCTTGTACAATTGAAGTCCAAATGAGTTGACTATTCTCATATATGTTTGCCAGATTTTCATCAAGTATCTATAGTGCCCAATTCTTCACTCAAAATCTCTTTGAATACTTATTAATTCCTCAATTTCAGGAATTGACAATGTTGGTATTGCCAAAACTAGGGATTGTTCCCTCATTCTTTTCTCTGTCTTCAAGGCATATGTCCATTTCTGTGAAATTTTTTCTTCTAATGACTTGGGTAAGTATTTGGAAAATTCTATTGGTACCCTCTTGAATCTAATCATCATCTGGATGATAGTCTCTTCAATTTTGTCCTAGTCTTCAGTTGACAAGTGCTCAAACTGACTAATTTCAGGATCACTTAATCCTCTATTTTCAATTTTTTCTTCAGAAACCTCATCAATTGACCGACTCTTATTTACAACAATTTTAAATTGATCATTATCATCTTCATCATCATTTAAATTATATTTCCCTCTAATTAACTTCCTTCTTTTCTTAGGGGCCTCAGTAGAAGATTTAGTACCTCTCTTTTTGTACGTCTTTGTCGGTGTTTCTATTGTTGGCCTTGATATCTTCACAACTCATTTCTTCGATGGAGGTGAAGTTGTAGTTGTTGACCGTGTGGGTTCCCTTGTCTGCACTTATAAATGCTTCTTCTTTGGATTGGGGGAAGGAGAAACTGGTGTAGGATCTACATCATTGTCTGACTTGGTTTCTTCACTATCATGAGGTTTGTCAGAAAGAAGTAGCTAACCTTCAGTTGCTACCTCAACCGGTGTACTCTCAGATGATCCAGAATCATCGCCAAATTTCTTAACTAGATTTTTCATCATTTTCTTTGACTTCTTTATTATTTTATCGATGACTGGGCTTGTTTTAATTCTTGTCTTGGCCTCTTCATAAGTTCCAAACCTTTCTGCATTAGAATCCTTAGGCACAACCAATAAAGCCTTTATTGATTTGGAAGAAAAATCAATATCTATTTCATATCCCATAGGGGCTAACCATTTTGTCCTAGGCTCCACAGCCTTAATCAATGTATGATTGGTGCCAACTAGAAAACATATTTCATGTTCATAGTCTTCAATTAGTTGCCTTGAAATTATGCTCCGAGAATTCATTCTACCTTTGAATTGCTCAAAATATTTATCTACAACAATGTTAAGATTATTTCCCAAGTTCTTAATCAAATCTGTAATTTGAACTATGATTGGCAGGGATCCAAACTTACATGTATTGGACTTTGCTGACTGGATTGTCTTCATGTTCTCTTCAATTTGCTTCAAAAGAATCTCGGCAAGGTCCAACTAAAAACCTTTCTTGACAATTTTGAAAGCTATGTCAACGGATCCACATGGTACACTTTTCAATCTTCTCGACTAATAGATCTTGTAACTGATGACATGAGCTAAAAATTTTACTTCTAGGTCTTTGATTCTGTTTATCTTCATAGCTCAGTCATCCCACTCGGCTCCCGTGTTCTTTTCAATTTCTACCCTTGATGCATTGCGAAGTGCTTTTGTCTTATCAGTGGTAGGATGCCCGGTGACAACATGAATCATGTTCTTAGTGATTTTAAAAGGATCATCTAATGAAAAATTTCCATCGTGGAACCAACTGAGAATAACCCTAATCCATTCATTCTTGAAGTCTTTCAAAAAATTTAGGGCATTCATGAGTCCTATTACTTCCAGTTGCTTATAATCAGATTTCAATTTTCCATCTTCTCCACATAACTTTTGATAAGCTGCATACATATCAAAATCTCCAATTTCCCCTATCTTGTAGTGGATGTAGGAGCATACGTCCTCAACCAGTAAAACCCTAGGTGGTATGCTTGAGAAAGCTCCCGTTTGGTCAATTTGTGATGCAACTTTGGGATGAAGTTTGTATCTGGGTTAATTATATGTTGCAGAAACTATAAGATTAACTTCTTCCTCCTCTGCAAACTTAGACTTATTTATCTTTGATGCGGATGCCATAATTTCTTGATTTAGGGTTTTGGTAAGTAATCGTATGAACAACTCGATGATAACAGTACTTACTTGAAAATATCAACAAAATCACTCGAAATACATTGAAACTATGCTCAAATACTCTGAAAATCATTTTCTTGAAATCACTCTAGAAACTCTTCGCTCTTCATAAACACTAGTGAAAAAATGAACTAAGTTCATCATATATTTATAACTTTTTCAAATTCCTACTCAAACCTTTTTGTAATAAATGCTTGACCTAATCACAACTCAATGACAACTATCAAACTCAGTGTGTATTGTAAAATACCAATAGCTCAGTTAACATATAACTTTTCACTTGGTTAATACCAATACTCAGTTAACCTTGCATAGTAGTCACCGACTGGTAACTTCTCACTCGGTCTAGCATATACCGACTGTAAACTCTTTAAAGTTCAAATCTTGTAAAACCATAATGCATCTCAATTTATGTGGATTTGGTATGTGCACTTCTAACATAAGGAATTGTATGAAAAATGTGATCATCTTGAATTATCAATTCCATACATACCTTTTTTAGCTTAGGTGGATGTGTCGATGTCACCCAATCCAATGGACAAGGTTTCATCGACTGTATTGCTTCACTCAGCATTATCATTTGATGCCTTTCTCCATATATTTTTTCTTATTCTCATGATATCTACAATTGTATTTCCATTTTCAAAAACTTGTGTTTCTTGTGCTCGATCTCTGCAATCTTTACTTAGGTGACCGAATTTGTGACAATGTAAACATGCCATACCAGTTCTTATCCAGCTTTGAGATTTTCTAGCCCATCTCTTTCTCATGAAATTAGCTACAATATGTCCATACCTTCCACATATTGTGTAGTTAACCCATGTGTTATAATCCCAAGTGTAAGCATTACCTTGTCTTCTCAATTGATAGGTTTTATTATGTCCTTTTAGTGTCCAGACTTGCTTCATCTTTATTCTGCATTCTTGTGAGGTGTGTCCATGCATGTTGCAAGTGTGATAGTGTTTCTCCATGTATGGTTTGTTAGGAGTCCTATTCAACTTAGATCTACATTCATCTTCTTGATGTTCAAACTTGTTACAATTATAACAATGACCATTAAATTTAGGAGTGGTTTTAGGTTTACCTTGTGCTTTACTCCTACAAACATTTGAAGTGTGGCCAGATTTACCATAGTGATAGCATGTCAGTGTCTTAGGTCTCTGATTCTTGTTGTTATTCATCTGTTCATCTTTCTTAGATGATTATCCTTGCTCGGTGTAGCCTAATCCAGTAGTACTTCCAAGTCCTATTTGACTAATCAGAAAATCATCAATTTTCTTGGAACTATCTTTAGCCTTTTTCATCATCTCATTATGTTGTTGCTACATCTTCACTTCATTTCTTAGTTTTTCATTTTCTTCCCCGAGCACTCCAATGTCTTCAAGTTTCCTTGATAGCTCATTATTTACTTATTTGATCTCCTGGCTTACAAGAATCATCTGATTGGATATTTCAAAGTGTGCTCGGTAAGTCTCAGTATCTCATATTCCTTCACTTGTAGTTGTTCAGTCATCTATCTTATGTCTTCAAAAACCAAATTTATCTCTTGTTTAGTTTGTCTAGCATTATTCATCACATCAATCATTCTTACCATTTGTGTTTCTTGACCGATCTGCAGGCTTTCACTTGTTCAGTCAAATGAAGATTTTTCTCAAATAAATCAGAAATTGCACTTTTAGAAATGTCAGATATACTTTCTGAATTGGGTCCAATATTCTCAAATAGATCATCAATATATTCTTCATGATAGTTAGTCTCACATTCCCGAATAGCCATGTTCTTTCTCTAAACTAGTAACTTTTTCAACTCATCCTTAGCTTGTTTGTATTGCTCAACAAGGATCCGCATCTGAATCTTTTGATTCTCTATAGTCTTGTCCAACTTGTATCTCTCCATATTTAGATCTTTCCTCTTTAGTGGTTAAACCTTCCAATAGGAGATCTAGCTCTGATACCAATTGTTGGAATGGAAAGATAAGGGACTGAGAGGGGAGGGGTGAATCAGTACCCTCAAAAACTTTTAATTGAATAAAAAATATGCCAATAGTAGTATCTAAACTATCCAGCTGAATCCATTTTTTGCAACATTCATTCAATTGACTTGATAAATCTAAAGTGCATGAAAAAAAACAATAATTCAATCACATAACACAAGAATGGTTACACAGAAACCCTTGTTAGAAGGTAAAAAATGTGGTGGGGATGACACCCATAAATTCTTCACTACTACAGATAATAAAGTATGTCGATTAAGGCTACAAGTTCTGATCACTTCTGGGGATCTTACCCTATTAGGAGTAACAATCAGATCGACTAGATCTACCTTGTTAAAGGATTTAAATAACACTACTTGAGTGTGTACTCAGTTAAGAGATTTACAAATAGACTGCTAAGTCTACTATGTTAAGAGATTTTACTAACTCTATTACAATGATTAGAATATAATAGAAAGTATATGTAAATTGCATCTATACTTTGTCTAAATCAGATCTATGATATACTGAATAAATATCACCTCTATGTGTAGTAATATGTCCTCTGTTCTACTCGGTAGCCTTGACTGCTTCTTAATAAACTAAATTATATCTTTGATCACTGCTCTTACATGCAAAACATGTCTAAATTTTGATGTCTTGAAGGTGGCTACTGCTTCAAGATATTCTACTTGATTCGCTTTCTTGCATTACTCGCACTTCTTCACCTTTCTTCACACTTGTCTCAAAATGACATGAATTACAAATATATAGCAAATTGCTATGATTTCCATGACTTCCATGACCTAATTAGGTTTACATCTTCTTAGGAAAACCTAAGATCTACAGTGTACAAAATTAACCTAGATCTTACTATTACATAGGAATCATCATTATCTTACTATTACATAGGAATCATCATTACATTTAATGATTACATCTACAATAAATAATCCTCGATCTTGGTAAAACATTTTATGAATCCGTGTAACCGTTTACATAGATAAATGTTCCATAACTGATTACTATGCCATTTCTTGGATTGCTCAGTAAACATAGCCAATTCTGCTCGGTGAATATACTAGTGCTTGGTGTCTAGTCTGCGCAGTGTTTACTGACGCTCGGTGCTCGGTATACTCTAATGCTCAGTAAAACTGTTTCAGTGCCTGGTTAAACCTATTTCCATTTAGCTCTCGGTACTGCCTTATGAATACTCAGTATGAAGGCTTGATTGTTTAACCAACTAGAAAATTGTAGCTTGAAGTTCTTCCTTTTACCGACTCATTAGCTTTGATACCAATGACAACATCTAATGCTCAAATAGAGATAACATATTTTTATGTTATTCAAATAAAAGAAAGGCTTACAAATGTTTTAACAAAAGGAATAATAAAATGATTGAAAGTGATAATGTAAAGATTGATGAATTTCATAAGAAATATGAGCAAACAAGAAAGAAGGATACAAAATATGATCGAGGAATAGAGTTTATTTAACCATAAGATCCTAGACCAGTAGAAAAAAACAATGAGAAAGAAGTAGTGCAACTGATAGAAGAATAAGTTTCTAGGACTGAATCAGTAATACCAAGGTATGTGAAAAGGAGAATTCTTCTAATCAAATAATTGGTGATAAGAATGCAGGTGTGTTGACAAGAAGTAAGGTTAGAGAAAGAACATGTTCAATATCACAATTTGAACCTAAAATAGTAAAGGATGTAGTTAAATATGATGATTGGGTGAGAGAAATGTATGAAAAAATGGATCATATTGAGAAGAATGAAACTTGGAATTTGTGCCAAGGCATGAAGACAAATTTGTGATAGGTACAAAATGGGTTTTCAGGAATAATGAGGATGGTGAAGTGATTAGAAACAAAGCAGGACTTTTGTGTAAAGGTTATGCATAAGAAGAAGGCTTGGATTATGGTGAGACATTTTCTCTTGTAGCATGATTGGAAGGTGTCAGGATAATACTTTCTTATGTTGCATTCAATTATTTCAAAGTCTATCAAATGGATGTGGAGTCAACATTTTTTAATGGAATTCTAAAGGAAGAGGTCTACATTGAGAAACTAGATGGATTTTCATTAACCAAGGATACAAACATGGTATGTAAACTTAAAAAATAATGGTATGGTCTGAAGCAAGCCCCTAGAGCATGGTATGAAAGGTTTCACTCTTATCTTATTAGGATTGGTTTCAATAGGACTTCTGATGATTGTAATGTTTACTTAAGGGATGAAGGTGAAAAGATATTAATTGTTGAAGTATTTTTTAATGACATAATTGTTGGATAACTGAGAGGGGAGTGAATCGGTTATTTCAGGTCCCTTAACAATTTTAAACCTTAAAACATTTTCAACAACTAATCTTAATAATCATATTTAAGCATTCAACCGATCACAACAGTATGCGTATTAAAATCAAAAAATAACATGCAAAACATTCAATCACACATTAATTCTGGTTTTTAATGTGGAAACCCAATTTGGGTAAAAATCACTACAAGAATTATCACCCACAAATAATTAAATCTTCTAAAGTGATCTCGGTTAAGATCCAATCCTGTTAAACATTATAAAAAACATTTGCTATATGTGACCCAATTAGAGGATTTTCACCAAAGATCAACTAGATCTATTGTATGCACCCTAAAATGGTCGCCTAGACTTTGGGCCCCCATTCAGCAATTTATCAAATCCTTGAATTAGTATTTATCAAATCCTTCAAAAATCAGCATTTTATCAATTATATCAATTTCCTTGATCAAGTCCTATTTTATCATTTTTGATTATTTGCCTTGGGCTAACTATTTTATCCTAAGTCTTTATTTATTTAAAAGGAATTTCCTCCCCTTTTATTAAATAAAAAGCCCCCACCTTTTCATCTTATCCTAAGTTGCACAAATAAAGCATTATTCTTATTTTATAAAAAGAAGAAAAGGCCTTTTGTCTCATATGGACACAAAAGTCAACTCTTATTTTCTCATTGGAGGATATTTGTGCACATGGATTGCTCCTCTTTGATGCTCCACCCTTGATTAAATCTTTTGCCTCTTAATCTCCATGGTCCATTCCTTTTCAATACCTTTAAAAGGAGAGTTCTCTTCTCATTCTTAGATCCATCTTTTGAATGCTAATCTTAGGCTGCAAGATTTCTTGGAGACTTTGGAGCTTTTTGGAGATCATTTCTTGCATTCTAGTTTCATTCTTGCATCATAGCTTTTAGGGCATCTAGCTTAGTTTCCTTTATGCTTTAGATTAGCTCACATAGTTTAATTAGCAAGGGTTTGTAATACTTTCATTTCCATAGCTTAGCTTGCATCTTCATTATTAGCATAGCTTGCATTGCATTGCATTCTCATTGATTCTTGAGGATATTGGCATTCTTTCCCTTGTCTCTTTGAATCTCCCATTGTGTGGTTTACTAGCAAGGTTGCATGCTTCCATAGCTCTAGCTGAGAGCACCATCAACATCCTTGTGACTCCATGCCTAGGGAGCTCTAGGTCTCTTTCTCAAGGTTTCCCATTCATGGATTCCCTTGGAAGTAATGACTTAGAGAAGTGCACTATTTAGTGTGTACATTTTTGGTGCCCACCATAGGGCAGAACATTCTTGTTTTGTCCTTCATTTTCTGCATTTCCATCATTTTTTTCATCAATATTGGCTTGTTGTTTCGTCAATTTTTGCTCTCTGGTTTTTCTGACAGGATTATTGTGTGACAATTTTCCAGTGTCATACGATACTTTCTTACATACCAGTGTGATATTTTACCAGTTAAAATATCACACGCTTCGACAGATTATATTGCACTCGTGTTCTGTTCTCTACCGCACGCAGGTATCAGGAAATATCACACGGGGATATATTATCGCACCAGTACAGAACAAAATATCGCATGATTGTTTCTCTGATAGAAATATCACCCAAGCCTGGCAGTGAGCAATTTTTGTCATTTCTTTGCAAGATCTACTTGGTTTTGATTTAGATTTCTAATTTGTTGTTGTAGAATAGGGATCTATTTGCATATTTTATTTGGTTTTTGATGTGCTAACCCTTGTAGGGCTAACAAGTGGTGCTTGTAGGTGCTCCTATTGCTTGATTATTTGCTTTAAAAAATGCATGTCAAAGCTTCAAATGCACAAGGGCTACTAACAATTTTTGTAGGGTTGCCCAAAGCATAAAAACCCAATCAAGTGCTTGTTTAAATTGCTTTCTTTTGAGTGTGGCATCTACTAGTTGTTTCATTTCATAGGCACTTAATATCTTGTTATAGGAATCTTTGGATGGTAGGAGAAGTATGCTCTTCACCCTTGTGGTGAACCATAAAATCTTAACCCATCTTTAGATTTTGAAAGCAAGAGGGTAATTGAACCTTTACTTAGTGTGTTTGGTAGATATTTTTGAGCTAGGAGATTATGCTCTTCACCCTTGAGGTGAAACAAAGATCCCCACTCTTTGTTTAGCTTTTAGAATCCTTTAGTAGGCCTACTCTTGAGCAATCAAGAGGAACGACCCCAGTGGGGACAAGCTTTTTGTCGGCTATTTCGACCCACTATAAACTCAAGGCTATCAAGGACACAAAACCTTGGTAGACATAGTACTTGCCTTCACTTAATGTGAATACTTGTGAGATTGTGACCATGAGGAAAGTGTTGAGCAAGAATGTTTAAGGTACTCTTGTGGCCGTGAGGTCAGTTACTTGCCGCAAGGTAAGGAGTCCCTTTGAGGAGCAAGAGGGGTATTACAAACGAAAGCCCTTATTAAGAACCATAGATAGAAGCCACCCTATTTTTCTGCTTAGCTTCTTGGTGCAAGGATTGATCCAAGTGGAATAACTTGGATCACCCCAAGATTACTGACCATCTGTGTTCCTTTGGTTGTGTCATTGGCACTTCCATGACAAAGCCAATATCTATTGTGGGCAACCACTTTGTGTGAGGCAATGGAGCATCAAGTGTGGGCCAAGTTGTTAAGTATTGAGCCATTGTCTTTTTAGGCTCATAAGTGCTTGAAGTGTTCTCACTGTGATCTACCCATGTAAATGTTCTCAAATCTCAAACATCACAGTAGCATTCATAGGATTTTATTGCTTTGATATCACAATTGCTTATCTTGGCAAGGTTGCTTTTTCCCTTGTGCAAGTGTTTTATGACATGTTTGATCACCTACTATTTGCAAACCTGTCTATTTACTGCTATCACTATGCTTGAAATTGAAAAATCCAACCTTCAAACTAAAATTTTGAACAAACTGCCCTTAAAACTGAGATTTTTAGCACTCACTGGTCAAGAGTCATACGATCCTAAAACTATATCGCACACTGTATTGATAATTATCATGTGATAGTTCGTCACTAGAAGACTATTGCACTACTTGCCTGGAAAGTATCACACGGGCTGCCTGGAAACTGTCGCCCTGTTTACTACAAAATATCACCTGCTTAGAAATTATCGCACTATTAGCCCGGAAACTGTCGCATAGAGTCTTTTTACTGCCTGTCTAGTTTATGCAATTTTTAGTCTTTCCTTAGTCAACCAAATTTTAGTAGGTGACTTACTCTACTACTAGAAACCTATTTGTACCTTGGGTTCCTAATTTTAGACCCCTTGAATTAGTGTTCTTTGACTTTACAAACTAGTCTTTCTTGGCATCGATAAATTAGGAATTATCCTTGTTGAAAAAGTACACCATTAGAATCTTTGGTAACATGCTTGGAGAGTTTTAATAATCTTTTGTCCAATTCACTTCCATCAAAATTCAATTTCAATTATATATTTGGAAAATCCATCCTCCTGGTCCATATGTGTTAGGATACTCATCCTTTTAGTATACACCTCTGTGGCAGTGTTGGTTTGCACCTTTTGCAACTTTCTATCTTACCATCTCTTTTTGGACAATTGAACACTTTCACTATCCTTGTTTGGTAATAACATTTCATAAGGCATCTTATCACCAAGGGTCTTTTTCTTTCATGTCGGTTACGAAAAGGTACCAATTGAGTCAAGGAAAACAACCTCAAGTTGTCTTTAAACAATTACCCTTAGTCCAAACTTGTCAAAAGCGAAAGGGGAAGAAACCCATCTTTGATCAATCACCTAGGAGTGAGTCTGAGGCTTGGTTTGACCCAAAGAGAAATCCTAGTGATTTGAGTACCTCTTTACCATCCTCTCAATCAAATATGGATATGAGCTACACTTTGACTAGGAAACAAAGAGAAGCAATGGATCAAACTCTTGATGACATTTTCCAAAGACATAGGGATAACATGTTTGGTGATGACAATCAACCTAAATCACTATTAATCTCTATTGAGCATTTAAGGTTGTCATTAGTATCAAAGGATAGTAAACAGGTGGGTCGGTTACTTATATTGAGTTGGTCGGTAACTAGAAGTAAGACAGAGTAGTCGATAAAGCTTTTACACCGAACATCACATAGTTTACCGAGCACCAGCGACACTGACACCAACAGATAGTAAATACTGAGCATCACAGTATACACCGAGTAGATTATACAATGTTTATCAATGATCATAGAAAATGGCATAGTAATCTGAAATGGCACATTCTTCTATGCAAATGGTTACAACAAATCATAAAATGGTTTACCAAGATCAAGGAGCATTTATTGTAAAAGATACTCATTAAATGTAATGTTTATCTTATTTGTAATAGTTGATCTAGGTTATTTTGCATTGTAGATCTTAGGGTTATGATTATTCTTGTAACCTAATTTTTGCTAAGGCGGCAAAAACAAAACACTATATATTTTGTATGTTCACACCATTTTATAAGGTTGGTGAACTAATATATATGAATCACGGAGCACTTGAAGACATTGCCTAACTTCAAGACAATCAGTTTATTGAGCAGAACAAAGTATAGAGGATATCAGATTGAGCAGAATCAGAGAAGGCTACCGAGCAGAACAAAGTAGAGAACCATCATAGATAAAGGTGATATTTTGATGAGCACTTATAGATCTATTTCAGACAATTGAGTTGTCAACTAGCAGATAATTGCCTATTACTTTCTGACAATTGTGATAGAGTTTTTGATAAATCTCTTAATAGAGTAGACTTAACAGTCTTATGTAAATCTCTTAACCGAGTACACACTTCATTAGTGTTGTTTAAATCCTATAACTAGGTAGATCTAGCTGATCTAATATGTTACTCCTAATAGGGTAAGATCACCATAAGTGATCAAAACTTGTAGCCTTAATAGGCAAACCTTTTCTATTTGCAATAGTGAAGAATTTGTGGGTGTCATCCCCACCGCAGTTTTTACCTTCTAACAAGGGTTTTTGTGTTACCAAAATACTTGTGTTATGCAATTGTCATATTGATTTCATGTTGTTTACTTTCTTAATTTAACTAGATGATTGATTTATACAATTGTATTCAAGTTATTTTGATTGATTATCACAGTATTCAAGTTATAGATCTGAAAGGTTTTACAAGTAAAGTTTTTGAAGGCACTGATTCACCCCTCCCCCCTCAATACCTATCTCTCCTAATTCCAACAATCACCCCCTATCAACTCAAGATATTTAGATGCCCATCAAAGAGCTGAAAGACATTATGGGAAAGCTCACCAAGATACACAATCACAACATGAAGACCAAAACAATGAATCTGGTGGTGCTCATGTGAATGCTGCATTCACTAATGACTTGTTCAAATATTCAAGGTCCAACTCTCCGCTCAAAAAAACCTCAAGATATGCTAATGAAAGGCTTAAAAGAATTGAGCTTGAAAAGAAAGCCTTTTTGGATGAACAAGCCACTAAAGAAGAAAGGTTTAGACACCTAGAAGAAGAAGAACAAGCCTTGCTAGAGTTGAGAAGGAAAGCATTCCAAGAGGAACAAGATAGGCTTCTAGCCCAACAACTCAATGACCGATTCAATAATAGGGGTACCAACAGTGGAAAAAACTCTCCACCCTCTACTCCCTCCAGAACCCCAAGAAGTAGAAGGCGGTCAACGACCCCTTCAAGATCTCCTAGTCCTAGAGGAAGGAGAATTTCACAACATAGGAGAAGAACACCTCCTAGGAACTCAAGACAACCCTCCCAATGAGCTCATCATGGCTCTCAACATGGAGGAAGTAGTGCAAGTTTCGATGATCAAGATTTTATGAAAATGCAATAAGAGCCACTATTCCAACAATATGTGGAGAAGTACCTTGATCAAAACAAAGATAGGTTCCTAGAGAGTTTGATTAATAAGGGTGCCTAAGTCCCTTACAACTTTGATGTGGATAGGAGAATCAAGAAACAAGGACCCTCTCAAGAAGAGGAAATCAAGCAACTCAAACAAATGATGGAAAAGGTGTTGGCACCTAAAAGTTCCTTTTCACTTGATTATATTTGTCCCAATCCTTTTGACAAAAGCGTGACTATGACGGATTTTCCTATGAAAGTTGAAATTCCCCAATACGACAAGTATGATGGCAATGGTGACCCACATGATCATGTGGGCCAGTTTTATATCATGAGTTTTGAGTTCCATCAAGATGACTCTTACCTTATGAGATTATTTCCAAGGAGCCTCAAAGGCCAAGCCATGGAGTGGTTTACCAACATAACCCCTCCCGTAAAAACTTTCAAAGAACTTATCCATAGATTCATTCAACATTTTGCATACAACTTATCAAGATCAGTCACTATGTTGGACTTATGAAATTTGAAACAAAACAAAGGGGAATCCTTTGTAACCTTCTTACAAAGGTGGAGATGATTGTGCTCCCGCTATTCTAGGACTATTCCTGAGCATGAAAGGATTGACATTATTGTTAGTAATTTGGTGCCTGAAATGCATTATGAGGTTCAAAAAAATGGTTTTTGATTCCTTCGATACTATGGTTGAGACCGCATGTTGAATTGAAGATGTCTTAAAAGAACAAGGCATTTTGACCAAACATAGCAATAACAACAATGGTCAAAATCCTAACAATGCTAATAAAGACAAAGGCAAGCACTCGCACTGGAACAAGAATAAGCAAGTAGTCAATGATGGAGTTGTGGACTCTTACCAACCCAAGGATCAAGGAGTCCTACATTTGTCTAGTGCAATCCAAGCTATGAAACTCAACACATCCTCCAACCAACAAGAGAATAAACCTAAGTATCCAGAAAAGCCTAAGAAAAAGTTGAGACAGTTTTCTAAATTGGGTGACTCCTATGAGGATGTTTTCAAGACCCTTATTGCCAATAATCTTGCACAACCAGAAGATCCAGAAAACTTCCACATACCAGATGTTAAGCCACATTGGTGGAATGAAAAATCTTTCTACAAATACCACAATGGCATTGGACATGACATCAAACATTGCTGGAAGCTTAAACACCTTATCCAAGATCTTATTGAAAGTGGCAAACTTCAGATTGATGGGTTGAATACCAATATGGACCACAAGGCATTCAAGGAGCCTTTTCCCAAATATGAAACCTCTAAACCCAAAAATGGCAAGGCTTAAATCAACTATATGTACATAGGTGTAGAAAATGTGGTTAATATGCTTGAGATTGTCGAGGAAAATGTCAACATGATGCAAAACAAAGATTCTTATGGTCATGATGTTGACTCTCCTCCTATATTTGATGAAGAACCCATGGTAGTGCTTAGGGGTCCTCACTCTCAAAGGTCATCCCAAGCTCTTAACGTTGTCAACAGAGGCCAAAGTCAAGGTCCTGTGGTTATTAGAGGTCCTAGTTCCAATCAGTCCAGCAAACCCAAACAAGTGACATCCAAGAATGTCACCACTAAGTCGGCAGTCAATCCTAAAATGAGCTACAATCTTGTTGACCATTTACAAAGAACACTAGCTCAAATCTCAATTTTTGAACTCCTAGAATTGTCTCCAAGACATAAGCGTGTCCTTGAGGATGCTTTGTGTACAGCCAATGTTCCTAACAACATAGATGTTGACCAATTCCAAAACATGGTTAACCACCTTGCCAGCCCTCATTACTTCACATTCTCAGAAGAAGATGACAAAGCCTTGAACCATCCGCATAATCTTTCCCTTCATATCGAAGTCATGATTCACAAGACTCATGTCAAGCGTGTGTTGATTGATGGGGGTACTGGGCTCAATATTTGTTCCTTGAGTTTGTTGAAGATACTGGGTTACTCTGAGAAAGTTATTGATACTCATAAGAAAATCACCATTAAATCCTATGATGAGGTAGAGAGAAGCTCTAAAGGCTTGGCCATCCTTCCTGTCAGGATTGGCCCTGTTGAAAAGGACATTTTGTTCCAAATTTTTGATGTCGGTCCTTTAGCCTATAATATCCTGCTTGGTAGATTGTGGATCCATGACATGCAAGGAGTGTCATCCACCTACCACCAATGTGTTAAGTTCCCTTATAATGGAGTAGAAGTTTGTATACCTGGGGATAACACATTATCTGTTAATGCAATTTAAGTAGGGACTCATGTTCCTCTCAATGGAGAAGAAGAGGATTTTGATGCCACTTTAGCACAATGCCAGAATAAGTTTAGAGCCATAGACCTTGGTGTGGGGGGTTATCAAATTGACTCCTTCACAAAATTGCCAGTCTCACCTAGGTCCTATGGTAAACCTTCACAAGAGATATGTCCCTCATCTTCAGCAATGACTCTATTTGGTACATTTGTAGAGTCCTCAGTGCCCATACAAGATGAAAAAGAAGATTTAGTTGTTAGAGATTGGATTTACAAGGAAGAAAAATACAAGCATAATGAAAATTTCTCCCCATCTCCTAAAGCTCATGGGAGAGGATACACAGTGGTCAAAAATATGGGCTACCTAGGTCATGGTCCTCTCAGTCACATATTAGATGCTAAGGCTGAACCACTCAATCATGCTCTCTTTGGCCATAGATCTAAGACAACGGTTGGCCTAGGTTTTGAAAGTCAGAACAAGAAAAATACTCCTATCCTTGCTGCGACGGATAGTGATGGTGAATCTAGCTACATACCCAATTTTAAAAATCAACAAGATAGGTGTGAAGATTGGGTCCCTTCCACCAATCTCCTTTAGGGAGATTTAGATGCTCCAGTTATCAATCCAACAGTTTCAAACCTAGAACAAGAACAATCCACTATTGAAGATCATGTTGAGGATCCTATTCAAGAACATCAATACACAAATGGCATTCAAGAAGGTGTTACCCTTGGTGACATCAAAGCCTCTACCTCAAGGCCGAAAAAACATGCTTGGTGTAAACATCCTAGCCAGGATTCAGATATAGACTCACATGAGTATGAGTGGGAGACTCTCTCTGATTATTCTATAGTTGACATGGACATTGATGTTGTCCATACATATGGTTCCCAACCCCAGGTAGCTAACAATTCTAGTCTAGGATTAGAGGATTGGAATCCACGAGTCGCTTTAGTGGATGATGCTTCACTTGGTAGGATAAGTCCTGATTTGGGTACCTTAGAGGGATACTTGACGGATCCTAACTCTGCAATCACCAAAGATGATACCATTCGCATACACAATATTCAACTAGTCATTGACCTACCCCTTGCCAATCCTCACCTAATTGATTGGTCTCAGTGCTATCAAGAGCCTCAGCTCCTAACTTTCCAAAATGACTATGAGATAGCATGTTACCTAAATGCTCTTGAACCTGTGGTCTCTTGCACCATTGAACCAACTACAAGCATGACAGAACTAGATATCAAGTACCTTAGTCACAAAATGAAAGGAAAAGAAAAAAAGAATAAGAGTTATGATGGTGAAAACCACTGTGTGGTGGTGTCAAAACCAAAAAAAGTAAAAATAAAGGATGTATCTGAGGGTGAAAACCTCTCTGAGGCACCTAAGGATGAGGTACTTGATCATCTCCCAAGTTACTTTTAGGATAGATCTTCAGTGCTTGTTGAGCCTACACAGCTAGTTAATTTGAATGCAGAAGAGGCTCCACAAATAGTACATTTAGCTCAGTCTCTATCAACATGGGAAAAAGAAGCATAGACCAAGTTCCTACAAACCAAGAAGATCAATTTTGCTTGGACTTACTCAGACATGCTAGGGTTGGACACCAATCTCATCATGCATCACTTGTCCATAGCTCCAGGTATTAAACTAGTAAAATAGAAATTAAGGAAAATGCATCCTCACATAGCTCTTCTTGTCAAAACTGAACTAGAAAAACTCCTCAATGTAGGATTTATAAGAGCCATTGATTATGCCGAATGGATATCCAATATTGTACCAATTTTAAAACATGACAAGTCCATTTGTGTCTACACAGATTTTAGAGATCTTAATAAAGCATGCCCAAAGGATGATTTTCCACTTCCAAACATAGACATGATAGTGGACATGACCGTGGGCTATGAGATCTATTCAATGATGGATGGTTTTTCTGGGTATAATCAAATAAAAATAGCTCTTGAAGATCAGGAAAAGACTGCATTCACTTGCGCATGGGGAACCTATTGCTGGAATGTCATGCCATTTGGATTAAAAAATGTAGTAGCTACTTATCAAAGAGCTATGACTACTATCTTCCATGACATGATGCATAAGAATATGGAAGATTATGTGGATGACACCTTGGCAAAATCTTAAAACAGGGATACACACCTAGGCGATTTGGAAGTAATTCTAGATCATATGGAATAGTTTCAATTGAGATTAAATCCCAAAATGTGTGCATTTGGAGTCACCTTTGGAAAACTTCTAGGATTTATCATTTCAGCCAAAGGAATAGAGGTGGACCCAGAGAAAGTTCAAGCAATAATGGATATGCCACCTCCCAAAAATATCAGTCAAATGAGGAGTCTTCAAGGATGCCTTCAATCTATAAGGAGGTTTATTTCACAACTGGTTGATAGAGCTCAACCCTTTAATAAGACTTTACACAAAGGGGTTAAATGTGTCCAGAATGAAGATTGTCAACAAAGCATGGACCAAATCAAGCAATACTTGGCTAATCCTCCAATCTTAATGCCTCCTATCCTAGGGAAACCACTCATAGAGTATGTGTTAGGAACAGAATCTTCCCTAGGAGCATTATTGGCTCAGCTTGATGATACTAGAAGAGAAAGAGCTATATATTACATCAATCATACTCTTGTGTCATATGAGGTCAACTACACTAGTATTGAAAAATCTTGCCTAGCGGTGGTGTTTGCTTCCCAAAAGTTGTGACATTACATGCTTACGCATACAATACACCTCATTGAAAAAATTGATCCTCTCAAATACTTGCTCAGTAAGGCTACTCTCATAGGTAGACTTGCTAAGTGGAGGATGATCTTATTAGAATTTGACATAGAGTATGTTGATCGTAAGGCTATAAAAGGACAAGCCATTGCAGACCAATTGGCTGATTTTCCAATTCGAGACAAAGCACCAATTCAATTTGAATTCCTAGATGAGCACATAATGTACATGACTACAAGAATGTGGAGGATGTTCGTTGATGGCTCTTTCATGCAAAATGGTTCAGGTGCAGGAGTGTTATTTGTTTCTCCTCATGGGTACACAATTCCTAAGTCTTACAAACTATTGTTCACATGCACAAATAACATTGCTAAGTATGAGGCCTTGACAAATGGATTAAAAATGGCTATAGAGTGGAGAATCATAGAGCTGCATATTTATGGGGATTCACAATTAATAGTCAACCAAGTTAATGAAGAATATCAAACCAAAGATGAAAAACCGGTACCCTGTAAGAAGATGGTTGATTCATTGTGATGATATTTCACCTTTGTCACATTTCAAAAAATCCCTATAGTAGAGAATAAAGCAGTTGATGCTATGGCTACATTGGCTTCACTTCTTCAGCTAGAACAGCATGAGTCTAGATTCAAATTCTTGGTGGAAGAACTACGCTACCCTATCTATGACTCCCAAGAAAGCCAAGTTGTTTGTACCCTTA
This sequence comes from Chamaecyparis obtusa, assembly GCA_027943335.1. Lineage (NCBI taxonomy): Eukaryota > Viridiplantae > Streptophyta > Pinopsida > Cupressales > Cupressaceae > Chamaecyparis > Chamaecyparis obtusa. The sequence continues at coordinate 1,841,454 of BSBK01003135.1, read as the reverse complement.
TTGGCCATGAGTCATCCCGCTATGGTGCTATTTACTCATACCTCTATGATGGTACTATTCCTGAAACCTTCAATCATTCTGAATGAAGAAACCTAACCTGAAATGTCTCTCACCACACCCTTATCTCTGGTGATCTGTATAGGAGGGGTTTAGATGGGACACTTCTTAGGTGTTTAGAAAAGGATGAGTCCAACCAAGCATTAGTTGGCATTCACAAGGGCATTTGTGGAGGACATTCTAATAGTCTTGCCATGGCCTGAAGTTTGCTTAGGGCAGGGTACTATTGGCCTACCATGTAGACAGATGCAGTAGTTTTTGCTAAATCTTGTGAAAAGTGTAAGAAACATGGTAACCTGATACATGCTCCATGCAGGGAGCTTATTCCTTCTATTTCTCATTGGCCATTTCACTGCTAGGCCTTTGACCTTGTTGGGAAAATTCATCCCAACTCATCAGGTGGACACAAATTCATTATCACTGCTACTAATTACTTTACCAAATGGGTAGACGCTATCCCACTTTCTGTTGCCTCAAGCAAGATAGTTTCTTTGTTTATTTTGAACCATATCATCTGTCGGTATGGAGTGCCTTTTGAAATAATCACTGACAATGTGGGTCAATTTAAAAACAAGGACCTTAAACATCTACAAGAAATTCAAGATAAAACAACATTGGTCCTCCATTTACTTCCTGCAAGGAAATGGACAAGCAGAGGCTTCGAATAAGACCATTCTCAAAATTCTCCATAGAACACTTCACAAGAATGGTAGAGACTAGCATCTACAGATAAATTCAGCCTTGTGGGCCTATAGAATGAGTATTCGTACTCCAACAGGGGCTACTCCTTTTTCCCTCACTTATGGTGTTGAAGCAGTGTTACCTTTAGAGGTGGAGATTCCTTCACTTAGAGTTTCCCTTAAAGGTCTAGTGACAGATGAAGACTACTGCGCCATGAGGCTACAAGAATTGGAACTTCTAGATGAAAAGCGTAAAGCATCTTTTGATCACATGAGAGTCTACCAAAAGCGTATGTCCAAAGCATTCAACAAGAAGGTTCACCCTAGAGAATTTCAAGCGGGGGATCTTGTCCTACGAGAAAACCCTAAGAATCAACAACATAGAGAGCAAAAGGGAAAATTCAAACCTAATTGGCTTGGACCATACATCATTACTGTTGCTTTTGGTACAGGTGCTTATTTACTATCTGATCCAGAGGGAGAATAGCTCCATGATCCTATCAATGTTTTGCACCTCAAGAAGTTCTATCCATGATGCCTATTTTGTCTAGGGGCATCCTTTGTACATACTTATTGATCCTGAAAAAATTCCAAAAAAAATTCATATATGATGCTGAAAAAATCCTAAAAAGCATATAAAGTCCTAAAAAAATACAAAAATAAAAAAATGCAAAAAATTCCCTGGAAACAAAAAAAGTGCCTTGGTGAAAACCTAAAAATAGGCGCCTTGGTAACAAAAATCTCAAAAATCCCCAAGTGGTGAAAACCTGGAAACAGGCGCTACTTGAGGCTTTTGTACCCTTGTCTTTTAGCATGCGTCCTCGATACTTAGCCTTTCTCCATCATGCCTTGTCCTTGTTGCCTTGGTTTGGAGTTGGTCTTTGTCTTTATCTAGGGGGCATAACTATGTTAGCTTTGGTCTCTTGGATGTGTTAGTCTTTAGGACACCTTGCAAATGGTATTTTTCAACACTACCCCCAAACTGTGTTTTTCAACACTACCCTAGCGTCAAGTGTTTCTCAACACTTATCAGATATCTTACCTGCATTCTAGCATGATATGATATTTTCTACTAGCAGATGTGATACTCAAAGTTTGACTCTATGACCTACACACACGCACTTAAACACTTGCTTCACTGAGACTTGTTTGACTTTATTTCTTTGTGTGTTGTCTATGATGATTTCTTTGATGAGTGTTCTCTCCCTAATAGTTTTCCATGATGCCAAGCTAAAAGACTGGGGGCATGAGGACATGTTTTATTTCTTTTTCTACTTGTGGGTATATTTTGTTGGTCCTAACTGTCATTAGCATTTATGCTTGTTCCACTTGACAGTAGGGTCTACAAGGTATTATCCTTGACTATTTTCACAAGTGCATACTTCTAGCCATCTTGACTTTTCATGTTTCTCGATTCGAGTATAATCTTGCTATATTAAACTTAGGTAATCTCACTGCACTAGTCATCTTGAATTATATGTCTTTTGATGATTAGGTGGGATTCCCACATATCTATCTAATATAGACCATATTCAGATTCACATAGTCATACTAGTGTGCATTGTATGATCTTGTGACGCTACCAATAATGCTCAATGATGACTATTAGAGTCTAATGGCTTTTTGACCTTGCTAGTAAACCACTTTTTCATAGTAGCTTGCATTTTTAGGTTCATATTAGTTTAGTTTTTCATTTTGCATATGGAGAGAGCTCTCCTTTTCATCTTTCAAAGACCTATCAGTCAACTGTGCTCACCTTTCCTTTTCTTGATCATTTCTTTCACTCCTTGTCGTTCACATCATGTCCTTTTTTCCTTTCATCACAAGGGGTTAATCTTATCATCATATCTATATCCTAAAGAGATCATTTTTAGAAACATGAGTCTATATCATAAACATGAGAACTAAACATACATCTATGAGAGAGATTATACATGAGCATATATATCATACATTTTGAGTAAAATTACAAGACAATATAACAACTGAAACATCCATCACAAGTGGGACAAGTACACAACATATATCACCAATCCAATAATCTCATATATATATAAAAATGTCATGATACAATGTGGGATACAAAAATTTGGATAAAGTCTCAGGATATGTCTCTATACATCTATCCTAAATATAGACCTAGGACTCGCTAGCACCATCATGTGGAGCTGGTGGTGGAGGAGGTGGTGTTGCCACTATGTCTGGTACCATATCAAATCTCCCAACTATAGCAGAGTAGGGCGGTGCTCTCTAACCCTTTGGTACAGCCTGTATATAGAGACCATGATAATATGCAGCCCGTGTTGCCTCTCTCTGAGTCTCTATAGTGGCAACCTGTATGGCTTTCTCTCGCCGCTCGATCTCAGCTCTCAGATCTATCACCTACCAGTCTTTGATGTCTATGGTGATCTGTAGTTGTTGCATCTCTATCTCTGGGACTTGGATCCTCGCTCTCATATCCTCCCCCCTGCAGACTAATCCTACTTGGCATCCACCTAGTGGCGAGCCATTCTTGCCCTGTCATCACCCTCATCAGTAGAACCTTGTCCCCATGGCCATTTCCAGCCACCTGATCAAGAGCTCTGTCTAGTCTCCCTAGCTCTCCCTCTCCCTCCTCTATCCCCTCCATCCCCGTCATCTCTATCGTCCCCATGTGCTACCAGCTGTGCATCAGGTACAGTAACCTAGGGAATGGATGCCTTCGCCGCTCTGCCCTGTAAGCCACATTAGCACCTGCATCTGCCATGTCTGGGAGGTAGTCCCATGGCTCTTAGCATATCACAGCTATATCATGTACTGCATATTGATAATCCAGCATCGGCAGCCAACCCTAGCCCTCCTCGTCCCTAACCCGAGCATAGGTGGTGGTCTCGGTGGGTACTCTCTGTTGGTGCCCAAACTATCTCCAGACACGGGTGATCACAAATCTCTCAACAATGTCTAAGTGTTGACCCACCAGTGGCCAGCTGCATAACATATAACCGAGCTCCTCCTCCCAATCACCCCACTGCTCAACAGCCCTGTATGGTCTCCACTGGAATGAGGTGAGCTCATCTAGTACCCTCCTATAATAAGTCACATCCTTGTTGTGTGGCTGAGATATGAACCCTATGTACCTGTAGATATAGGGGTGTCTCCGCTCCCTCGACTACACTCGTGGTTGCACAATAGCAATGTGCTCCCATGCCCAAACCTGTGCTAGGATAGCACCACATGCCTAGGTCCTGCTCTCCTGATATACTATCTCATGGAGCTCATGGTACATATCTGCCAGGATGGCTGGCCCCCATGCCATCTGCCATGGGTGTGCAATCAAGTCTGCCACTAACTAACTCTAGCTCAATGGGAAACCCTTCTGACTCCTGTCAGTAATAAGGGCTTGTGCTACAATAGAACATATAATGCATGGCACCAAAAAATCCCTACCAAACTCCTCCATCAGCCGATCCCAGCTGAGGTGTCTGTCCACAAAAGTGACATCCTAAAACATGTCCTGCATAATCTGCCTCTCCTCTATCAGATCCTGATCATAGTACACATGTGCCAGCAAACAATCATGTCAGTTTCTATCATATGGAAACTTCACATCTATGACTATCTATAAACATGATTATAGTTACAGGATCTCCATGGCTCGGAACTCGTAGGATTTGATAGACATCCTCTAGGCTAATAGTAGCCTCTCCAATGGGCAAATGGAAGGTGTTATGCTCATTGTGCCACCGCTCAGCCAATGCTATCAGCAATCCATGATCTACCTGAATATGGGGCATCTGCAGCAAATAGCCGAATCCCATCTCCCTCAAGTCTGCTCATCCTGGATCATCGAGATCCCGAACGCATCATAGTCCAATCACTCGAGGTGCTCTAACGAGCAGCATAGAAAAGTTCTCCTACAAGCCATTTAACCCAAGCTAGATGTCAGAACATATCATGATAGATGTATAAAATTAGTATAAAACATCTTACAAGCAAACATTGTTAGGACCCATGTCATTTTTCTCAAAAACATTAAAACATGTCATTTTTCTATACTGTGCAATACTATTTTTTGACTAAGTATCATGCGATACTTTCCTCAATAGCAATGCGATGGTATCTTTGCCTGTGATACTTCGCATAACATCGCACAATATTTCATCTAGTATCGTGTGATACTGGATTCAATATCGGTGTGATCCTATTTTGACCCACGAAGTATCGCACGATAGATATCCTCAAAGAGTGTGATACTTAGAAAGTATCGTATGACTTTTCGTACGAAGAAATTTTGAAAAATTTTACAAACATGTTTTAAATTGACATTAAAGCTCATAAATGACCTACAAAGCGAGTTTTTCTAAAAACATAGCAGGGCACCATACTGCGGGGGCCGATTATGCAACCGAGCATGCTCAAATTGATGCCTGTGGACCAAGATTGCTGCTTACTGGGCCATTTTCTCTCTCTAAGCTCTCAAGATTCTTAAATCACTAAAAGACAAATGATTTTGAAAATGACCTTTTTACCCCCTTTTATAGCATTTTGATTTTTTGACCTAATTTTCAAAACACCTTAGAATTACGCAAAAATTGCACCCCTAGCTAATTTTGACATCCTGGATCCATTTTCGAGATCAAAATTGAAATTTGAGTTCATCTTCATAGTCAAAATCACATTTCAAAACTTTCACCCTCTTTTGTGCACTTGGCTAACCATTTGAGGCCTAATCCTTCGATCTTTGTTGGGGCACCTTCATTTCTTCATCCCCATCTCATTCAACCTTCTAGTCTTTCATTCATTTTCATCTGCTTCATCTCTTTGGGGTTTGACTTCATTTTTATCCTATATCTTTCATAGTAACCTAGTCAAACTAGGGCATATCTTCACTTCTTAATGGTTATCCTATCATCTTTCATCTTCGATTGTGATTTCTAGTGACTTGATCAAGTTTATCAATTTGTTGTTCTCCTCTACCTAATTTCGATTCTGATTCTGAGGGGGCAGTACCTATCAGCTTTAATCCTTGATTTAGCTTATCAATCAGCTCAGCTTGAGATTATTATCTCTTATTTGAGACTTGATTATCACCTAGCTATACAGATGTTGGTTTTGTCTTTCAACTTATCTTTGTCTACTTATGCTTATGCTTGTCCTGATGTGTTCCCATCCGTCGAACACACATCTGGGTTGTTTTGTGATCCCAAATCAATCTCACATTTCAATTTCATTCTTTGACCACATGTGATCCCAAATAAATCTCACATTAGTCAAAGAGGGGCAAATGTATGCACCCTAAAATGGTCACCTAGACTTTGGGCCCCCATTCAGCAATTTATCAAATCCCTGAATCAATATTTTCAAAAATCAGCATTTTATCAATTATATCAATTTCCTTGATCAAGTCCTATTTTATCATTTTCGATTATTTGCCTTGGGCTAACTATTTTATCCTAAGTCTTTATTTATTTAAAAGGAATTTCCTCCCCTTTTATTAAATAAAAAGCCCCCACCTTTTCATCTTATCCTAAGTTGCACAAATAAAGCATTATTCTTATTTTATAAAAAGAAGAAAAGGCCTTTTTGTCTCATATGGACACAAAAGTCAACTCTTATTTTCTCATTGGAGGATATTTGTGCACATGGATTGCTCCTCTTTGATGCTCCACCCTTGATTAAATCTTTTGCCTCTTAATCTCCATGGTCCATTCATTTTCAATTCCTTTAAAAGGAGAGTTCTCTTCTCATTCTTAGATCCATCTTTTGAATGCTAATCTTATGCTGCATGATTTCTTGGAGACTTTGGAGCTTTTTGGAGATCATTTCTTGCATTCTAGTTTCATTCTTGCATCATAGCTTTCATGACATCTAGCTTAGTTTCCTTTATGCTTTAGATTAGCTCACATAGTTTAATTAGGAAGGGTTTTTAATACTTTCATTTCCATAGCTTAGCTTGCATCTTCATTCTTAGCATAGCTTGCATTGCATTGCATTCTCATTGATTCTTGAGGATATTGGCATTCTTGCCCTTGTCTCTTTGAATCTCCCATTGTGTGGTTTACTAGCAAGGTTGCATGCTTCCATAGCTCTAGCTAAGAGCACCATCAACGTCCTTGTGATTCCATGCCTAGGGAGCTCTAGGTCACTTTCTCAAGGTTTCCCATTCATGGATTCCCTTGGAAGTAATGACTTAGAGAAGTGCACTATTTAGTGTGTACATCTATCACCCTATAATGAGTGGCCTTATTAGAGGACTTAGTACATTCGTTAGTGTGCCACCTTACAAAGGATTTAGAAATAGGACTATTAAATCCACTCTATTAAGAGATTTTTTGCTACAATGGTTAGAAAGTAATAGTGAAATGACCTAATAAAATATGCAACTACCTTTTCTTCTTCAGATCTCTTTTATGCTCATTTTTCTTCTTCAAACTCTTCTTTTATAGATGATCAACACTCACTCTTCATCTCATCACTTTCCTTCACTTGATTCACACTTTTCTTCAACTTTGTTCTTCTTGGTGTAACCTTTTGTACTTATTTGGCTATATGCACTGGCTATCAACAATATTACCGTCTTGATCATCCTTTATATAGACAATTTTTTCTTCTTAATCCTATTCATTAGGTTTTCCTTGAATTAATCTCATCCATTTGATCAAATCTCAAAGTTTGGTAACATGTTTCATGAATCTTTCCAGTTGTATCTTCACCTTGTAATCTTCACCATTTATCTATACCTAACGTTTTTTATCCGTTGATTTCATTAATTGACTTTGTTCCATATAATCTTCCAAATCAATCCAGATTCTCACTCGATGTTGTCTTTTAATTGATTTCTTGTTGAACTGACCAAATTCATCTCCTCGGTTAAGTCTTCCTTCTCATTTACTCGGTTAACATCTTCCTTAGTTATCAACTTTTTGATTAACTATAACTAACCAATATCTTTACTTACCGACAACCATTTCTAGCTCAGTAGCACACATTAATTCATTATCTTTTCATTTCACAACATCAATCCTTTATTACCAACAAATATAACTAACTTGTGCATCATTATAACACTTCATCAAATCATGTAAAATAATCAAATCAATATTACCTTGTCAAAGACTAACTCTTCAATTGCCCATTTAAGCTCACATACTTAAAATCACTTCTTCATTTCATCTTCTATCTTTACCAACCATTTCTTTACTCAACACCACATATTTCAAACTCATATGGCAACTTGCATAAATTAGTAAGTCAATAGGCTTGACATCAATGACAACATAACAACTAATCCAATACTTTTTTATACCTTTCATTTCTCAGTTACTAACCTTATTCATTATCATCATCAATTTGGGTATCAATATCAGTTAGGGTAACAATAATTTTTGGTGGTAATGATGAGATGAGTATGTATTTTGTTGATGAGATGAAGAAATAATTTGAAATGTCAATGATAGGAGAAATCAAAATCTTCATAGGATTGCAGATATCACAGTTGTATAATGGAATATTCATATGTCAATCTAAATATGTGAAGGAGGTGTTGAAGACTTTTGGAATTGAAGATTATAAACCAATTAGTACCCCTATGATTACAAGTTGTAAACTATCCAAGGATGATGAACCTGGGTCTATTGATGTCACTCTATACAGGTCCATGATTGGGAACCTACACTATAGTATACACATAGAAGACCGAATATTGCACAAGAAGTTGACATAGTCACAAGGTTTTGGTCAAACCCAAAGGAGCCACATATGGTTGCAATAAAGAGAATATTTAGATATTTGAAAGGAACTGTGGATTATGGATTATGGTATGCTCATGAAGGTGATTTTTTGCTGAGTGTTTCTACTAATATTGATTAGGAAAGCAATGTAGATGACCGAAATAGCACACGTGGTGGTGCATTCTTTCTAGATGGTAGAATTGTGTCTTGGACAAGCAAGAAAAATAATTGCATATCTCAATCTATAGCTAAACAGGAATATGTGGATGCATCTATCAATTGCACATATGTAGCTTGGATGAATAAAATCCTAAGAGGGATTAAGGAGAAGGTACAAAAATGGTGATAATTTATTATGATAATACTAGTGCTATAAACATTTCCAAGAACCCAGTTATGCATTCGAAGACCAAGAACATTAATATTAAGTATCATTTCTTGAGAGAAATGGTGCAGGGGAAAGTGGTGAGGTTGGAGTACATTCCAACTAAAGAGAAAATTGTAGATATATTTACCAAACCATTTCCTAAGGATAATTTTGAATATCTTAGAGGTAAGTTAGGGGTCATGCCCCTACCTAAGAAAAATTAAGATGCAAATGTTGCATCAATCCAATGGGTAATATTTTTTTTATTTTTTAGTGGATTGATGTAAAGGGGGACTAATTCTTAGGGGGAGCATTCGAATATTTTAAGTATTGAGCATTATGGAACATTTGGAATTGTTTTCAAAAGGGGGAGAAGAACTATAAGGATAAATACCAAGTAAGGGGGATAATAGAAGAGTAGAAAAAGGAGAGATAAACTTTGAAGATAAGATAAATAGGGAGAGAAGCTTATGAGAAGGTTTGGTATGTTACCATTTGATAAAGATGAAGACAAAATGGTGTGGTTCAAGAACATGATTGGTATTGCTTGGTGTGTTTCCATCAATGCCAAAGGGGGAGATTTTTGTCATAACTAATGCAGATGAGATGAGTGAGTATGTTGTTAGCTTGATGATGTTTTTTTCTAGTTATGTTATTGTCATTGATGTCAACTTAGGTGTTCTTGGTTGACTATTTTCTTAATGTACCAAGTTATGATGGAGAAGATGAATTGAGAGTTATGTTGTGAATTATGGTGTGCAATTTGGCACACATGTTAGAAGTGTGTGAAATGCTATATCTATGATCACACATGTGTATGATGAGTTTTGTGCAAGTTGAAGTCAGTGAAATGAAGATGGGAAATTGGTTTAGAAGTGAAGGAACAAAGAAGAAATATTTGATCGGTATGTCCCACAGAAATGGAATCAGGTGTTGCAATTGGACATGAGTGATCTTGATGATATTATTGGATTTATATTGCAATCACATCAAGATTTATGATCAGTGGACAAAGTTATAGGATTGTGAAGTTCAATAAATTGAAGGAGGAAAAGAACAAGGAAGAACAATCGGTTAGATCCTTAATTAGTGATGGAAAATCAGTTTGCGAAGATGATTAAGTATTCCAGATTATGTGATGATGTGTCTAAGGTGACGTGGAATGTTAGGTATGATTCTTATTGGTCGATTTGATTGATAATTCATGAAGAGGTGCATGAACCTAGGGAAGTGTAATATGTTTGACTTTTCCTTATGAAATTAATGGTGTGATGGATCTGGAGGCTGACATGAAGTTGAAATTATAGTTGTTTATTGGTAATACGTTTAAACGATTAAAGGGTTGAGAGGGAATTAATTGAATGATGTAATTCAAATGTAATTTGGGTCTCAGTTGACCTAGTTAGTGAAGGACACACACACACACACACATATCTTTTGATGTATGAGGAGAAGTGTGTGTAAGAGGCAAATCGTGAATATGGGAGTGTGATTACATTGTTTGGATGTTCTACATGTGAAGTAGATATTCAGCTTGAACTGGATCTGTAATAGCAGAGGAGAAGTGTTATTTTCTTAAATCATTATTCTTGTTGTTCCCTAACACTTGCAACAAGTTAAATCCCTTAACCGAGTAGATCCTAACAGATCTTTTTGTAAAATACCTTAACAGGGTGACACTTTAGCTAGTGTCTAAAGTCCTCTAACAAGGCTACTCTTAACAGGGTAGAGCTCCTAATAGGGCTAAAGGTAAATACCTTAACCAGGTGGCTCTTAATAGGGTATGTTCTTAACCGAACATTATTGTAAGCTTTTAATAGGGCTAAGCTCTTACCAGGTGTACTCCATAAGAGTGCATTTTTCTTAGTGGGTGTCATCCCCACCATGGTTTTTATACCAAGTTGGGTTTCCACGATAAAAACACTGGTGTTATGTGTTGAATTTGTGCGGATGCTTTATTTTTTATGTATGGTTATCACAAGTAAAAGTTATTTACTGCATGCATGTCGTGAATTTTTTAAGAATAAGTTTTATCAGATCAAATTTGTGTTTATTAGTAGATTACTAATTACCCCCCCCCCCCCCAATAATCTTAGGTCCTAATTATTCTAATAGTGCATTGGTAGTTTTGGGTATCTATCAAAACTAGTATGAGAAATGGTATATATTTATCCACATTTATGTTTCTAGTTTTGTGGCTTGGAGGGAAGGTTTATAATGTTTTTGCAATGTCTCAGTTCTAAATTTTGGTAATGAAGTGTATCGCAAGTATATTTTTGGTGAAGTTTTTCATAATTGTGTTTCTTGACTTTTTGGTTGTGAAGTTTGTATTAGAGTAATAGTGGTAGCTTGATTCAACATGATAACATGAAATATGTTCTCGGTAATGATGTTATATGTTCAAGGAACATCTTCATATGGTTTGCATGGCAATAATTATTTTCTTTGGTGCTACATTATGTTTGGAATGGTTTTTAGGGTTACTTGTGAATATCTGGCCAACATGGTCCGTGTTCTTTCTTGTGCTTTTCATTTGGAGGATTTTAACAAGTCTTTGGAGATAATGATGAGTGGTATTTGGTTCCTACTATACCTTTTTATGATCATCTTCGAGGAAATTTAGTGATTTATTTATTTTTTGCACCCAACTAGTGATGTACTACATGCTACATCATTATGTCATCATATTGTCATCTTTTAAGGATGTGTGCCAATGTATTTAGTTTTTGTGGATACATTGGAATATTTAATATGATGTTTTAGGTCCTCACTATCTTCTAGACATGACTACTTTCATCATAATTATATTTGGTGGCCAACTTCTTGGGATCACCTCTTGTCCCTTGTTATGGTCAAGCTGATTCATGTTTTGTAATGATCTAGATAGTATATATAGAAGATGAAATTAGTGAAAAGTGTGTGGATTATGGAAGATGTGAATCTAAGATATGAAACGTGTGTGGTAAGAGTTTTGGTGTAGAATTTTCAAATAGTTTCTTAAGGCTCTAAGTCAAGAGCATCTGCATTCAAGGGAGACCGTTAGAAGAAATATGTCGAAGGCTTATACATTATAATTATTTTCATGTATCTTGTGTTGAGATAGTGATTCTCCTCTATAGGTCCTTTGTATCTTTCTCAAAGATAGTGAATATTTACTTGATCTTTCCCTAAGATAGACAATCTTAGTTGAAAGTTTACTAGTGAGACTCTTTGTAGTACTATTCATATATTGTGAGATATTCTCACCTTAGTTTTTCCCTCATTGGGTTTTCCATGTAATTGTAGTATTCTCTTGTGTATTGGTGTTGATTTCTTTATCTATCATTTCTATTGATTAAAGTCATATATTTTGGAATTAAAGAAAAGATAAAGTTTTGTTAAAGATTGATTTAACCCCCCACGCTTCTCAATCTCTAGGTGTGTTCAACATAAAATGCCTTAAATCTAAAAATCAAATGAAACATCTCACATTTTTCAATACCATAATTAGACTCAAATCATCATAATTGTTAAAATTCATAATAGGAACTATTATCCTAGTCTTTACAAATATGTATCAATTTATAAAAGTACATAATAATTAATTCTTCTAGGTCAAGCTATCTTACCCAAATGAGAAAAATATCATTATCAAGTTGTTTGAAGGGAGTGCACCATGTGTATAAATGTACACTCACTAATGACATCATTATCAATGAGAGTGAAAAATAATGACATGTATAATAAAACCAAATTCAAGAACCATGTGTATAAATGTACACTCACTATCACATACAATCAATCAAATGAATACCATAATTTCATAAAGATAAGCCACCATTTCAAGTCAACCTAGGGAACCAAGGTAATAGAATTGTCAACCCTACATTTCAAAGATAGTATAAAAGAATGTATATATAGAAACTTGAATGTATTGGGCGTGCCTATTCAAAAAATTGAGGCTTTTCATTAATTATTGCTCGTAAGGGAGATATACATCATCAAAGGCTAGGACACAATCAAATGAAACTACTGAAATTCAAAATAATATACAACCAAACTTGGCTTTATAGTTGAGGACCCACATGCCAATAAATATGAATTGCTAATACATCTTTGCTAGCCCAAAAATCCTTTGTCTAAGGCTAATGCATTTTCTTGGGTGGCCACTTAAAATAATATATTAACTACAAAGAGATTCAAGAAGATGGGTTAGTATGGCCCATCTAGGTGTGCCCTATAATAGTATGATGAAGAATAAATTAATCAATGATTGATAAGTTGACCATTTACACTCAAATTTTGTAATGACTATATTCAAGATTGAGTTATGTGAGTGCTTTTTCCAAAGGAAAATTTAGATTTATTTATTTCATGGTCAATCCTCCAAAATAATTCCACCTTCTTTTGCATATGGAATGTCTTCCTTTATTGGTGGTTTGGGAGGTATAGAAACAAAGAAACCATATTGATTTTCAAGTATCAATTGCCCAAGGAATCCTTCTTTATTAATCTTGAAACAACTATTATGAAAGTTGTTAACAACAAAGTTTTAAGTTAGTCATCTAAAAATAACTTTGTTGCTTCTTGGTCGGATAATAATCTAGTCTGTTACTAGAGTGGACTCAAAATGCCCCTTATTTTATAATATCCATAGAGATAATTATACAATTAATCCTCATAAAGGAATAAAATGGAAGCCTCCACTTTAGGATTGGGTGAAATTAAAATTTTGATGTAGCTGTAAGAGAAAATCCTATCAAGTCAAGTGTAGAAGCTTGATTCAATATTTCATTGAAAATCTAATAACTATAAACTCAAAAAAAGCTAAATAAGATTTGAAGAATGAGGTTGATGTCCAAACATTTGTATCAAACTTTAGAATTGTCAAATTTATGGAGTTAAGAATGTGGAGATTAGATGGATAATCCATGGTGATAGTTAATATTGTACAAAAAATGAGGCTTAGCTAAATAGAAGATTAACAATATTTTGTAGATAACATGACCACTACTAAATTAACACACCATCATTAAAGGGTAAGAGTACAAACCTGTGTTACCCTTTTATAAAGGAAAAGGTCAACAACACACAAACTATTCAACTTTAACGACATAAATGTGGCATTTGTTTTTAAAATTTGAAGATGATGTAAACTGGTGAAATGTGTAAAATTGGATAAAGTTTATTCCTATAAAAAATTTAATATTTTTTTAACAAGAATTGACACAATTTTTTAATTTTTGAAGCCCATTTTTCAGCTGCTGAAAATCTAGGGTCTAGTTCTCGCCAAACAAGTATATACAAATAATATTTTTTTCCTCTTATTTCAAAATATGTTATAGATGACATATATAGCTAGTGCAGAAAAGAAGAAAGAATGATTTTCGATGTATATTTTCTTTGATATAACTACTCAAAGTCGAACTTATCTGAAATCGACAGTTTTCATCTCCCGTCAAATTTCCCCTATCAAATCTCCACCATTTAGAAAAAAAAATTACATATTCTTGAAGAGGACTCTCTCCGCTAGTGTTAAATATAAATTTTATATTTTTTTGATATTATTTACTATTTTTATTTTATTTGAAGCAACATCTTCTCGAATGTTAAAATACCTACTTGTAGTATTTTGAAATTATAATATATTAGATCTAATCAAAATACTATAAAACTTATATGACAATAATGTTGACTCTGAGCTCTACAAAAGGGTATTTTTATAGTTTTTAAAAAATGTCATTTAAAAAAGTAGGAGTTATTAAAACATCACTTTTTTGAAATCATTTTATTTCTTTGGTAATTGGACCCAAATTGGTATAAAACATGCATTTAATAGATATTTCCAATTGGAAAAGTTGAAGCACTTATCTAATGAATCTAGCTAAACCATATGTTTGAAAAAAAATAATTTTTAGTTAGAAATACTCAAATTTAGCTGTACTAGTAAGTTAGTCTGAAACATGACAAAACTTTGTGCTTTTACCCTAAAACTCAACATATCTATTAGGAAATGAATGGTGAAGAAAATTTCTTTGGTAACTATTCAACTAACAAGGATGACATTAGTATGATCAAGAAAAATGTATTCAAAATCTAACCTATAACATATACATTGAGGAAACAACAAATTTTATTATATTAGTAATATTTAGATTTAACATTTTGGCCTTTTTACCTCTGTGTATTTTACAAAAATCAACACCATTCCATATTCTTTTATAAGCTTCATGCATGTGAACTAGAGCATTAATGAATGATTGAATATTGTTGAACCATAAAATTGCAACTAATTCTTTATGCAAATCTTTGGCTTGTAGAATTGAATGATCAATTGGATGAATGAGGGAGGAAAAGTTCAAAGTTGTGTTTTATTTATATAAAGGAAATAGTGGATCTATTAATGTAAACTAATGAAATATAGACTGTGTAACATATTTTATATTTTTTTAATTTTAAAAATTGAATGTAACAACTTTTTATAAAATCAATACTATAATTTAGTTACTAATAATTCTTTTTAAATGAAATTAAAAGGGACTCCACCTTTTTAAAAGTAAATTTTGTCTTCATTTTTCTTTTCATAATAATAATGTAAAATTTTAATGCATAAGCTTTTTCTTCAAGTAGAATGCAATGAAAATATAGTCATTTCACACACACACACACACACACACACACACACACACATATCTACATACATAAACATATACATATATACCAGAGTAATCTGGGGACGCATCCCCCCCCCCTAAAACCCAGACGCACCTGAGATAGGGACGCACCCGAGACAGGGGGACGACATCCTGGAGGTTTGGGCGAAGAAACCGTTTCGCCGCCATCCCGGTGGGGAATGCAGGGACGTCCTGGCATCCCAGATGGGGACAAGGGGATACCTAGATGTCCCTCGGCCTTGAAGGGGACACCCAGACATCCCCTGTTTCGGCAGCCCAATAAAGTGAAAAAAAAAAACACAAGTTTTTAATTTATTTAATAGGTTACTTTGTAACCCTAGACATATGTGGGGCCAGTCTATTATGTTTTATTGCATGAAAATACTTTCAAGATTCATTTGTATTGAGTTTTTCATTTCTATGTTTTTGCAACAACAGCAAGAAGAAGAGTGAATAGCTTAAAAAGGTTGATTGTAAGAGTGAAAAGATTGATTGCAAGTCAAAGAGGAGTGAGAAGGAGCAAGAAGATGAGGAGGAAGAAGATTTTTCACCTCATGCAAAAGATTTCTCAAGAAAAAGGTTGGGTTTGTAATTGATTTTTTTTTCTCATTTTCAAATTAATGTTCATTGTTTTAGTTTTACGTTTTAGATTTCTTGTTGTTTCATTTCTTGTTGTTTTAAGTTTTAGACTTTTAGTTGTTAACTTATTTGATTTCATAATTATTAATTTCATTTCTAGAAATTGAAATTCTTATTGTTTAATAAATTAATTTAAAAATTTAATGTAGGACATAGGTTGAAACTTGCAAGTCTGAAACCATGTATTTATTGATTTTTTTTTCATTTGGTGAAATGCAGTGTCAAAATGAGCTCCCAAAGTTTTTATAATGAAACACATGATGATGAGGTGGAATTGGAAACTCATTCTCATAGTAGCAGTGATAGTCATTCAGATTACGAACCTGAGCATGGTGATGATCATGACACCAATGAGGGGGATGAGCAAACTAAGTCCACAAATAGTTGGCCACTTGGTCCACCATTTATTGATTGTCCCTCCACACTTTTTGCAAGGTGGGCTAGGGGTGCCTATGATCCTAAATCTCCTCTTAGACAGTTTGAAATGAGGATAATAGCCCCAACACAATCAAGTGGCACAAGGAAGTGGAAATGCAACATTTATAGTACATAATGGTTCAATAGCATCACTAGAGTGAATGCACACTTCCTTTTTTGGATAGGAAAAGGTGTGGGACCATGCAAGTTTTTGGAAAAGCCTAAAAATTTACATTATAGAATTGAATTCAACATGCTATGGGGTGTTCCAGATGAATTGGGAATTATAATACCTACTACTTTATCTGGTAGGCAATAGATTCACAGTATTCAACAGGCTCATGAGCAACATATACAAGGGCAAAAACATATTCACACTCCTAGATCGCAGCAGAGAGCAACATCATTGGGAGGGACAACCTCGGGACCTTCTTCCACTTATAGTGCTATGCCTGAAGCACAATCGAGCAAGGGGAAACAAAAGGTGACCGTTGAAAGTAACCCCATAGAAAATTTGTTTAATGCACACATGAAAGAGGAGATAGAGGATGCCATTGGGAGATTCTATTTTTCCAATGGCATACCATTTCATGTAGGTCAATCTCCTTATTATAAGGAGATGATGCAGTTGGTGGCAAGGGAGGGAGGACCATCATTTGTGCCACTGGGTGAGCACAAGTTGAGGACCACAATCTTGGATAAAGAGTATGCCAAGATTGATACAGCAATGGAGAGCATGAGGGCAGTTTGGGAGGAGTCTGGATGCAGCATTATCATGGATGGGTGGATGGACATTAGGAACCGTCCACTCATCAATATCATAGTTACATGCACAAAGGGCCCATTCTTTCTCAAGGAAATTGATTGTTCAGGCATCGAAAGGATGTTGATTTTTAGTTTGACATCCTTCAAGCAGCTATTGAGGAGATTGGGCCACAAAATATGGTCCAAGTAGTGACAGATGCAACACCTATGTGTAAAGCTACAGGGAAGCTTATTGAGGCAACCTATAGACAGATATGGTGGACTCCATGTTGTGTGCATGCCATGGACAATACACTCAAGGACATGGGTAAGATTGATTGGATTAAGGGAGTGGTCAACAATGCTAGAGATGTGCAAATGTGTATCTGCAACTACCACACTTCACATGCACTCTTTAGGAGCTTCGTGAAGGAGTTCTTGAAACCAGTTGAGACTAGATACGCATCCTATTTCATTCTTTTGGAGAGAATGCTTGAGTTGCAAGAGCCACTGCAACTCATGGTTATGACGAATGAGTGGAATCGGTGGGATGGATCCAGGATAGAATAAGGGTGGAGGGTGAAGGAGATAGTGAAGAGTAATGTAATTTGGAGTGATGCAAGATACATAGTCTCTAGCATCCATCCAATTTTTTAGGTCATCAAATATGGGGATGAGGATGCACCTAGCCTTGGAGAGGTGTATGATTGCATTGATTCTATGCTTGGCCAGATGAAGGAAATTGTGTGAGAGAAGGACCCCACTTTAGCCTTCTACAATTACCACATTCGGCCTATTATTCAGTGGAGATGGGACAACCTAAACACTCCCTTACACATGGCTGCTTATTGATGCAAGAGAGGATAGGAGGGGCCAGAAATGGCATGCCCTAACCAGATCCACCTTGCTCAACAACACATGGAAGCAACAACACACAACAGTGAGAGTGAGAATGCAGGAAACTTTCATATATTATCTTCAAATTGATTCATACATGTCAGGCTGTAAGGCCTTCCCAATTTCGGCCAGATATTACAATCAAGTATAGAAGTCCTCAAACATGCGAGGATCTGTCCACAATTTCTCAACTTCTTTCTTCCATCTTCTATCCAAAAAATGACTCCTAAACTCTAACCAAACAACTACATTTATACAAGAGGCTACCAAACCAAGTCGGCCTTTAGATCCACAACCAACAGAAGGAACGACCAGATCTAGGTCCACACGCTTCCCAATGATGGATACCAACATTAAATTTATGGCCCAAATTAACTGCACAAGTCGGCCTCAAAAGAAATCCAAAAGAAACAACTTCGTAAGCAAGAAA
Source organism: Chamaecyparis obtusa (assembly GCA_027943335.1). NCBI lineage: Eukaryota > Viridiplantae > Streptophyta > Pinopsida > Cupressales > Cupressaceae > Chamaecyparis > Chamaecyparis obtusa. Next base: position 1,822,861 of record BSBK01003135.1, on the reverse strand, counting down.
ATCGAACGCCAGACAAGCATCACCAAGCACCAAAGAGATAACCAACCAACACCGGCGAACAAAGGAAACCGAGCAACACCGAACCAACTCGGTCAAAGCATGAACTGAGCAACACAAATAAACTCAAATATGTTTTTGGTGATACGGGATTACCAAGGACCCGAGATGCTCCTACATCACTTATGCATTGAATCTGAAGTGGTACATACCTAGGCCTGGCAGAGTAATACCACTTAAAAATGATGAGGTAATTGAAAATTCATATCATGTGCTTGATGCTACTCATTGTAATCATTTTCAGAATTGAGAGTTCTATTTCATTTGCCAATGATTTGAATTTTAAAATTTTAATTTTTTTTATTTTTTCAGGTGAAGGAAGGGTTCTTCAAGTGCATTGATAGGATGTATGATGCAGAGACTGCTAGGAAGGTTTGAACTTAGTGGACTAGATTTGCTACTCTTAGGGGTTATGCAGCTGCAACAAAGGTGTACATAAAAACTATGGCACAGGAGGATCCAATTTTGTGGTGGAATTTCCATGGACCGAAATCAACAACTACCACACTAGCCATTCGTTTGTTGTCTCAGGTTTCTAGTTCTTCAACTCAATAAATATTTTAACTTTTAAAGATTTAACTTTAGATTCAACTTTTCTAAATTCTCAATTTCTCATACTAGTCATTCGATTGAAATTTGATAATCTCAGGTATCTAGTTCTTCATCTTTTGAGAGGAACTGGTCTACTTATAGCTTCATCCACTCTCTTAAGAGGAACAGACTTACCTCTCAGAGAGCGAAGAAGTTAGTGGTTGTACATAGTGCCTTGCGTATCACTGATCGCAGGACACGTGTGTACAAGGAGAGCCCAGCAACACGATGGGATGTAGAGCTAGAGGAGCCATCACAGATTGATGAGGATGAGGATGCTTTAGATGCAGGGCTGGTCAATGTTCCTTTAGCGGCTCTTAACTTTGGAGATAGTTCTAATGATGATGAGTTTTCTGACCCCGGGATGGATGATTAGAGGCCTCCTAGGCATTTTGATTTTGTTGTTTGTACTTGTTTTGATATATGCTACTCAATGTAATACAGTAATCATCTTTACGATGAGTTAGATACTCATACTTTTGATATTTATTATGCTAATTAATAGAACTCTTATGTTGATTGGAGTATTTAAAATTTATTGTTCAATGTCCAATGCAATGTTCAATGCATTATGCAATGTTAAATGTTCAATGATTTTAGTATTTATTGTTTAACTTTACATATTTATGCCTTAGACTCTTCTATTGTTATACATCTTTTCATAACTACCATTTTAAGTACCACATGTATAGTATATACTATATACACCCCCGCCTTGTCCCCCGCTGTCGTCCCCAAATTGAGGCCCCTCTGTCCACCCGTCCCGGAAAACTTGTCCCCTCGTCCCCCAGGGCGGTGTAACTATGATATATACATATGCATGTATGTGTAAACATATGTATATGTGTGTGTAATGTTTGTTTGTATGTATGTATATGTATATAATGTATATACATACATACATATATATAAAACATACAAATTAGAATATTAAAAAAAAAAATTAATTATATGCTTATAAATATATAAAAAGACATTTATAGACATTTTTTAAATAATTATCTACATTGTAAAAATATCAAGTTATTCAAATAATCTTATTTTTTATTAGTAAATTGGTACCAAAGTGATGCTACATATGTATTATTAGATGCTAAAATGTTGTCCAATAAAAAAACATCTAAAAGACATCTTCAAGGTGGTCTACAAACTATGTTGCAAAAAAATGTTCTCGAGTTGGACTCCCTTTAATTTCAAGAACTATGACACTATAAAGGTAAAGTAGTAGGGCCATGACACTCTATGAAGGTAAAGTAGTACTAGCTTGAAAGAAGAAAACTACTAATAATTTATTGATAAGCCATTATAATTTTAAGTGTTTGAACATTTTGTTATTATCAACCTACTAATTTAGAAAAGTTCATGTGACTATTTTAATCTCATGATAACTCAAACTTTATAAGCCTAGTGTTTTACTATGTTTCAATGTATTGAATATAACAAATAAAACATAAATATTACAAAATAAAATAATAAATAAAAATAAAAATTCATAAAAGTTTTACTTTTTAAAAGTACAAGGGTCTATTGGTAATTGGAGACTTGAAGGGAACCTCCTCTTAAAAAGTGGAGCTAATTTTTCAAACAAGAATGCTAAAAAATCTATTAAGAAAAAACATTATTCTAAGATTTCTTGCATTTTGAAAGTACAAGGATCTATAGGTACTTGAAGACTTGGAGGGAACCTTCTCTTAAAAAGTGGAGAGCTTACTTTATTATAGTGTCCAAAAATAAAAGATAACTTTTTAAACAAGAATGCTGAAAAAATCTGTTAAGGGAAAATTATTTCTGTAAAACTTCTTGATTGCAAGGAACATCCTCTTAAAAAGTGGAGAGCCTATTCTATCGGATGCATAAAAATAAAAAATTATTACTGTAAAACTTGTTGCATTTTCTGTTTGAAATTTCAATTACTTTTGAGTTGCTAAAAAAATACCTTTTTAAATAAGAATGCTAAAAAATCCTACCAAAGAAAAATTATTACTGTAAAACTTGTTGCGTTTTCTGTTTAAAATTCCAACTACTTTTGAGTTGCTTAAATTATTTAACTTGCTTTCCTTTAGATTCAACTTCTTTTTCCTTTTTCGTTTCTTCTATGAGGAAACTACACCGCCCATCCTATAGATATGGAGAAATACTTGTGACCTAATTACTGCGCAGATTTGGTAACACAATATTGTTGCAACTAGGGATAGGATTGGTAGTTTTTAACATCCTATTGAAAAAAACAAAATCATGCTTGTCCTTTAACTTAGATATAATATAGAAGTCGCAATTTGAATTTGACAATAGGCTTGATGTTAAAGTAGAGGATATGATATGAATTATCAGTATAAAAGGAAGAGCATCAGTTACTGTTCATGTTTCAATTATCTTTATTGAATTTTGCTAATTAAAATCTTACTAAAAATTCATCTAGTAGGTCAATAGCCACCCATTTTCTGGAAAAAAAAGTTTGTAATTAGATCAATTGTGCAACTTTATTAGTGTCAATAGCACACAATTAATGAGACATTTGTGTGTAAGTATTGGATCAATTGTGCAAATTTTTTGGTTGTCAAAGTGAATGGATAAGGGACAATAGGAAATATGTTTTGAATGTCACTTTAAAATAACTACTTTTTGACCCTTGTGCATATAATCCACAGCGTTTATCTTTACTACCCAGAAGTAAGAACAATAGCTATAAACAGTTAAAGTCACATACAAAGACAACCCCAAAAAATAGTCAAAATCTAATGAACCATTTAGAAACTTAAGATGCACAAAACTAGATATAACCACTATTAAGTATACAATGAATAATAACAAAACGTGGTAATCTTTTGACATTTGCTTCATATGACAAGCATTCAAAAAGAATTTCTCTTCCATAGATTTATTCTGTACAAAAAAATTCACCAACTTCCCGTTCTGGCATATTTAAGAATATCCAAAAGAGCTATTGGTTTTAGTTTGAGGCAGGAAGTTGGAGCATGGTGGCGGTGAAACATTTGCAGAAAACCCCTCAACATATTCACAATGCCAATTTCTTCCTTGTGGTATGCCTTCCAAATGAATGTTTGTGAGAATAATATCTACAAAAGGAGCCTTCTTGAGGCCTTTGAAGCTTGGTGCATTATGTATGTCTTTACCCACAACATCTTTTATCTTGATTCCCTTGATAAGTGGAAGAGCATTGATGTCCCACTTATCATCAGGATGATCATTGGAACCAGATGTGAATTTGATAGGCACTTTGACATTTTCCATTTGGAAGTTGGAGATGGTGATATTGGTAATATAGCCACCTCTTCCAGTATCAGTCTTTACCCTGATTCCTGCAGATGCATTGTAAACAATAAAGTCCTTTACTAGCACATCAGATATTCCCCCTGACATTTCACTCCCAATTCCAATGCCTGAACAAGTTGGTGTTGTGCCTATCACCCTCTGAATAACTATGTTTGAGCTGGGCTGACCCACATTTATCCCATACTCATCCCAACCACTCTTTATAGCTACAAGATCATCACCACTGCGAATATAGCAGTCTTCTATACATACATTTGAGCTGGAGTCTGCAAATTACAAGTTTCCCATTATGTTAGAAACTGAGACACAATAGAAAGGACATAAAAATATTGACCTGCAATATTATTTAATCACAGCACTATAAATCAGAATGCTTTTATTTACTTGAATCTTTTGCCTATAACTGTCAATAAATGTACTGATTATATTTAAAGACATCTTGTAGAGAGCATGACAATTGAGGCATTGGAGAGACATTGATCTCCCTTATGGATTAGCATCTGAGTGTTTCATATGAAGAATTCATTGAAAATTATAGGACCAAACAAGGATACCAATTGGAAAGCTTAGTTGATCTACTCTCCCATCACTGTGGTTTGTTACTAACTCTCAATGTGCCAGATTATGCTGTTTTTAATTTGAACATTTAATATCATTGGATTATATGTAATTGCAGATCAAGAATTCATTCATCAGAAAGGAGCCTTATTGAAAGGCCCTACTTCTTTGGGGATATATTTATAGAAAAGGGTGTTATTAAACAAAATTGTGCCCGACTGGGAAAAAGCTTAATGATCTAGATATTAATGTTCTAGCAGCATCAAATTCTGAACTATGCATTAATATCACAAAATTAGTGAAAAATGGAAGAAAAACAGACATTGAACCAAAAATTTGGAAATACTAATGAATTTGCAAGATGAGAATTATCAGCTAAGTTGCTTGCTGTTGATGAAAAACTCCAGAAGTAGCAATTGAATTTTATGAGAGATAGAGGTTTGTATCTGCATGAAAAGATACCCGTAGATAGAAAGATGTCTAGACTCTGCAACGATTCTTGCAAGATAAAGTTGTTCATCATTCGTCTTTTTTTGAGCACCCAATTGAGAAATACCATCAGAGTGTCCGGGGTTTCAAGATTACTTTATGATTACAAATTCCGATCAGTCAATCAAATTGTTGATGGCTTACAGATATTGATCTACCATTTATATGCCCATCAATGGCATCGTTTGTTATGACGCTTTATTGCAGGTCAAATTCTGAATCTACAATGATCAGATAAATGACAAAAGTGATCCCTTGTAGTTTAACCAAAACTGTCAAAGCAAGAACAAAGTTCTAGAGCGTCTTCTCTATTGCAATGTCTAAAACTATCGTCAATTTGTAATCAAACATGTTCATTACAGAGATACTTAAATATCTAGAGAAAAGAACTACAATTATAAGTTAAAACATCAGCATGGGAGTCTTTATGATTGTGGAGTTACAACTGCGAGTCATTGAAGTAGAGGAGGAAGCCCTTTCTTTTTGTATGTTCCAGGGGACTTCACCTCCCTCCCTCAATCCCCAATTTCCCCTGCCCCTCCCCCCTGTGATATATTCCTACTCAAATATTATTTCCAACTTTCCAGGATTTTGGGTATTTCTAAGTTCTAGGCATTCCTTTTCAGGTTCCCTTGCTTCCCTGTCACAAAAGAGGTATTGATAAGGCAAAGATTTTTTAAGCTGAAAAAGGCTAGTTTGGATTGCAGAAAAAGCATCTGTTTGTTTTGATTAAGGTAAATACTTTTGACAGGAGCTATGAAATGGAAACAAGTTCTGAAAGGCCTATAGAACTTTTTACATCAACGACCACAAGGAATATAAGACAACAACCAAGAAAGAGTCTTGGTAGGTATGGATGATAGATGTGTTAGCACTTACCATGGTTTCTATTTACAATCATGTGGGTTATTTCATTTGGTAGTAACTTGGAGCCTTTATTATCTTGATTGTTGCATCTTCATCTTGGTTTGTTCCTTTTTCTAACTCAAGTGACATGTTGGATGAGACAAGTTCTTGCTTTAGATGGTGCTCGTATTCGATTTTATTGTAGATAATTCGATAGAGCATGAGAGCGTGTTACAGATTCATATAATTTCATAGATGGCTATAATAATATATCTCATTAATTGACCATTATGCATATGAAAAGGGCAGTTGTTTGCCTGTATTATGCATATTTGATATTTTTGCATATAAATGAAAGACAGAGTAAAACTCTAACATGGTGTTTACTTTTTATGTGCTATTTTGCTTCATATTGAGAGGCTCCGGAATGAGTCAGTCTTGCAAACATTAATTCCCTAAATTTACAAAGGTTTCCAATAGGGCTCCAATTCTACCTAGGTCTTTTAACAATCAACTAAATTCCTTTGATAGCTGTGCAGGGAAAAAAACAGAGATTTGACGTCCAAAGATGGGTCAGTTAAGCCTGATAAAAAATACTTCAACATCTGATGCAGAACCATGCAATCAACGTCAATCAAAAAGATTTATATTTTATGTTTTGTTGTAATTTTGACTTTTGACGAGTTTTTAGTATTTAATTAATCAAATATTTTCTTAAAATATTTTGGCATGGCTGCATTCTAGGTCAATTTGCAATCAGCGTCAATCAAAAAAAATTACATTTTATGTTTTGTTGTAATTTTGACTTTTGATGAATTTTTAGTATTTAACAAGTCAAATATTTTCTTAAAATATTTTGGCATGGCTTCAAATTCAAATTCTTGGAATTGCATTGTTTGACAAAGAATCTCCTAAAAATAGTGGGCATCCAAAAGAGCATTTATAGGCTTCTAAGTTCGGAAGTCAAGAGAGAGTGCAAGTGGTCTTTCATAGACACCTATTTTTAGCATGTTGTAAAAGGTGTTGTAAGAACTCTTAATGGAGATTCTAAAATTAAATTCATATGAAAATGAGTGAGAATCTAATTTGGGCATACCATTTCTAGATCCCCAAATGAAATGAAATACAAGAGTTGATATATACTAGTGAAATTTCAATTTCACGATTGAGTTTTTGTAGGTGTAGTTTTGAGAAGAGAAGAGAAAAAGGTGGTCATTTTGAGGACATCGCTGCTGTAACCCACCATTGTTTGCAGGTCTATATCAGATTGAATGTGGAGATGAGAAGCCAATAGATGTGACTCATTGTTTTGTAAACTTGTTTCAAATTTTCAATAATAACCCCTGTAATTTGTTGTATCAATTGATGTACATATAATCTTTGTTTGCTGATTTCAAATCAGATTTGTAATAGTATTTGAAGTGTGTTTCAGATATTGTTGAGAGGTAGGACTCCCCTCTTGCATCAACATCAAAACTGGTTTCATATAAAATAAGCATTCTAGTTGTGAAATTGGGCTTGCCAAAAGGAGATTGTCACCAAATTACAGTCAGAGAAATCTATTTCTATGCAAAACAGAGGAAGCCATTTTGAAAAATCAGTACATCAGTGACAACCGCTCATTTAAGAAAAAGTTTCAATCAATGTCCAACTATCATTTAAGAAGATTAAACCAACTTAGGAGTGAGTTAATGAAGTATATTAGCAGAAACTAAGGAAAGCCTTTACAAGGAAACGGCATTACCTGGATCAATACCATCTGTATTAGGGGCATCAAGAGGAGCAAGTATTGTAACTTGTTTTATAACCACATTCCTGTGAAGAATTTACCCAGAAGGCTTATATAAGGAGGGCATCCATCTCAATGTATCAATACCCAAGAAAGCTCACAGAAACAACAAACTTTCTGACCGTACATAAAGATACTAACCTGCAATAAATGGGATGTATATTCCAAAATGGTGAGTTAAGGAACGTGACATTTGAAATTATTATATTTGTTGAGTTTAGAAATTCAACAAGGTGACCCCTTGTATGCTGTAGGGACTTGTTGAACCACATATCCCACCACATCTGTCCTTGTCCATCAATAGTTCCATTCTCACCTGTATAAGAAAGCCAGAAAGTACAATTGAGACCTAAAAAATCATAAGCTAAGATTTAAGGTAAAGTCTTGAAAAGCCACAGTATCTAACCTGTAATCATAACATTCTCCAGATTTTCTCCATGGATTAGGCTAATATGTCTTCCTCCAGGCCGTTCTCGGCCACGACCATACGAAGGAAGTGGATTTATTACAGGCCATTGACCCGGATCCTACAGCACAAGGGCGAAAATGACCTTGAGTCTCAGTGTGGGGAATAGTGATCATTAATTGTTGTTTCCATAACCAAAAAAAACCAACAGGATTTATGAAATTTTAAATTTGTAAGTTTTAACTGACTGGAAGAGATTACTTGATTTGATAACGATGTATGGGAAAGATGAATTTTAAGAAAAAATCAGTGTAACACCGGCGCAGGGTACGTTGGGACGCTAGGATACTGGGACGATTTTCTCAGATGCGGGACAAGGGGCCTCAATTTCAGGATGGCAGGGGGACAGCGGGGGGGCGCAGGGATGGGGTGTTGTATACTATACATATAGAACTTGAAATGCTAGTTATGAAATGATATTTCAGTGTAACATACCAAATTGAAATGCTTGAACATAGCGAAATTGCAACAGGAACTAGAACCATTGAACATTCAACATAGTAACATAGTACATACCTAATAGTAACATTCAAAAATCAAAATTCAAATAGAAATGCAAATACCCATCTTGGCAGCGGCATGGTTGCCGAATGGCAGAGGTGGAGTACTCGGATACTCCAAGTACCCCGTGCGAAGATGTCTCAAAAACGAGTACTTCGAAGTTTTGGGGGGTGCAAGTCCCCGGATTTCTCTGGAAAAAACAACTGACAAAGGGATTGGTCGGTCTTGTCTCCATTTTGGGATTGAGTTGAAGTTTCTGTTAGTCTTATTTGTTCTAACGACGAAAACTTCATATTCCCTAAAATCAAAGAAGAGCTTACTCATATATAATTGATTTGGAATTCATTTTTTTTTAAACACTACCTTTCCGCAGTGCATGGTAATACATTTGAAGGTCTGTGAATTTAACTATCTTTTTGAACCAACATTTTCAGTCATATTTCATATTCTATGATTCATCATAAAACTAGTAAGGTGGAGAAGAGAATCATAATGATGATAATTTATTATAGAGTAATGATCTGAAATGTTAATTCATAAAGATAAATACAGTTAAATCCAGAAGCCTTCAGGTCAATTAATTTTTTCCTTTTTACTTTTGAGCTTGTGGGTCTCAGAATTAAAAAGTGACAAAATATCCTAACCAAAACGAGGCATTTTACTAAATCATAAATTAATGAACTCTCACCTGAGATCCTAAGATGATTGCATCCTTTTCCAGGTATAGAGTGAATCTGCTTGTGAGATTAAAACTGCCAGTCACCCATCTCCCTAATGGAACCGTAAGCTGTGTCCCTATATCACCACCGTTTCTTGCAGCGAAATTCTCCAAATAATCGACAGCCTTCTGGAAGGCCTCAGTGTTCAAAGTTTTCCCATCACCCACACCTCCAAAATCTTTAATGGACACAACTTTCTTCCTTCTTGTATTCGTTCTCACAAACTGTGAACAGCTCTGTATTTCTTGTGGTTTAAAAATCATGTCATTCTGCATCTGTATCTCGTCAGGCTTGGCCCACAAGGTAAGAATGTTCCCAACCTTGATCTGAACAAGAATAACAAGAAGCAGAGTAACCAAAAGGAAGAAAAAAGCCCAAGTCCTCTTTGTAGCCCATTTGAACTGTTGCAAAGCATTCTGTGTATGATCATACACAGAATCTTGTGAAACCATCTTTACCCAGTAGCACTTTCTGCACCAACTAATCCATCATGCAACAAAATCCCACATAACTACATGATCTTAAAATCATCAGGATTTTCAGATTACATCTAAATAAGTCAATAGAATTTATGGGCAGTTTCAGAGCCTTATGATCTTCAGGGTCATGAAATCTTATAACCAGGATTGTTTTTTAATGGGGATTAAGGAGATAACATCCTTTTTTGGAATTTGACATAAAACAGAGTGGAGAATTCGTCGGAATCGGGTCAAACAAACTTTCTTTTTTTATAAGAAGTTTCGTGCTGGGCAGTCATTGGTTATGGTGACAAATCATAATTGTTCAGATGTAAGGTGAATGATGAATGTTGAAACGGTAAAAACGGTTATATTCGTCCTTTGTGAACGTACGACTAATGAGCACAAAGCAAGGCGAGGTTAACGGGGATGGGAGGAAAAAAATGTTCGCATACTTGTTTTCAAACGCTTCGAAATTTCGAATGAATCAACCTTGAAAATGCCTTATTTTATCGTTTTCTGTATCTTTCCAGCCTTTTTCTGCTTGGAACTAAGCTATTTGGATCAAGCAAATTCTAATTTTTTATTATTTCAAATTCCATTTGGGTTTGAACCAGGCAATCTTCACATCATTCGATATTAACTATGTATTTTTAAGAAAATAAAGAATTGTAAAATTATATTTTGCAAATTCTGCTAAGCGCCCTCACTAGATTGCTTGCTAAAAAAGAATGGTCAGTCAATAGAATGTCAATGCTGAATCAGGGATTAAATTCAAATATTGAATACAATTGGATCAAAAAACATGCTTTTTATTGTCTGACGCTGAGAAAACCTGTGTCAAAGTTCATAAAAGATTCAAGGACATGCAACAGATTTCTGAGAAAAAAATGCAGGCAAGAAGGGTAGATGCTTTATTTTCTTCTGTGGAGGATCTGTATAATATTTAATATCTGTAAACGGTATTTTGATGGTCTGTGAAGGATCTGTATATATTTAATATTTCGTCTGTGAAGAATCTACATAAATATTTAATATTTGGATGTGTAGTTATTTCATGTTTGCACGTACTGTTTAATCTATTTAAAATGGGTAGTTCACATTCTAAATAGGTTACTTTTTAAAGTTGTAAAGAATTCTTAATTCATCCAGCCTCTTGTCTTCAATTTGAGGAGAGTGAAAATTGGAGATAGCCCTTAAAGCTAGCTTTTCCGACAATTTCGGGTCTCATAGGCATCATTGCAAGTAACTTGCATTACAACTTACAATGGTGAGTTCAAGACCTAACATTACAAGTAATTTACCTCTTTAACATGTCAAGTCGGGTTTCTAAGCCACCGGTGCAAGTAGTTTTACAAGTTGTCATTACAAGTGCCTAATATGTCAAATTGGGTTTTAGTCCCATCACTGCAGGCACAGTTACTTGCAATCAGATCTTGGAGGCTTGATTGCAAGTTACATTGAACATCTACTTGCAATCGGGTCTTGGAGACTCAATTGCAAATCACATTACACGTCTACCTGCAATCAGGTCTAGGAGAGCTGACTACAAACACACTTGCAATCGGGTATTTAAGGCCCGATTGCATGTTAAGGCTCTCTACACTTGTAATTCGAGTCTTGAGACACAAATCGTAACTTGGTATGCCCTTAGCTAGTTTTCCCCCTCTGGCTGACTTTAGTGAGGTTTTTTATCCGTTGTCTTGTGGTTTTGGTCAAGTTGTCATCCAACTTTGGAAACCCTCACAATCCATTGTTGCAACTCCAAATGTTTCAAGTGCTCTCATTCACACTCTAAGATTCTCACCTCAACTTCACAAAGAGAATTTCCCATGACGAACCAATACTAGCCCATACAAGTAGATGAGGTGGGATTTTGTTGGCAAATGACATAAGAACTATCAATAATGCAAGTTGGTGTTCTTGAACAAAGTGCCTTTACCAATCTTGAATAATTCAAACATGGGCTAGTTTGTAGCGGCATGAAGACCTCAAAGAAAGAGGATGATGCCCGTAAGAGTCATGTCATGTCAAACACTTAGTTTAGTTTCAATTATGTATATGCAATTTAGTTTTGATAAATTACATGTAAAGTCAGAAATTATAATTGCATGTGATCACATTACATGCAAAGTTGTAACTTGTAATCATGTGTAATCACATTGCAAGTTTAAAAAGATAGGACCTACAAAGTTGAATAAGTCAACAACAGTTAATTTTTCCACATTTTTCTCTTGGCCTCTCATCTATAAATAGGAGGGCTTATTGTAAATAAACTCTTTTGGCAATGCAACAAAACTCTGCCAATTTGTGTGCACTCTAAGACTTTGTTTTTAGATGTGTAATGCCCCACCAGGGAACCTAGGAGATATTAACTTAAAACATGTTACTAAGTTTACATAATCATTTATTTCTTAAAAGTTTACAAATAGCATTGAATAACAAAGCGGAAGTAAAACATAAAGTCAATATATACTCATACACACATCCTTAATTACAGATTACAAATCTTAAGGGTTCCTTGATGTAGAATTATGTATATACAATTTAATCTATTAAGTACAATAATCATCTAAATCTTCTACATGGTATATCATCTCAAAAAATAAACAAATACATATGAACTATAAAGTATACATGATAACCCACATCCATTGCACAAGTTGCAAGGTATGTAAATACAACTCAGTACAAAGTACAAATAAAGAAAGAATAGGAATAAGTCTCCAAGAAAGATAGGATAAGAGACAACCACAACAAGGATCATCCAACACTAGTACAGAAACATCAGAGTTGCAATGGTAAAAGAATCACTACCTCCTGACCTTGTGGAAACATGTGGTTCCACTCCCACTATGATGAGGAGATAACATCAGACCCCACTCGGATAACAATACCTGTTAGGAATAATAGTCCACAATACAACTGAGAGGAGGGGGGGGGGGGGGGGGGTGGGGGGCGGGGCGGGTGAATCAGTTGTATAATAGAATATTAAACTTTAAACTTTAAGCTTATTAATATCAGATCCAATGAACACAATGAATGTCAACTCAATAACACAATATTTTGGTTTCGGGGAAACCATGTTAAAGATAAAAACCCTGGTGGAAATTAGCACCCACAAATGATGTACTGAGAGTATAGTAGTCCTTGTTAGAATATATACCCCTGTTAGGAGCTTATTGAAACATTACAGTACATAGTCCTTGTTAGAGGACAGACCCTGTTAGGAGTCAAGAACAACAGAGGGCTCACTGCCCAAAGAAGGTTAAATCCACCTTCAAAACTCACTAGTTCACAACAGGTGTATATGAAGAAATACACAATCTTTGAACTGTTTACCAGCAACTATCTTTGCTTGATCAGTTCCAATGAAGTCCACTAGTAATCCTCTACTCTACATACAACAAACACAAGCTCGTAGCTTTCACAATCTCCTTATATCACATATATCTCATCCATGTTTTTTCCAAAGAAGACCTTTCATTTATACCTTACTACAATTTACCAAGGTCAGGTCGGCCCATGAGGCTTTCCTAATTACAAATAATTACATAAACCCTTGCTAAGATAAACATGGTATCTAGAACAGGTATACAATGATTTCATTACAATAATTAAGGACCGACATCATTAATTTATGCTTTCCAAACACAACACACACTTCATTCCCTGAGTCGGCTTTAGAATAAACCATTGCCAGAGCACACACCACAAATGATGCCACCAATCATTCCATACCTTGACCTGACCAATGAACATCCATCAGTACCTCTTCCATCATCCTTCAAGTTCACATAGCTTGAATCCAATCCCTCTGAAAGCTATATCAAAAACCCAAAGGCTAACTCTGTGAATTCTCACTGTCACAGTCCACTGACCAATCTTTACCAAAATATTTGTAACTCATCCAATATGCAACATAATGATATGCGATCTTAGACATAAGATCACAACACCTTCCTGAACACTCATCTGACTTCGCAGCTTCTGAAACATATGTATAGTGTCTGTACACTATAAATACCAACCTGTTCTCCTCACAGAAACATATGTTGACATTAGTGACAAACCACAAATGACAACAATAGCAAACACGTCCTCATGCATTAGCAATATCCAACAATCTCCCCCTTTGGCATTGATGTCAACATATGAGAAAATCCATCTTAAAATACATCAACCCAAAAGTTCTGAAACTGAACAGTACTCTCACAATACACCTTTGTACAATCTCCCCAAACAGTAGGGATTTTCTCATACATATCTCTCCCCCTTTGACAACAATGGCAAAGGGTGTCAAAAATCACCAACTGTCTTCATACCGGTTTACCATCTGTCTTCATCAACCAGGTGTTGAATCACCCAAATGTATTCTATACATTTTCAATGTTCACTCCCCTTGAGGAGTAGATCCACACATCAAGTTCAGAACAAGATAGAGCCCTGAATGCCTCTGGACTGATGCATCCTTGCATCATTTAATTCTCACAAGAAGGGGTTTGCACCCCAAGCATACCTAGGAGATACTCAAAGGAATCCTTCAACATTTTCATCCAAACAATCTGAGTGTAATCAATAGTAGCAGCAATATCCAATAATTCCAACAATTCTCCTTCATTAGTACTCTTCTTGTCATCAATGTTTCCTGCACAATCATCATCAGTATAATCATGAATATCAAATTCATCATTTCTATCATACCATAAGCCATATTCCAATGTCCCTTGTAGGTATCTAAATATCCTCTTCATAGCAGTCATGCTTGTTTCTTCAAGATCTGCCTCATATCTAGCCATAATTCTAATAACATTAGTAGTATCTAGTCTTGGAGTTTTAGTAACATCATCACAAATTTCATTCTCACAGTCAGTCCCAACATATTCTTCCTCTTCTTCTCTAATTTTTGTCTTCTCATTACAGTCATACAATCTCTCTTGTATCTGAAACCTTTTATCTACCTTCTCATTATCACTTTCAATCAATTTTCTCAATCTCAGATTAAAGCATTTAAAATCATTTCTTTTAGTAGAATAATGAATAAAGATTCCTTCATTGCTTCTAGTATCAAATTTCCCTATTCCATCATTTCTACCAAATATTCTAAAATATTTCATAGTAGGAGCATGATTAAACCATAGTTCATAAGGAGTCTTACTTGTACCTTCTCTAATTTGAATTTTGTTCAATGTGTATACTATTCTCCCAACAGCCTCTCTCCAATGCATAGGAGATACATCTCCTTCAAGCAACATTGTTCTAGCAGCATCTGTCTATTTGAATACTCCATGCTCTTCGCAACATGAATTGAACTCTCTACTTCTGTCTGATCTCATACATTTCATCTCTAAGTCTGATTTATCCTTTACTTCTATACATCTCATCAGTGTCATCATAAATAATATCATCAACAAAAGTATAAAATACCTTTCACCATAGAATAATCTTGTCTTTGTAGGTCCACATAGGTCTGTATGTACTAGATCCAACTTTCCTTTTGATGTATATGCTTTTCTCTTATAACTGCTTCTAGTCTGCTTTCCCATAACACATTCTCTACACATAGCATTAGATGAATTTACAATTTCAGGTAGATCTTCCATTGTATTAGCCAATCTTTCCTTTACACTATTATCAGAATCAACAAGACAAAACCTTATGTGCCATAAGCAACTGTCATCAACCTTTGCAATAAAATAAGAAGCTTCAGATGTATTTAACTCAAATACATTACCTCCGGATGCAATCAGATTTCTTGTCTCATATTTCTCATATCCTTTGTCCATCAACTGTCCAACACTAAACAAGTTATGCTCAAATCCATCAACAAGTAGTACATTTTCAGTATCAATCTTTCCATCCAAAGAAATAGATCCTATTTCAGTGATAAGCTCAAGAGCATTGTCTTCAAATCTTACAATATCACCATGATACTTATTCAGTTCATCAAAATTGTTTCTCTCTTCAGTCATACTGTCTATAACCCATTTAGATTTGTCAATATGTAACACTAAAGATTCTTCCTCATGTATTGGTTTTTTATCTCTAATATCAGTAAATCCAATCTCCTCATAATCACAATCATCATCATAATAACATTCTTCTTCATCTGAATACTTAGATATGTACTTAGGAACTCTTGTAGGACATATAGATGCAAAGTGACCTACCTTATTGCATGAAAAACATTTCAAAGGTAACTTTCCTTCAACTTTACCCTTACCTATGATCAGTGCAACAAGTTCGTCCATATTTCTTTCTTCTGCAAGTATTTGTTCCCATTCATCAGCATATTCACCAAACTCTTCACAAGTGTCAAAATTTTCAAGGTCAAATTTCAGACTATCCTTCCCATAGACTACCATCTCCAAGATCATCTCAAGCGGTTAAGCTTTCTCTCTGAGGACCACACGCTCTGATACCAATTGTTAGGAATAACAATCCACAATACAACTAAGAGGGGGGGGGGGGGGGGGGTGAATCAGTTGTATAACAGAATATTAAACTTTAAACTTTAAGCTTATTAATATCAGATCCAATGAACACAATGAATGCCAACTCAATAACACAATATTTTGGTTTCGGGGAAACCCTATTAAAGGTAAAACCCCCGGTGGGAATTAGCACCCACAAATGATGTACTAAGAGTATAGTAATCATTGTTAGAAGATATAGCCCTTTTATGAGCTTATTGAAACATTACAGTACATAGTCCTTGTTAGAGATCAGAACCTATTAAGAGTCAAGAACAAGAGAGGGCTCACTGCCCAAAGAAGGTTAAATCCACCTTCAAAACTCACTAGTTCGCAACAGGTGTATATGAAGAAATACACAATCTTTGAACTGTTTACCAGCAACTATCGTTGCTTGATCAGTTCCAATGAAGTCCACTAGTAATCCTTTGCTCTACATACAGCAAACACAAGCTTGCAACTTTCACAATCTCCTTATATCACATATATCTCATCCATTTCTTTTCCAAAGAAAAGACCTTTCATTTATACCTTACTACAATTTACCAAGGTCAGGTCGGCCCATGAGGCTTTCCTAATTACAAATAATTACATAAACCCTTGCTAAGATACACACGGTATCTAGAACAAATCTACAATGATTTCATTACAATAATTAAGGACCGACATCCTTAACTTATGTTTTCCAAACACAACACATGCTTCATTCCTTGAGTCAGCTTTAGAATAAACCACCGCCAAAGCACACACCACAGTTGACATCACCAATCACTCTGTACCTTGAGCTGACCAATGAACATTCGTCAATACCTCTTCCATCATCCTTCAAGTTCGCATAGCTTGAATCCAATCCCTCTGAAAGCTATATCAAAAACCCAGAGGCTAACTCTGTGAATTCTCACTGTCACAGTCCACTGACCAATCTTTACCAAAACATCTGTAACTCATCCAATATGAAACATAATGATATGTGATCTTAGACATAAGATCACAACACCTTCCTGAACACTCATCTGACTTCACAGGTTCTGAAACATCTGTATAGTGTCTGTACACTGTAAATACCGGCTTGTTCTCCTCACAGAAACATATGTTGACATCAGTGACAAACCACATATGACAACAACAGCAACCACATCCTCATGCATTAGCAATATCCAACAATACCAAAATCAATCATTGGATAATACTAAGAAAGGGTCCTATAAATTCCTATCTTAAAGGTACAACTCAATAACTCAAAAGTACAAATATTAATCTAGAGGCAACCAACACATGTAGGAAACCTATGATGAAATCAGGGAAGTGTCATCACATATGTCAACCCCTTGGAACGATCTCATTGGACTCCAACTCCCAAGTGTGATCATATGCGGAGGCTGAAATCCTCTTGTAAATAAGGATAACCGATCATGTCAGAACTCACTGCCACTACTAGACAGGAAAGCATCTTCTCACACTCTCATCCCTAGCCTATACTAGCACTCGAGGCATGGGTGAGGAATCCATTATCTTATTAATTCATTTTAAAACCTCATTTAATTATATTATCACTTATTTAAGTAACCTACTAAAGATACCCAGGTAGCCACTTCTGGGCTCCAGCGCCTCTAAAGCAAGCCACTTCCCCTTTAACACCTAGATAACCTACCTTAAGTTCATAAATCTCAAAATATATCTCATAGATCACTAGGAATCATAACATCAAAATCTAGTTCCAAAGTATCACAAGAACATACATAACAATTTTCATCATGATAAAATCAAAACTTTCATAAGCTTGGGTTTATAACAAAATCAAATTTCATAGAAGTATGCAAGGCAAACAAACATAACACATTAACCCTAACCCTGTCTCTGGTAACAATCCTAAAATGATGACATAAAAATATTCCCTCCTAACCCATAAATGCAGAAGAAAAAATATTCATAAGGGATTTAATAATAATAAACTAATTTGTAAAACACCATTACCCAAATTAATTTATTAAAAATAATCACTAACAAAACTATAATTGCATTCTCGAATCAAATTCCAATACTAAGCAAATCAATTTATAATTTTATTTAAAATAAATTGATTCCAAATTTAATAATTACTAAAATAATTTAATTTCATAAAAATTCTCAATTTAGAAAATAAAATAAATTCCCTTAATTATTAATCAGTAAAATATATTAATTAATAATTAACTCATTTTTCTACATTATCCATTGCAAGAAAATATCAAATAATATGATGCCGAATTACAAAGTACTTCAAAAAATAAGTATTACATTATATATAATCAACATTTACTATTGTTAGAATTTTAATTAATTTATTATTTATTATTTATTATTATTATTTTTTATGGGGGAATTACCCCGGCTCCACCCAATGTAAAGTATTTATTTGTTTATTTTATAACAGCATCATATATATATAAAGGAAAATAATAAGATAGCATAAATAGTGTGTATATATATATATATATATATATATATATATATATATATATAGAGAGAGAGAGAGAGAGAGAGAGAGAATTTTCTTTTTCATTGAATTTTAACAGCGGGGAATTTAAATAACTGGCTATTACTAGGAAGCAAAATTATTTAAAAATTTAATTGATACAAATCCTAAGATTTTCTACCAAAAATTTATCAAACCCTAGCTAATTTAAAATGAGATTTAACTATGGAAATTCCTAACATACCAAGTACAAAATCACATAAGCTTAATACCAAAATTCCAAGAATGATAAGAAAATCAACAAAATAGGTATATCACCCAAATCTAATAGGCATGAAGAAAACAATATTTTTGAAATACAAGAATTTAATCTATGAGGGTGTCAAACCCTACCTCAAACCACCAATTGAAGAAACACGAAGAAGACCATAAAAATGTTGAAAAATCTCAAGCTTTTCAAAATTCCTTCAATTCAATCCTTATCCAAAACTTGCAATTCTATGTGTAGAATAATGGTCAAATTCCTCCTCATAAAGAAAAAGGGCTCTGAAATTCAAACTCAACCATGCAAACTCGGAACTCAACTCAACTTCGCAAACTTTGTTTTTATCAATCACTCTTTTGCATGATTTATTCAATTTTCTAATTAACAACTCAATGCACTTTTTTAATTCTTGTTTATATCAGTTCACTTAACTAATAAAATTACTTTATTTATTTAATTTATTTAAATTAAATGTGCAACTATTTGCATATTAATTTTAACTAAAAGAATATTATTTTAAATCACTTCATTATTGTTTTATCTAATTTACCTCAAATTTGAATTTAATAATTATTTAAATCTATAAATTCCACCATTAGACATTTAATTAAGTCTTAAATGTTTTTAATTAATTTTCATTAATTAGATACCTTCACATTTAATTTTTCATATTCAATAAGATTTAATTATTTAAACCACATAATTAATCTTAGTAAATTATTTAATCATTTCACAACAAACACACCAACCAACCAAAGACCAACTGAACCTAATAAAATAATAATCATGCTCAAGGGAAAGGCTTATGAACTCACGTTACTTGGACAAATTCAAAAGGTAAATATCATAAACTTGTCCACTATTTCAGGACAATAAAATGGTTTAGTTTTGGATTTAGATCTAAATATTATCTCCCCTCTCTTACCATTGAGACTTTGTGATAGGGCATGCTCATCCTGACAATTTAAAGAAGTCGATGCCTAGTATCTGCAAACATACATAAAAGATAAGCATGTACACACAGACACACATATATAACAAGCAATGGTAGGAATCGGGACATCGTGTGGATCTCACAAGCAAGTAACTACGACTCTATCCCTCAACCATATCAAACACGTCAAATAGAAAAGGTAAAACATACATGATAGCCATACACATGCAAGTATGAGGTAAGTAAAATCATAAATATAAATAACATTTTAAACATATAAATAATCATCATCAAAGTAACTAACATCATCTAATCACAAACATATGATATCTCATAACTATCCAATATCAAATCACTATATAATGTCATACATCCAAAACCACATAATAAAGATGAAACAATCTCAACACACATAAAAGTGACCTAAAAGATTTTGGAAAAATAAAATTGAAACGTAAACTATGGGTGGGCACTACAAGATGTAAATCAAATTGTAATAAAAAAAAGAGCTAGGGTGCTTTTAGACTATGTGTTGAAACAAGTTGTCATGTGACAACATTATCTGAAGTTGATCATGAGTGTTATGTTATCTAAAAGGGATTTAAACTCAATCTTGCAAGCCTTGAGTTGCTAGTTGTGTTTAGAATTATAGTTAGATTTTCAAACTTAATATTGTAGACTTTGAGCTTCTTATCACATTTGAAAGTAGTGTAGTACGCTCAAGCAATAAAATACATTGTAGACTTTGTGTTGTCTTTATTTTCTATGTTTGTGCATTTATGGTGAAGTATATGTTGGATAATTTGAGATGCACGTATGAATCTTTTTCTTTTTCTTTTCAAATATAAGGATTGTGTTTTAAGAGTAGCATACATCAAAAAAAATAAAAAACATAGTTGCATTCATTATCCATATTTCCATAATAAATCATTTGCATCCATACATTGAAAATAAAAAAAAACATATTAAAGTTACATTATCATTTGCATTCATTTATCTATATCATATGTAAGATACATTGCATCCATAGCACAATCAAAAGTAAATGCATCATAAACATCATATAGAACTACATATAAAGATAATCTCACATAAATACATCATGAGAATCAAGGAAAGTCCATAATCATATAAATGTCCATAACATCAAAGATCCATCAAATTTGTATATCAAAGATATAATATCATCGACAAAATGATACATCAAAGTCCTGATCAATAAATATAACATGATACAAAATCATCAACAAGGAAGGTCCATCGCTCTGCCACAGCTATCAAAAGACCCCGGTTCAACTGAAACCGAGGGATGTCTAAGAGGAAGCTCAAACCACACATCTCTATCACATGGTACTCTGGTTGGGTCAGCTCCTAACCTAAATCTAGGATCCAAGAGGCTAGGGTCCGTACATACAACTTACAGAAATGTGCATGTTTTGAAAATCAAGGGAATCATATCAGTATTCTATATTAGTGGATTATTTTAAGTCAATCAATCAAATTCAATCAATCTTTTATCTTTGCGAGCACAATCAACTTATTGTTCCTAACTCTAGATCTTGAGGCGGGACCACTATGATCAGTTATCTATCCTATTAGTTTTCTATCCTATTAGATTGACAAATCAAACATTCATTGTTACGATTATCCTGATATCCTATTCACTTGTTCGCTTAACTACAACAGACCTATCAATCTTGGACATTCAATCATTCATCCAAAGACATCAATTAATCAAAAAAATCAAGTTTGAGCACCAAAATTTTCCATTTTCCTATAGGTGTCATTTGCCTACGCGGAGGTGGCACTTTACCTCACGCAGTGAATAAATCTTCATCATCAATACTTTATCATGCGGATGCGGCATTTCTATTCTTAAGCGGCATTTTATGACCCTAGGCGGCATTTCAACATGTCTAGGCATCTTTTAAATTTCTAAGGGTTTTTCAGGCGGTGTTTTAAACATAGTTTGACAAAAAAAAACCCTAATTCATAAGCGGTTTGAAATTACTCATAGGTGGCATTTAATTGCGCGTATGCGGCAGTTTATCTTCCTAGGCATCATTTTAACTACCCTAGGTAGCATTTCACAAATTTTCATCTAAAAATCATGTTTTTTATGCTATAAATGCTAAAAAAATTGTAATAAATGTACTAGGAGGGTCAAAGTCACTTACCAGAGGTCCGTAATCCAATGGTCTCTGATATCGTCATCCTCTCTCGAAATGATGCCCTCAAATAGGGACAACCATCGCAATCAACTTTCTCAGGATCATAGCAAAATCTCAATAGTAAAAAGTGCAAATGAATAGTAAATTTGGGTTTTTCAACCTATTTATGCTAATTGTCCTAATTTCATGAAGGTGTAAACACAATAAGAATTGAGAACCATGGATCACTCCAAATTGTTAAATCTCAATCACACATTTTCAACTTTGAATCACTAGTACAAAAACAACAATATATGACCAAATAAACTACCAAAAATTGTAGATAAATGACCAAATTTGGTCACGTGACCAATGGTAGTTTATTGCAGGTCATTTATCTCATGACCAAATTTATGACTAAACTATTTTAGTCATTTATTTGGTCACATATTTAGTCATTTATTTGGTCATTTATTTGGTCACTTGGTAGTTTATTTGGTCATTTATTTGGTCGTTTATTTGGTCATTTATTTGATCATTTATTTGGTCATTTATTTAGTCATTAATTTAGTCATATATTTAGTCATTAATTTAGTCATATATTTAGTCATATTAGGGCATGATGGAATCAAACCATCATCCTCCTACTTGTAAAGTAGGTGCTCTTCCATTGAGCTAGTACCCTTTAAAGAATAATCATACCATGTATACTAGTACTTTCCACTAAACATGATTTCAAGTTTTTCCATCTATAGTTCAAGAGTAGCAAAGCTTAAGGGGAGGATGACTAGTGATACTTTCAACTCAATGGTGAAGTTATGTACAATATAAGAATGAAGTGAATGATGCCATTGGAAAATACATTACATGTGGCTTGTTCCCCTTATGCCCACAACATTTTCCCATTTCCCTCTCTGTTGTTATAATAGGCCTTTAAAAGACCTCTTTCACGCATTTGCATTATTCATTTGCATAGTTGTTGGCATTATATCTTAGTCTGTGTTCAAGGTTTGTTTGTTGGGTGAGGAGCTATGAGATGGGCAATAATTTTTATCATTTTGATGAGCAAGGTAAGATGAGCCTGTATCTTTTCTCTTTTTAACACCTTCTTCATTGTTAGCTAGTGGTCTAAATTCACTCTGAGGAGACTCTTCAACCATTTTTTGAGTCTCAATTATATCACCTGACAAGTGCCTTGCATGATCAGATAACAAGGTTTGTGTGTATGGCTTGATTCTGGACAATGGCACAATGGCATTTTGATTTTGAAATTGATTTTCATTTTTCACTTGCTGCAATGCCAGATCATCCATACTTATATCACTCACCCCACTCTATCATCTCAAGACCACTTTTTCAGTTGTGTTAGAATTGCCACTCTCAGATAATAGGGTCCTTTGGCTTTCTATCATTCCATTTTTTTTCATACCCTCATTTTTAGATCCTCTGACCTCCTTTTGTTTTCTTTCAAAGAGATGTATGGCATCCTAGACACTCAGTCTTTTGATAGACTTGGGCTTTTGAGTAGGCTCTAGTACATTACTACTACCAGAATTACTCTGAGCATCATCACAATCACTACTCAATTCCTTATTTGAACCTGTAACTATATTCTAAAAGTAGTTAATGCTCTTAATCACTATAGAATTAGATCGGCGTGATCCTACTCTCCCATTCTGAACTTGTCTCACTGGAGAAGATGACTATCTTCTTTGAGGAGACCTGGTTGAATGCCTATCTTTATTGGCATAATATTTATTAGCCATGTCTGATCCCTTCTATTCAATTTCAAAGGAAGCTATATTTATGGATTCATAACTTGCATCAACAGTGAGATTGTCAAATCTAGAATACACATCAAGCTTTACAAGGGAATTGTTAGTAACTGATGAGTTTTTCGAAGCACTACTATTGTTGGAATTCAAGTTAGAAACCCCAATTTGGGAAGAGGAATTACTTCCTTCCTGATTACAACCAAAGACTAGGAAGTTAGAGAGATTTAATGTAGATTGATCCTTCAATGAATTCAGAGGGATGATAGAAACTTGATTCTCTTTCAATATTTTGCCAATTTTCTTTGTGTTTGAAATAGAAACAACAGAGTCCAATGACCTGTAATATGCTTCTTCTGGAAAATATGTTAGAGTCAAATCTGAAGACTTTTGAGATGTAATACCACTCTGTATAGAATCCAAATCCTCATCTCTTCCTACCATGTCTCTAAATTCTCCTTGAGCATCAGGTTCTTTGTTGTTTTTTGGGGAGAGAAATGGTATGAAGTTGTCACATAATCTATTTCTCAATACATTCGAACTTGGAAAGATGGCATTTGACTCATTGACTGTGGAGTAAATTTCTTGCCATTTCTGACATAATGCCATAAACTTGGCATAAGCATCCCTGTGAATCATCTTGGTTAGAATCTATGATAATTGACCAAAATATACAAAATTAATGGTACATATGGTAAGGGATAAATTAACTTTTCATTGCAGAAGACAATCTCAGCACCCAATGGGTGCTGCAACAGACTGTGACCATTATTTTAAGTCCAGTTTTATCAATTAGCTTTTGATCGTGCAACTTGGGATCTGGAAAAAATAGAAAAAACCACTGGACTACATGCATGTAGTGCTTGATCTCTAAAAATTTGTGAAGATGAAGTACAACCAAGAATATTGAGAGCATTAGAATATGCCTATTACAGTTTTGAATAATAACCATGTGAACTGAAAGAGAGGAATTACCTCATACGAGTTGCACCAAATATCTTTACAAATATCATGAGATTTCCCATTTGTTCAATCTCAAAACCAGCAGCAGCAGCATGAGCAAAAGCCATCCTTAATTCTTGCTCTAATGCCATGAGTCTCACATCTATTGCTAGTAGAAGTTCCCTCCTGATTAAACATGAACTTTCAGGCCTGAATAAGCTTAAATATTAGAAAAAAAGGATAAGCCCTAACTAAGAGCACCTTTCAATATTTCATTTGCTTCCTCAGATTGTAATACTTACTGTGAAGCATCAGTTGCTTCTCTTCCACTCGATTGTACACCAACCAAACAAGATATTTCAAATAACTTGATTTTTAGCATACAATAGAAAATGTGTTCAACATCTAAAAGCAAATACTGATCATAGATATTATAGAACCACATAATACAAGTAACAATAAATGGTAAAAGATAAAATTACCTTTAAGATTTCTCCTTACCTGTTGACATCTACCCCAAAAGTACACAAAAATGTGAATATCTCAGTATTCAAAATATTGTAATTGAAAGTTACATTGCAATTGAAAGTAACAAGTATGCTAAAAGATCTTAGAGAACTCCAGAAATAGATAATGAGTTTGATATATTTCCTTTCTCTTAAACATGTCAAACTTCAAGAAACTTAGATTATGAACTTGCTCTATTAGTTAAATCCAGCAAAAATGAAACCATATATGCAACCAGTGAAAGATACATGTAAACAATCAAAAAGAACAAATTAAAATGCCATGATTCCTGAAAATTGAGTGAAGACTTGGTTGTTTGGACAATTATAGCTTGGGTTGATGTTTAGAACGTACACGTCAAAATCTGGCTGTGAGCATAAGATTACAACTGCCTGTTCTTAAACACAAAACTCTTAAAATGGATCACTGCAAAGACCACTGCACATTTGTGTTCAAGCACACTAATCAATGAAGTTGCAAATATTTAATTGATCTATACCATCAGTAAGTGCAATCAATCCCCTAGAGCAAAGAGGAAAATGTGAGGTGTGGAGAAAATATTCCCAAGTGAGATGTATGTACTACAAGTGTGTTTTTAAAGCTTCAATCAAAAGATTGTTGCACCATTTCCTGAAAGCCAAAATATTGTATGGTGAGCATCATGTTATCACTCATAAGGCCTCTAGGAGCATCATAATGAATAATTGAGGCAGAATATGCTTGACTTTGAAACCAAGTCACAATGCATCTACTAGAAAAATTTCATTGCAGAAAAGAACTTTAGTTCAAGTGGTTTTTGGAAGATACAAAACCTAAGCATTCCAACTCATTAACATGAACAGTGGAAATATCATATCTATTATTAGCAAAGGATTTGTCAATGCAAAAGTAGATAATCTTCATGTAAACAACTTATTATGCAATAGAACTTTTAAAAGATTCTAGAACACGATGAAAATTAATGAACAAAAAGTTATGAAGATAGTCCACATTAATCCATAAACACACAATGCTGTTAAAGATATTCTGATGCCACATTATTAATATTTGGAATTAGCAGGTTACTCAAAAAAATAATTCTTCATTCAAAGTCTTACCATTCTATTGGATGTTGAAGTACCATCATGTCCAGGACTTTTGTATTTAGATTGATTGCCAGACCGGCTAAAAACTGTAGCATTAGCTCCATTAACCTTTCAATGGCGTCCTTCCAATGCCCGAGAATTTGTTACATGACTTTATTGGGCAGTTGTACGCAAAGAAAGGTTTGATAAGCGTTAAAACAAACTTGATCGGTTAGAGCAAGGTGAAAAATATGTTTTTTACAAATAATGGAAAAAATCATACCACTGTCCATGAACGACCAATGTAGGTCAATGGAACTCAAAAATATAGCAAGCTAGGGCACTAAGTAAACAAAGCACCCACAAGTAATGAAATAGGTAAAACACAAAACAACAAAAACATAACAAGAGATGTTAAATCAAACAAGTACAAACACAAATAAACATGACATGGGAAGAGCCCTCAAAGAAACAAAGGGCCAATGAAAAAGAACTTAATAGTTGTAGGGAGAGAGCAGGATGTCCTCCAGCTAGAACTTCTTAAAGCCAATGCTGATCGAACTCCTAATGAGAGAAAATTGGTAATACATGTCTACCTATGTGCTCTGAGCTGTGATTGAAAATGACTAGATGGTTGTTGATATGGAATAGATGTAAATCAGAAATCCATAATGTTTCGTATGAGATTAAGGAATAGGATATCCTAGGAGCAACCTGCAAATATGAATGTGTCTTACTAATAAGTCTTTTTTTGTGAATAAAAAGCATAAAAAATACTTCAAAGTTCCAACATCTAAGATGAGCTGAATAGAGCAGTAAATCAACCTGGAAGCCTAAGGGTCTCATGTAAATCCTTATGCCTTAAACTAGTGATGACTTCAATTTCAAACACCATTAGAAATAGTTTTGTATGTATAAGGATACCCATTTGAGGGTTTGATTGAATTGATTAGAGAGAGGAGCCATTTTGATTCAGGGATTCCATGCATTCTCAACTTCATAATCAGAAAAATATTCATTGGGGAAGATCAGGAGTATATCTGACCCATTGTGTGAATGAGGCAACTTGGTTTTGTTTTCTAGATTGTTGGGGAAAAAAAAGTGGACAAGTGGAAAAGATTTCAATGTACTGAAGTTTTTTATAACTTCAGACAAGTGTAGGCTCATCTTGGGACAATTGTGTGCTTCACAAGGTACAAGGAGATCTAGTGTATTAAGGTCTAGTAATGCAATATATCACAAGTCCCAAGAAATCATAGTTTTTTTGTGACATGTAGCTAAAATTGTAGAGTTGTGGACTGGTGTACCATTGGTAAGTAGGTTTTGGTTCAACGTCATTGATTTTTTCCAATAGCATGTGTTCTAAGAAAGATTTAGTACTAAGGCTGGATAGAATTAGACTTGTATCTTCACATTAGGAGGAAGATCAGAGATAAAGATGATTGGAAAGCATTCTAGGCCTATCCAGGAGACACCTAGCAAGCTTCATTTGAATCTTTATTACCCATCTGATTCATTAGATCATTCTGAAAATAAACCCAAATTCTTCAACACTCCTAGGATTTTCATTGGATTCAGTACTCCAAAGGTAGGCTTAGATTCAGAAGAAGTTAGAAGTCCAACTTCTCCACTAAAACACATTCAACCACTAAAACACAATCTACCATTATTGTCTAACAGTCAGACCTTTTCTTCATTCAAATAGGGATAGGCCAATGTACTATACATCAAGGACAAATGGAAATGAATATATGGGTTCCCCTTGCAACTTTCCCATCCCTTAAAAATCATAGGTTTTCATTAGGCAACCACTATTCCACCAAAAGTACTCTAAAAACGTTGTCACAGTATGCAGACATTTTTTACTATGAATCTATAATCAGTAGACATAAGACTATGAATGAACTTTGTTATGAACTTTGAAGGGGAAGTTGAGTAGTTATGAAATGGTACAAGGTCTATAAAACCATGAAATGGTCATGATCAATTCAGTGAAAAAAGGTTAGAGGAGGATTTTACAGAGGTTGGATCAATTAATCCTCTAACTGTCACCTTCTTTGCAGAACAATGGTGACAGTTGAGAGTTTTGTGTAAGATTTTTGATATAGATCTTCTTGTAATGGTTAATCAATATGAAGGAAGGAAGCAGACATCATGAAAATCAGTTTTAATGTATTTGGTTGGAAGGATCAATGAGTAAATGCATTGTTTTGTTCAATTTTCTTAACAATTTTCTCTGATTAGTCACGTTTCTCAGAGTTTCCATGCATTTTCCTATATGTAAATGGCTTGTAAGTAGCCTAAAATTGATTAGAACATGTTACATGATGAGTTAACTTTACAATGAACCTATTTTGACCATTGGTTGTGATGTATAAAGGAAGAATGAATGAATTTTCTACAAACTGTTTGTAAACCCTCAATGACAAAGGTATGTGGAAGGGTTTGATGATACCTTCTATTATAAGTTATAACAATCCAAAAATTATGATCTTTTGGTGTTTGATAGAGAACTGAATTCACTTCAGTGTGGAATTGGTTTGGGATCAAAAGGTTTGGTTTCCTATGAGATTTTTGATGCCCTAGGCAACTGTACATGCATTTTTCTTTTTGTTTTTATGGCAGTCATTCCCAGTTTTGGTAGAATGGCCACAACTCTTGTTTTCACCATTGGATCTTTGTGATAATTGGATATTAGGTCCATAACTAGGTTATCTAAAACCTCACCAGAGCGATTAGATTTATTTTGAGTATTGCAATAGTTATTAATGTCTATTCGTGATTGTTTATTATGACCAGCAAGCCATGAATTTCAGTCTTTTTATGGCTTAATTGATTGCTTTCATTATTATGGCTTTATAATAGGTTTGTAAATGGTATGTAATGATCAAGTAAGGTTTGATACACCTTCAGTGACCTTTCAAATCCATGGAAAAGTGATTCTTAGCTAGTTGGAGTGCTGGATTCATAGTTAAAGTTGACTGTCATGATGTGGACAGTCATGTTGTTTATTAGATCACAGATGTTTGATGAATACTTAGTAAAGGATGATTGAAATACTCCAAGGAAATAAGATATCTCCATTTTTTAGAAGGTTGATTACTCATTCATTGTGTAATAAGTCATTGTCATAATGAGATGTTAATTCATAGTGATGTTACTGTTACAGATCTCACTTAGAAGAGATGTTAGAGACTCCACGTTTAGAAGATTCTAAAAAGAAAACCATTTCATGGGATCATGATAGAGTTAAAGAAAATTTATGATTAATTCCAATGGAGTTCTACTCTCTATTTCATGCCATTATATTTCACCAGGCTAGGTGGCACTGCACTTGCAATTCAAGTCTATTAGGCTGCAACAATAGTAGAGCAATCAGGGTTGAAGCAAAGGATCTAAGATGTCAACATTTGAAGTGCCATGTATACATCTATAGAAGCAACCACACAAGTATGAGTTAGGGCTTTAGCATAGATTATCAGAGTGAATGAATTTCATATGCTTCAATTAAAATATCATAGTGTCATTTATTAATGCTATCAAATAGACCCGCAAACCCCTCTACTGTTGTAACCTGCGAAAGCCTGACAATGTTATCTTGAATATTTAAAGAGCACCTGAAAGTGTTCTTGTTCAAAAAATTAGTATGAAATATCCATTCAGAACTCTAAACTATAGGATAGATTGAAGGGATTTTAATGTTGTTCATCTTTCATACAAAATATCAGTGGAGTTGATGTATTCTATAATTTTATATTAAATCTATCTTCAGTGCGATCTGGCATTTGGGTGTTGAGCATCTTTCATAATTTTACATTGCTGTGAGTTTCAGTATTATAATATAAAAAGTTGTTTTTATTTGATGGGGTAATTGGTTGAGTTTGAAAACAATTTTATTATAGAACTAGCTAAGGATATTTCACATATATGTGACCATTAAAAATAAAATGTTCACCAAGACTACAATGGGCAAAGAAAAAGATATTGTGATTGTAACAGGTAGTGTTGTAGGATTAGCCACTTCACTTCTTCTTTATAAGTAATTACTGCTCAAAAATTTCATAAAATCCTGCATTTAATCAAAAAATTTAGTAGCTATATTCTCACAGTGAATTAAAATGATAAAAAATTGCACTAGAAATGAAAGGATAATCTGACTGTTCCTACCATAGTCATAGCAATTTGGGAACACACTTTTATTATCAGCAATAGTAACACCAAGATCCTTAATTTCCAATT
Source organism: Chamaecyparis obtusa (assembly GCA_027943335.1). NCBI lineage: Eukaryota > Viridiplantae > Streptophyta > Pinopsida > Cupressales > Cupressaceae > Chamaecyparis > Chamaecyparis obtusa. The sequence continues at coordinate 1,792,292 of BSBK01003135.1, read as the reverse complement.
GAGGTTTAGGAAGTTTCTTTAGATTGTTTACATCCCTTTACAATTCCTCAACATATCTTTGGATCCATAAAGTGGTCCTTCACAATATGAATCCACTACTTAGTGAATTAATTAATGTGACTGTGACTGTTACAGTTATGTGACAGTTTAGACTGTGATTCTATAAAATCAATGGATTGCGCAGTTTAGATTCATTACCATTTCAATGTAAAAATATTGTTTAGTCTTGTTATCCCTTCATCTGCATAAACAATAGTCATAACCTCCAAACAATGAATGTCAAATGCTGATCATTGTGTTGACAGTGATCTTCTAAAGGTTTTCCACTCTTTGTAAGGTCAAATAATTTGTGACTTGGAGGTTCCTTATCAAAGAATTGATCCAGTTTCAAGAAGTGTATTTTAAATGATGACAAAAAATGGAAAACCTTTAGAAGATAACTGTCAACACAGTGATCAGAATTTGATAATCCTAACATAGCACCAATTTGAATGTTGTGAATAAGTCCAATATTTCATGTGATTTCTTGTAGAAATGGGGAGTGTTGGAATGGTGTGTTGATGACTCCTTGAACCAAGTATTGGTAAGGCTATGACATTTTAATCCTTGTTCTATCTCTACACTATCCTGTGACAGTCTACATTTTAATCATAATTTACTATTACTTTCAAATGGATGTTCTTAAACTTCTTTACCATCCTTGATAAAGTAATTAAGTGGAGTTCCATTCTTAATGTACCCTCAAGGATTGTAATTTTTTGTAACCTCTGTGGTACTATCATCAAATAGAGAAGGGACAGTTGACGGTCCAAGAGAAAGTGTCAATCAGAATAAAAGGTAGCGGAAATGAGATGCCCTATGAATAAGGTGTAGGTTGTTGTATTGAATAGGGTAATGGTTTTTATGTTACCTCATGCGATAAACGTTCTAGGAAACTTGGCAATTGGTCTATGAAGTGTTGAGTCTCCATTTATAGAAGGAGTTAGAAGATTGGAAAACATGTTAGTTTTCCTTGAATCGGGATCACTCAAGGAAGAGTTATTTTTAAAAGGTGGAATTAGTTTTTGAAGGTGAAAACCTAAGGTTTCTAGGTCTAACTATTAAGGGTCATTTGCAAGCCTCTGAGTCAAGGATGAAGATGTGTGTATGAAGAACCATTAGATCAAGTATGGATCCTACTGGAGATGGTCAAATAGAAGAGAGTTCTCAATCTTGCTAGATGCCTCAATCCTATTAAATTAAACACCTAGAATGGTGTTTGGGTTAGAGAGTACCCTAGGAGTTGGATTGGTGTAGGATGCTCCACATCATTCTGGAACTCTAGCATGTACTCTTCCTCTATACCTCCAACTTCTATTAGATAATTGTATGCATTTGTCATTAATCGCCCATTACAATCATCATTACAAGACTTTTTGTTCTGAGGATCACACTGTGAGAATATAAAAGGTTGTACATTAGAACGATGTTTTTATACTAGTATTTCATAACCCAACAATGAAATTTCCATGAAAGTAAGCTTTCAAATGTGGGAGCTACACATTTCACCTTCTGATCACAATCAACAAGTTGCTGCTCACTGAGGCTTAACAGATTTCCAATGACAAGAAAATTTTCTCCTTTAATAACTCCTCTGGTGCTGAATGCCCAACATTAACCAGAAGTTCCCTACCACCATGCTTGTGTCAACATAATCAAATGTAATAATATGTAATAAAATATTACAAAGATGATCTTAGAAAAAAGTTAAAACCCTCTGGGTAATGCTTCAGTTTTACCAAAGTAATAGTTTCCCAAGAAAAAATCATCAAATAATGAAGAAAATTTAACTATCTTCCATCTGGTTAGATAATAGTTTCATTAAAGGTGAATTTTCTACAAACTTGTCCATCTTGAAATCACATACCAACTAGTCATGATTCAGTTTCTTGAATCTGATTTTGTTCTTATCACTCATGGATAGTGGCATCATTGAGGAGAATTTACAGTTTCCTCTTATGTCAGTTATTGACCAATTATGAGAAATGAAATTAGAGCACTAATCTTTTCAATTATAAGATGTAACCACTTACATCAAAAAGGGAATAAAGTATTAGAAAACCCAAAAAATTTATTGCACAACATTAGAATACTATAACTATAGATAACAAGGGAAGGAAATAGGAATTATGCTCAATGTGCAATCTTTGAAGAAATCATTTTTGAAAAATTACAAAACATGTAATTCTATGTAGCATTTTCAGAAGGGTGTTCCAGGATCATTTTTCAAGGAGAGATAAAGATCGCATTATTAGAACAAATCCAGGAGATAAAAGGAACATTTGTATGCCTAGTAATGAGTGAAGCAGCTAAATTGAAACACCAAAAAGTGCCATTAACATTCTTTTGTAGAAATCTAAAATCTCAAACATTTGACACTCTAGATTGAAATGTACCTCATTTTAATAGACAAGACAAGGTCAAAAAAAGACCAAACAAGAAAACTAGACAAAAATCCGTTGGGAAATTAATATTTTAATTAGCCAAATCAGTTTTCTTTTGAAAATATAGTTCATAGAGAGCTTGGGGGAATAAGTTCTATATATATTGATTGGAAGGTTGAAATGGAGGGCACACAAACTTTTAATCCAAGGGCCATGATTGGATCTCATATTTCAATTTCAAAATAAGGTAGAGAATTTCCCTCTTTTGTCCAATCATATTAAATAAAATAGGAAACATGTTCCAATTCCAAAAACTGATAAATTGTTGTAGTACTCATTATGGGTTTCTCTGAACAAAGAAAATTGGGTTTTGAGGTGTTACTCTGACTAAAATAATTAGTTTCTTTTAGATAGCTACACTGACCATCTATGAAAATGTCATAGTTCCCACTAGTTATTGGGTAATCACATGTACTTGGGGCACTTGCAAAGCTTGGAAAACAATCTAAACTGTCATGATAATGACAACAATAGTAAAAGGAACCCTTTGTTCATTTGAATTGGTTCTTGATCCAATTGATGCCACTAAATTTTGTAGTATATCTTCATTGTTCCGACAACCTTCCAATTAGATAATTTGGACTCCACAAATGTTTGGATTGAGTCTGATCACTCATTTCTTGTTCAAATTGTTTGATAGGGACAGTCAGTTTTGCAAATTTGTTTGTCACTGGAAGTTGTTCATTGCTTAAAGTCTGTGGGCATGGTATTAAGGCACATTTCCTCTTTGTACATGAGTAGATGGAATATGGATGAAAGTTTTGGTGCTTTCTTTGGGTTGTAATTAGATTATTGAATTTGAATAGTGACAGTCATAGAAGAAACTTCCTTGACAAGGGTAATAGACAATGTTGCTAAGGTCACTTGAAATGGAATCTCTTGTGGTCTTAAAATGTCTGGACAAAATACATTAGGTATTGATAATGGTCAGACCAATGAGTTTTTACTGTGACTAATAGTTGTATGGACAGGATGGGATTCTTTGACCTGAACATTTGAGGGAATTAGTGAAGCTGTCTAACTCTTGTTCAACTAATCATGCCCTTTTGAAACCTTTTTGACATCAATAATTGAAGGTACAATTCAATAGATAGTTAGAAACATGAAATTTACTTAGTTCTTCTCACTGGACATCATTTTTCTCATGGAATACAAACTCTTTAAATACCAAACTAATTGCATCTTAAAGTCTATCGAATCCACTCTTAGAATATCCAAAAACAAAAAAATCCATCGGTGACAACTCATGAAGTCTTGTTGAAGGGTGCCTAATAAAATACCATTGGTAAAAAAAATAGATAAGAAGAAAAGAACTGATCATTGGAGAAAAAAAATAGATAAAAAGAAGAGAAGAATTGACCATTGGGATAATAGAAAAGAAGAAGAGAAGAACTGATAAAACACAGCTTCAAAAGAAATATATTTTAATGTGATGTTCTAATTCTTTGTACAAAAGAACTATGTAGGTTTGCTCTATAATAATTTGGTTCTAGACCTATTTCTTTATGGAAAGAATAGACGAAGCTCCGAAATAAAATATAGGAGAGGAAAGACGCTTTTTTATTCATGTTCTTCTTCATATACACAGACAATGAAGAAGAATGAGTTTTTTTTTTTCTGGCACAAACTGAGCTTATCAATGAAGACATACCTGCAATAGATAATGATTTGTGTAAATTGTTCATCAATCTCCACTATGTGATCTTAGATGTTTTCAAAACCCTCATAGCGACATTCCGTTGGTGGCCAGAGCTCCAAATGACAGAGACGAAACATAAAGTGATCTAGCTTCTAATTATGCCATAGGCGTTTCCTATTTGGAAAGCCTAGGCCTGATTTTAACGATCAATGGCCGGAAGTGCTCTAGAGCCCAATGACGGACATTGGGAGCTTCTGAGTCGTCCGTTCATTTTGCTGCCACTTTACACATCAACGATTTGTCCTTGTCAAGTCATGCGTTCCTTTTCATTGCCATTTAAAAAAATTTCAATAGGGTGTCCAATCGCCACTTTAATGAGGATGTCAGGCTTTCATACAACAAAGCAGCCTGTCTATGCATTTAATCATCATTTACAGTTTTTGAAAACTATGTGGAGGAGATGGAAAGAGTGCTGAAATTGGGGCTCCTGTGTTCGCATCCAGTTGTGAGGTACATTCATCCTTGCTTTGTGAGAGGTTTTCAGACCATAGCGTAAGGGGCTTCCTCAGAATCAGAGGTATGTTGTTTTCCGGCATTCTCCACTGTTCCGAAGTCTTCTTGTTTGGAAATTTGATGCTCTCTATTTGCTTTGCTTTTACCGAAACCCTTTAACTATGGCCACTATTTGATTTTTGTCGGATATGGTTGCTCATCAGGGTTTACAGCCAATGACTACGGAGCATTCTGGGTACCGCTTCCAGACGTCGGTCCTCAGTTGGGGAGGACGGCTTATCTAACTAAATGTAGTCTTCACACTTGGCCAGGGAATAAATACAGACAATGAGTATGTTTCCCTCTGTCTCTGTGTTTGAAAAAAAATAATGCTGACTGTACAAAAGCACAAACTCAATAACTCGAGTGTCTTGTTTGTATTAAGGTTTTTCTGTTTCTTTTCTAAGATTCATTAGGGTTTGATGCTAGGATTTTTTGTTATTGCTTTTTTTCCTGGCCATTTACCATTTGTGTCGCCCACGCAATCAGGGGTATATGGAATTTGTAAGCTCTGAAACCTTTGATATTTTATCTTATTGGGCTTTTATTATATTTTTGCATTATTTTGTTTGGATTTTCTAATGTGTGTTTCATTGGAAGGGAATCTAATTTACAATTTTTGGTGTGGATTTTTTTTCCTGTAGGTGCATGTATGAAAACTTCAAATACACCGGAGCCAATTGAAATCATTTTTTTTAAGTTCACCTTAATGTTACAATCTATAGAAGCTGAATTTGATAACTGATTTTCTCGAGGGATGCTATATGTGGAGTTTGAAAAGTGCCCTTACGAGTCAACCAAAAACTAGTGTTAGTAGTAACTTTATTAGTGCACAAAGTTTCCTCTGCACATGTAAAATTTGGGAGTGTATATACAACTCTTGATTAAATTGATCCAATCCAGAGGATACCCAAAGTTTAATTCCTTCAAGAGGAGTTCCATTCAACTCTATCATGGGCTTTATTAATGTCTAGCTTAATTATCACACCTCTTGTCTTTGTGTGCACCAAGGGATGAATAGTATCACACACAGGCTATCATAATTCTGCATAAGATCTATTTCCCCACCCTAAGCCAACTTTGTTCCTCTGAAATTATAATTTCCAAGCATAACTTAAATCTCAAACCCAAACTTAATTATATTTTTATTAATGATTTTACGAAATGCTCTTTGGCAAAGGCATCAAGGATTCAACATCACTTTTCTTACAAGTCAGATTGATTCAATTTAGTTCTACTCCTTTATTAATGCTTTCTTCTTCATACATTCTTCTATGACACATCAAACCTCCTTTGCCTCCAATGTACCAAATGTTTTGAAAAAATCCAAACTGTATTATGAGTTTCATTTGTCCCCAAGGAAAACACAGCCACTCTGGTTTCTTTGTCTGCAATTGGCTTCATCAATAACTGATTATCAAGATCAGAAATGAACTTCAAATTTTTCTTGAGCACCATTAACATCCTTTGTTTATAATCTACCAATTTTTTTTGAATAAATCCAGACTGTTTTATGAGTTTTATTTGCCCCCAAGGAAAACACATCCACTCTGGTTTCTTTGTTTGCAATTGGCTTCATCCTAAGTTGCCGAATCGGGTACGAGTACGGGTACGGGTACGTGGGTACGAATCGTTGGTACGGTAGAAATTTTTTTAGGGGGTTGGGTACGTTTTGGGTACGTCCACACATATATATATATATATATATATATATATATATGTTCATCTAACAAAGTATATATATATCTGTATATACTATATGTTCATCTAACAAAGTTTTAAAAATAAAATGTCACAGACCAATCATGTATATGGCAGGTTGTTTTATATGTCATATATGTGCAGCTAAAAAACAAATTAAGTTTACAATGTCACATACCAATACAAATGCTAAACAAAACCATTACAAATTTCAGATTTTGAAACATAACATACTAATTTAAATTCAGTTTTCGTCATTTCGATATCAAAAAGATCGAACTAGAATGTCATGATATATAGTCATTGTTTAACATATAAATAATACTAGGAATCAGTTCACTAATCAAAACCATAGGGGTCATCATCAATATGAAGATTGTCATCAACATTGACATTAGATGATTCAGATTGAACCCCGATGTTACTTGCACTAAAAGTATGCTGGCTACTTGACTCCTCAATTGTTATAGATTGTGCAGCAATAGAAAGATCCAAGTCAGTACGCTCCGGTTCTACATCCCACAACTTTGCTGCCCCTTCCTTGTACTCATCATTTTTGTGAGTAAGAAGGCGCAAGTTGGAATGCACATAGACTAAATCCTCAGCTTTGCTTGATGCTAACCGATTGCACTTCACTGAATGGATGAAGGAGTATGTACTCCAATTTCGTTCAGTTGAAGAAGAACTAGCAACCTAGTGAAGCAAAGGCAGATCTCATTAGACTCTTTAAAATTTAAGTAAATCAAAGGACAAATAGTAATTTTTAAATAACAACCAGAACTGGAAAGTGTATAAAAATTCATAAAATTACTTGTGATAAAACTTTGATCGCAAGAAGTTGGAGGTGTGGTGATTTGTGGCCATTGAGGTACCACCAAGAGTGAGCTTTCTTCCTATACTTGTCACGAAGAGCAGCAGGACTATGACCAATGGATGCTGCAAAATCAGCAAATTCACTTGTAACTGCATCTTCCATTTCAGTATCAGGGAAGAGTTTAGTAACAGCTTTCCTAAACCCTTCACCTACTTCTACATCACGATATGGTGGCACCCTTGTTGGCATAGAAAGAATCTCTTCACTATAATATTTGGGAGTCAAGGAGAAGGCAAGAAGATGGAGCGGGGTGGTCATTTTGTTCCATCGCTCAACACAAATTGATTGCACCTCTTTGAAGAAGGTTTCTTCAGGGTCTTGCTCTTTTGCATTTATAATGGATCTCATCTTCTCAATCATTGAGTCTATTTCATCATAAACCTCCCCCAAGCATGGTTTATCCATGTCAGTAAAGCGAATCATACCTAGGATGGGCTCTGTGAAACTAAGAAGGTATTCTGCACGATCCCACCAAGTGTCATCCAAAATCCTTTGCTTGACATTTGTTGCCCTCTGAGTACTGGACTGCCTCCATATGGTCCATGCTTGGCTAATGACCATACCAGAAAGTGCCTCTCGAACATTCACAAGTTGTCTCAAGACAATTGTATTCGATGCGAATCTAGTCTCAACAACCTATAAAGAATAATATGTATATTTAGATATGATTTTATTGAAATAAATCACTAAAGTAAAACATAAAATTGGATTGTTTGAAATTTGAATTACCTTCAATAGCTCTAGCCGCGAGAATGATCTAAAAATAGCTTGTGAGAAGTGGTGGTTTGTTATGAACATTTGGATCTCTTGAGCTTCATCATACACTTCTTTAATCCAAGCTATTTTAGTACCCAACTTCTGTAGCATGAGGTTGAGTGAATGTACGGCACAAGGTGTCCAAAATATATGGGGGAATCGTGTCTCAACTAACATACCAGCTGCTCTATAGTTCTTTGCATTGTCCGTTACAACTTGGACAACATTTTGAGGACCTACTTCATTAATGCACTGTATAAGAATGTCAGCAATAAATTGTGCATCCTTCACTTGGCCCTCACAATCAACAGCTTTTAGAAACATTGCCCCTTTAGGGCACATTGCAATCACATTAATTAAGGGTCTATTTTTTGCATCCTTCCACCCATCGGAAATAATAGAGACACCTGTTTCTTTCCATGAGGCCTTAATGGGAGCTAATGAAGTTTCAATATGGTTGACCTCCTTTGTCAATAAAGTGGTACGCACCTTCTCATAACCTGGGCTTGTGTACCCCTTTGGAGCTTCACTGATTTTTCTTACCATGTCTTGCCAATAGGGTGATCGAACAACATTGAATGATAAACCATTTGCATAGAGGCACCGAGCAATCGCTTCATCAGCAATATCTCTAGCATCATTATTAAATGCTCTCTCTAATGGTCCTTTTGCTTTCTTTGGAATGCTAGCCTCATCTTCATTTCTACTCAAATATGGATGGCTTTGCCTTTCTATCACAATATCAGGAGCAACACTGTGAGATGATGAACCATGCTGCCTTCGTGAGCCCTTTCCTTTATCCAATGGATGCCCGAATCTATTTTGAATCCTTGCATTTGCTTCCTCTTGCTCCTTAATATATGCTGCTACTTGAGAAGCTGGTATAGGTGCACCATTTTTCCCTGGACAAAATTTGATTCCCTTTCCAGGTATTTCACACAAATGCCCTTTCACTCGGCTGTAGGAACTTGTATAGTGCTTGTCACACCTAGGACATATCCAAACACATGTCCCTCCACCTGGAACATGCTCTAATATTTGCACATGCCTCCATAATGGTGAAGCTGGGTCACTAGTGAATTGAGAAATCTCGGTTGAATTAGAACCAGTTGCCATGATAAGTTTGTATAGCACCTTGCAAATTATACATAATGATAAAAGAGTAAGTCTTTAAAAATAAATTATCAATTGAAATTTAAATAATTATTGATGTTAAATATGATTTATAAATAATATATTAATATTCATTATTTTAAAATTAAAATTTATATTAAAATTAAAAAATATATTATAAATTATTTATTTATCTATTAATAATAATAATTAAAATTTATACTAAAATTAAGAAATATATAATAAATTATTTATTTATCTATTAATAATAATAATTAAAATTTATACTAAAATTAAAAAATATATAATAAATTATTTATTTATCTATTAATAATAATTTAATACATTTACTATATTAGAAATATCAAAAAGTAAAAACCATTACCATTACAAAGATTGGAAATACAAATTTATAAATAAAATAAATTATATTATAAATTTATATTAGTTTAATATTGAAATTTAGGGTTTGAGGGTTTGAAGTTTAATATTAGTTAAATATTATTATAAATTTATATTAGTTTAATATTGATTCTTGAAACAAATGGCATCTTACTAATTTTTAAATTATTATTATGTTTGAAGTTGAACTTTGAAAGTTTTAATAACAAAATAAAATTATTAACAAACAAAAGTTTATTAAAATTTAGAACATTACCTCTGCAAATGCGTTGAAAATGGTTGAACGCAAAAACCGCCGTTAGAAGGAAGATGCGTTGAAAATGGCGAAACTCGCCTTCAGCTCTGGTCGCCAACTGAAACCTCAAACCTGCGTGAAAATGAAGCCTCACCTTCGGCTCTGTTCGCCGCCTCCAGTTGCCTTGCGTGAAAGATGAAAGCTAGTCGCTGCTGTGAAGATGAAAGTCACCCTAGCTGTGAAGATGAAAGTCGCCGTTGTGAAAATGAATGTGTTGTTTTCACTTTTTTAACCCAACCGCCTACCGCAAACAAGAAGGTATTTTAATTTTCCAAGTCAAACCGGTCATGAATCGACCGGAATCAACCTAGAATCACGACGTCACAGGTTGAATCGCGTGGAATCGAACACGTTTAGCCTGAAACGGTTCAAAGGCGAAAATGTCGAACCCTGTGCGGACCCACAGAAGATTCGATTCCGGTTCCGACTCGAGACGATTCGTACCCGAAATCGACAGAGGGCAGGGGCCGATTCGGCTACTTAGGCTTCATCAATAACTGATTATCAAGATCCGAAATGAATTTTAAATTTTTCTTGAGTGCCATTATCTATTACTACTTCGGCTGTCAACAGTTTTCTAAGAACACCGCTCCTACAACCTACCTCTTTGATTTTCTTCTTTTTCTTAACTATTCTTCCCAAAGATAGCTTGATCGTGTTAATTATTTTAGCATTTCTTTGCACCACTATGGACATGTAAGTTTAGAGATCATGTCATCTTCTTTCAACAACTTTGTCCTTTGATTTATGCTACTACTGGGTTTCTTCTGTCCTTAAAATCTGCTTAAATTCCAACATCAAATTTTTCCTTTTTCCCAACTCTTTATTTATCGTAACCATGATTCCTTCTGCATTAATTCTAATTCAGCTGATAGGGAATTTTTCCTATCTGATGAATTTTCGAACTGCTGCTTATTTCACTTCCTAATCTCCTTTTTGGCATTATTTAGCTTTTACATCAGCAAAAATCCCCTTCTTCCTTCCTCCTCAGTAGTCTTATCACCTTACCTGTCGCTGGTCCAATTCAAGGTTCTCATTTAGGAACCAAATATCAATTAATGTATATTTGTGCAATGCGGCAAAACTCTTTAAACTCAAAAGATTTGGGTGACAAAACTGAATGACTCCACATTTATCTTTCCAATCCTCATTCATGACTGAGACTGTCTTCTTGCCCTCCATTCTTCCGAGTAATGATTCCCATATTAGGTTCAATATTAGTTAATGCACATTTCATTCAAAATTAAAAGAATTGAGTGGGAAGAATGAATTATATGCACAATTTTCTTTTGGTCTCACCAGTGACCCATTTAAGCCATTTTTGCACTCATTCGAGAATTTACAAATTTTTCAACATTCCTTTTTTACCTCAATTCCTACTGGGCCATAAACATTTGAAAAGACAAAATACACATCCTCATTATAATTTTCATCGAAAATATGGAATTTGATAGATAGTTGTACCTTTAGTTTTGGGTTCCATAAGACAGCCACATGATTCTTCCACACTCCTTTAACGTTCAGTTCAAATTACATTCTATCTACCTTAGTTTCCTGCAATAAAAGAATATCCATGTCTCTTCTTCTAAGCCTGCAATAAAAGAATATCCATAGCTCTTCTAATAATTGATTAACCAAGCAGCAATTGTTTGAGGAATTCAACCCTTTGACATTTCAGCTTAAGTGTTTCATTGTGTTGCTCCAAGGCATTCTCTGTTTCTGCAAGATGAGACAACCACGATTCCCTCTACATTTTTTGTATTCAATGCAAAAATTTAATTCATACAAGGTAAGTTGACATTTGCATCTTGAATGTAATTAAATAAAAGGTGAAAGGCTTCTTTTTAAGTAAATTACTACAACTATCGTTACAGTGCGAGAAACAAAATCTTGGTAAGGTTACTTATTAATGGCACAAATATGCTGAAAATTACAAGATTCAATCTATCTGTTTAAAAGGCATTGCACTCCACACTCGCAAGGATATTTATGCTTTTTAAAAATTTAGGTTGAAGACTACGAAGTACGAACTGAACGTTCCTCTGTAATACCTTGTGTAAAGTATTTGATTCGTTGCTCTTTTCGCCTTTTACACTATATGTTGCTGAAGTTCCATTTTTTTACTCGAATCATACATGGACGTTCCATGTCTGAAAGATACATGGATGATCAATGTGTGAAAGGGTTGTTTCAATTTTATTGAATCATTCATTTCAGTGCAAGTCAATGTGGATGAAAAAGCAACAAACAATCCTACTGTATCCATGATAGGCACAATAAGGGGGGAAGACCGGAGCTAAACAGATCATCTTAGTTGTCAATGATCCTGCACAACCGATTTCTATAATGAGGGGAAAACTGGAGCTAAACAAATCATCTTGGTTGTCAATGATCCTGCACAACCATTGGCAAAGAGCTCTTATTTTTTTGCAGGCATAAAGATGATGATACCAGAGAAACATAATGGAGCATTGCAAATGTTATAGTAATCAGGCACTGTAATTGCAATTGTTATAGTAATCAAGCATTGTAATGGAAAATACAAAAAAACCTTACTTTCATCTATGTTTTGCATTTCTATTTGTTTGACCAAAAATTTAAACTGTTCAAATTTTTGGGCCGCGAAAGCATTTTAATATTCTTTTGCAATTGGGGGCCATCATAGTACATTAGCTGAGAGAGAGAGAGACTTCAACAATGTATTTTACAGCCCACCATTTGACTTCATGTACTTCATTAAAGTATGAAAAAAAAAAGAAGCAACATTTTCTCTAATTAAATTTCCACACCTCTTCGGTGTACCCATTGCAGAATCTTTTTCTCTTATAATAGAAGGGTTTCATTTTGCAGAAGCGGATTGAAAAGAAGACATACGTCCGGATTGTATTCTCTGGATCAGCATCGCTTCGTTGCCTAGCCTGCCAGCGTGTGCTCCTTCAGGAACTACAAGCAACATATCACCTTGTTTATGCCTAGATGAGATGTACTCCACAAAGCCCCTAATCTGCCAAAAGGGGAGAGAGTTCAAACCCATGACCTCTGTTCCGTTCATGGTAGACACCTTCGGACCGTATTCGAAGTTCTCATTCATCCAAAATACACACCAATATTTCAAGATTCATTTTTTTTACAAAGCCTGTCCACCATTAGCAAATTCATGTAATGTTTGAGCAAAACTACTAATTTGACTTGCTTACCATTTTTAATGGGGGCTGCCGAACTGAGCCAGCGGAGAAATACTAGACCATGGAAAACCGAGATCAAAACATACAAGATCTACACCAAAAATGAATATGGAATGCATTGTTGCAATATGGATATGGAATGCACTGTTGCATTTGCACATGAAATGAATTGTTAAAAGGATTTTACGAACTTTAAAGCTAAATGAAATCTATAAAAATGAAAATAAATGCTTGCAGGAAATTCACCAGAGGCAATTTATGAAATGGGTGTACAAAGGAATGCAGATGGATTTAGACATTGTTCTAAAATGTTTAAAATTTAGCTAAATCTCTTGTCCTCACTATTTGCATTTCTCAAATTGGTTGATAAACGGTATTTTCATGGGCTTGGAATTCTTGTTGAAGTACAGGGAAACAAAGCCTTCTGGGAATAAAAATTCTTATGATAAAATTCATTTTCTTAAAATGAATTTCTGGTCACAAGAGTTAGAATTTGAAGCCTAAAATTATTTCCAATCTCACATTGGAGGCTTGTCACATAAAATAATATAAAAGGGCAAAATTCATTTTTTAGACAAAAAGGCACAATGAGGGGTGAAAAGAGAAGATGGAATAAATATTTCACTCATAAAGTTACAATGAAACTAAGGGCTACATTTTTATTCGAATGAAAATCATTTGAAAGAGTGAAATATATTACATTAACATTTCACCCAGATGTTCTGATTAAGTAAAAACAGGTTTTGAAAGGACCCGAAACCTTGTACAAAAAATTCAAAAGATAAAGCAATAAAGCCTCAGATACAACTGTGGGTACCACCAGAACAACAAAGGGATTAACCACCAGAGAACCCCCACAAGCGGTCAACAGAACCCCACCACGGGACCTTACGATTTAGATTTAGATCCCCCCTTGTGAGACTTAAGATTCATATCCAAGGGAGGAGCGGAAGGCTTTGGTTTCTTTCCTTTCACAGTTGTCCAACCGTCCTCCAACTTGTCAGCAGTCTTAAACCAAGCCCCAAAAGAGGCATAAGAAAGGTTGATCAAAGAATCAACCCTCAACAACACAATCCCCCTTGGGGAAACCGGGATTGACGAGCCCACCACTGCAGTAGACTGGACAACAAGATCCTTAGTCTAGACAGCAGCCAATGCCAAAGTAGAAATATTCTAGACAATAGAAGCAATCTGGACAGAGTCAGCAGCAAATTAGACAATAGTATCAGCACCAGAGTGGACAGCAGTAGCAAGGACAGTATCCAACCCAGCAGAAACACCCACAGAAGAAAGAACCTCCTGAGAGGACCCCGCGGTCGGCTCCTGAACCACTGTAGATTTATGAACTGTATAATATTCAGTAGCGACACCCGACCACCAAGAAGGTGATCGTTTCGATTTTACCTTCACGGATGAACACCGAGCGGCCACATGGCCAGTCAAGTGGAAAATTCTACAGTAGAAGGGGATACCCTCATAATCCAAAGTCTGTATCCAAGAGCCCCTCGAGGAGGCCAAATAAATCTTTTCAGGGAGGCCCTTCGAGACATCCATCTCAACAAGGATGCGAGAAAAAGTCGAGTGTAAAATATCAGAGGTATCCGAGTCCACAATCTGGAAATCCCCAAGAGCATTCCCCATAGATTCCAAGACCGGATCCAACCAGAGATGCATGGGCAGATTCGGAAGCCTAACCCAAACCAGAATCTTATTGAAAGATTCAGAAAGCAGATTGAAGTCCTTATGCCAGGGTTTGGCCATAAGGGGGAAACGATCATCCTAGGAGAAGTTGTATTCACAAAGGATAGTATTCCTATCTTTGGGATTGTTAAATTTAACAATGAAGAAACCCCTTGCAGCTGGATAAATTTGAACATCTTCGAATAATATCAGTTCCCACTGACTGGAAATCCAAGCATGAAGAGCAAACAAAGAAGGCCAAAACCCCCTAAATTGAAATATAGCAGCATTCGAAGAAAAAATCTCTGTAGTCTCATAAATTTTATCTTCAATAGCAGAGTCTAACTGTAACAGAAGAGGCCTACTTACAGACACAGGGGAAACCACCCGGGATCTCAAGGGCCCTGAAGAACGAGTTGGAGCACTCCCATGGAGGCCAGCCTCAAAAGCAGCAACATCATCAGAGCCGAGGGTAGCAGCATAGGTCACTGCCTCCACTTTGCTACCAGAAAACCCACCACCAATACCACAGGCCGCCAGAGAACCCACTGCAGCACCAGCCCCAACAACCTGAGATACAGTGGAACAATCCCCCACATGACATTGGGCGGGAGTTTCAGTTTGAACAGTGGGAGAGCGGGAGCGGGAGCGGGAGCGCGACATAATTACTCTTCAATCTTACATTTCACCCAGATGTTACTGAGCATCAAAATGGAAAAAATGAAAGGTTGAAAATCAGTATAAAGTAAAGAGTAAAGTGTTGCATTAGGATATTTCACCCAATGCGAAAAGCTTTTCACAGAGGAGTTAAACAAGAAAATAAATTCATTTTCATTAATGGTGAGAATATTTACCAGATGGTAAAACATAATTGGGTAATTTATTTTATCAAAAGAAAATTGTTTTTATCTAAAGCATCATTTTCATATGAATATAATGGGGAATGTAGAAATATGATACCAGGAGGCAAAGGTTTTTTACTTTGCAAAGTATTTCCCCAAATTTTAACCAGGAATTGAAAAGGATTTCATAGATGTCAAGAGATTGAGATAAGGGATAGAGATAATGAAGAAGATAGATATAGAGATGCACATGGACATGGATGTGGAGAGAAGTAGATGAACAGATCAAGAGAGAGGGAGTTGGAAGAGATAAATATATAGAGTGACAGAGAAGAAGAGAGTAAGAGAGGGAGGGATAGTAAGAGAGAGAGTCTAAACAACAAACTAAAACACATATCTTACCAATGGGGACACTTAGTTTTTTTTCAAAACTTTCCTTATATATTATTACGTTTTAGTTGGATATTTAGCCACTACAAGGAGGTAAACAGATTAAAATATATAGAAAGCGATGTAGAGATAATGAGATATACATAGAGATAGAGAGATAGGAGAAGCATAGATAAAGAGATATGCAATTAGATAGAGGAGTGAGAGGGAGGGAGAGATAGATAATTAATTTATCCTAATATTTATAAATTGAAAATATTAATTTTATGCTTCATTATTGCCAATAGAGCATTACTTTTGTCAAATATAAATTTTGCTACTTTGGATACATTTTTTTCTTTTTTTTTATAGCATGACTACTTGTTCCATTTGTATGGTCAATATGATTATTATTCATTTTTTCTAGTCCTAAAATCATAAATTACAATATATATATTAAGGCAAGCTCAATCTAGACAACGCTGAAGAGATGGGGAAGGTCAATTAAGGCAATTGTTGGCCTTTTTGCATACAATGAGGTCAATTAGTAAGATATTTAGCAAAACCTCACACACACACACACAGAGAGGTTTACAAGGTGGAATAACAAAATATTGAGGGAAAGGGATGGGTAGGGAAACATCTCTAGAGAGAGAGAGGGGCTATCTTGAGGATAACTTCTTAAAAGACCCATGATATTCTCCAATTGTTGGCAAAAAGAAACTAATAGGAAAATTTCTCTCCCACTTTGTAACTTTTGAGATGATTTATATTTGAAATTTTTTTTTAAAATTTTTTTGATAGGTAATAGGCCGAAGCCAAGATCAACAAGGGGCTCAAGAAGACTTGAACCCAAGACCTCCCAAATGAGGGGCTCGCAACTTACCGTTGCGTTGTGGGGTGTTCCCAGATTTATATTTGAAATTTATTTAAATATATAAATTAAAATTTATCATTTAATTATTTTACAATAAATAAAATTGTAATAAAATAAATAATCATAAATTGAATAAAAAGACAATAACTGAAATAAATTTCAAACTTAAATTTAAAAAAAAATTAAAATTAAATAAACCAAATACAAAGTCAAAATATATCAAAATTATAATATTAAAAAATATTATAAATTAGAAAGAGTTAAAAAATGACATGTTACCTTTTGCATAACTTCATAAAGGGCACATGTTATTCTCCAAAATTGTTGGCCTAAAGCAAGTAATAAAAAATATCTCTAACTTTTTATAAATTTTGATTTATATTTAAAATTTAAAATTTATTTGACTATATAGATTAAAATTATAACTCAAAATACAATTATTGTACAATAATTAAAATTTTTATATGACAAATAACTACAAATTAGATAAAAAATAAAATAAATTTCAAACATAAATCTGAATAAAATATTAAAATTGAAATAACAAAATACAAAGTTAAAATATTTCAAAAATAATATTAATAAAAATTATAATTTAAAAAGAGTTAATAATAAACAATAAATTATTAACTTAATAAATAAGTTAAAAAAGAAATTTAATTTTTTATAATTTATTAAGATTAAAATATTAATAAAAAATGTACCCAAAATATATAAAAAATACTATAAATTTAAATAATATTAATAATAACTAAAAGATAAACTCAATATTAACAAATTAAAAATTAGCATAAAATAGAACATAAAGATAAAGGAATGAAATATTTCAAACTAAAGTCATAAATTTTCAAATTAAATTTAAAAAATCTAACAAATTTAACACTTATATTAATTTTTTAATAGTGGTCAACCAAATTTAGATGAGTAAAATATTAAAATTTCTTAAGATATAATCAAATAATTTATTAAATGATTAGTACAATCTTCACCTAGTGGTTAACTGATATGTAACAACAAAAAGTTACAAAATGTAGAAGAATATTTTCTAAAATTATAGATATTTTGTTGTCTTTAATCAATCTACTATTAAGATATAATCAAGTAATTTATTAAATGATTAATACAATCTTTCCATACCATTTATGAGGAAGAGAGTGAATTATTGTCTAGTTAAAATCCAATTTGAGAGATTTCTCATATTTATTGGCATTATGAATATTGTCTTGGTTGGTGTCTCAAAACCTTGGAAACATTTTTTGTATTGAGATTTCTACAAAGTTTTTCCATTGGTATAATATTGGTAGCTACAATACTCCATTATAATACTTGGAAATGGATAACACTTTATTTACAATATCAAGCATTTAGTATTAAATATAATATAAAGAGTGTCATTATTTATTATATTTATATAATGTTGATTACAAAATATACTTGTTTAAATAATATTATAGTTGTGTATTTAACAAGGGTCATGGTAAGATGTATAAATTATTATTTATAATTATGTCATAATTAATTCTCACCAAATTCCTACTTCAAAGGTTACTTATATCACAAATTATCCATAAAAAATCAAGACAAATCAAAGTCACTAGATCTAGCATATTGATTAAAGTATAGTCAATTATAATAGAATGAAGAGTATATCCAATATAGTGGGTCCTAGCATTAGTTGTAAAGGGAAATATTTTGGTGCAAAAAAAAATTAGTCTATAACTAGGTGGACATACACATAATTATGCATACCGATAAAATGACCATCATATATTGTTACAATATCTACCAAGATGTCTAGGAAGATGGGGAGTGGGAGAGAGACATATCTAGAGAGAGGTAGAGGGAAGTAGATATAGACAAATAGAGATGGAGAGAGGGAGATAAATCAAGGGAGAGAGACCAAGAGAGAAAGAAGAAGAAGGGAGAGAGAGGAAGAGATAGCTCTATGTGTATAGAGAGAGAGAGAGAGAGAGAGAGAGAGAGAGAGAGAGAGAGAGAGAGAGAGAGAGAGAGAGAGAGAGAGAGAGAGTGTTTGCATCTGTGAATGAGAGAGAGACATGCAAATAGAGATAGAGAGAGGGGAAGGGAGAGAAATAGAGAGAAATGAGGTCAATTGAGACTTTTGTTGTGCAAACAACATCATTTGCTATTTAACAACCTACCATTTGACCTCATGTACTATTAATGGACTAATATTTTCCCTAATTGACTTTGCACACCTCTTCGGCGTACCCATTGCACACATAGGTGCAATTGCTAGTCTACTCTAAATTGGCACTCATTTGAAAGAGGCATTTTTCATGCCTTCCTTCATTTAATTTCCTCCACCTAAATACCCTTGCGGGTATGCCACTCATAGCCCCTATGTTAAGTTGATTTTTTGTGCCTTATATGTTTGTATAAACTTTGAATTGTATAAAACGAATATTAATAAATGGTACATTTATAAATATTTTTATTTAATATTATTGAATAATATAATATAAGGATGACTTTCAAAAGTAAAAAAAATAGATATGTATTTGTAATTTATAATGATATTATTAAGTAATTGATAATCTATTATTTTAATAATATGATAATAATAATAATAATATCATAAAGTGTTTTATAATTATCGCTTAATAAATATTAGTATTATAATTAATAGTTGTTAAAATAGTGAACTATAAATTACTTAATAATTATTATTAATCAAATAAAAGTATTAAATACTTTATAATTCATTACTTAATGAATATTTGTTAAATTTATTAACAACTAATTGTATTTGTATAGAAGTTTACATCAAAGATCACTAAAATAAATATTATATAATGCTAATTGCAAAATACTTAGATGAATTATGCAACCCTCTAACAAGATCTAATTGGAAGACATACAAAGCTATTTTACACTTTAAAGGAAAAAAAAATAGATACCATGTTGAAGGGCTAAAGATTCACGCATGCAAACAAAATTTGATTTAATTTAAACATCTAATATTATATGTGAGTCAAATTTGTTTCAGGTGTGAGATGAGAAACCACTTTGAAACAATAAACCATGACTGAAAATTTGCTTGATGGTAACTATTCCTCATAGTGATTCTATCTCTAAATGATGTTTATCGATCAATTTTGAAATCACCTAAAAGCCATATTTTTGGCATGAGACAGGTGTAGATGGATTGCTCATGAAATAAGCTTATTCATGAACAAACATTACTAGTGAAATGGAACTTCTAAGTATTTAAGTCTATAAATGAGTAATAATCATTCATTTAGTCATTTTTGTTTGGGTGACTATTTATTTAGTCATTTTTGTTTGAGTGACTAATTATTTATTCATTTATTTAGCCATTTATTTAGTCATTTTTTATTTATCCGACCTTGTGATTTTACCCAATGACCAAATTAGTCATTTATATATACTTGTGAACTGTATAAAAATAATAGAATGTGATCAATTTTAGTCATTTAAATGCTTCCCCTCTTGATAGCTACCACAGTATAGTAACCAATCTACTACCACAAATAACACTTTAAAAAACCTTGATAATGTCTATGAATTATATGCACCTAGTCTATATAAATTCTAATTGCAAAACGCTTAGATGAATTTTAAATATATAGTTACCATTTAGAGATATTGGCAAATAGTGGTTGGAATAATGTTCACACAATAAGTCTATTGGCGAACACACATTATTGGTGAAATGCAACTTCTAAGAATTATAAGTATATGATATTATGAAATGTTAATGTGTAAATGAGTATTAATCATTCATTTAGTCATTTTTATTAGGGTAACTAATTATTTAGTCATTTATTTAGTCATTTTAGTTGTGATTTTACCCGATGACCAAATTGGTCATTTATATTTGTAGAACATGATCAGTTTTAGTCACGTGACTAAAAAAATGGTAGAACATGATCAGTTTTAGTCACATGACTAAAATTTTTAGTCACCTGGTCATTTATTTACCCAAATTCTACTAGTGAATCTCAACCACTCAAATTTGTCTACTTGTCCAAACATTTGAGACAATCATTTAAATTGTCCCCTCATTTAAAAAAAATTCAAAGCCTTTTACTCAACCAAGGCTAAACCATGATCAAGTAACTCTACCCCCTACCCTTGGGATTTTACTACAAATAGAAGTCATTTTGAGAGCACAATAATCCTAGAAAATTCGATTGTAGAGCATCATCACTATAGGCAATTTGAGAGCAATTGAGCAATATCTTGAGCATTTTGAGAGCAAATTGTGAGATTTGAGAGCATTATCATGAGCATTTGAGTTAATCTTTGTATCAAATTGAGAATTGAGAGCTAGATTTAGGCATTTCATCATAATTTTCTCATTCTAGGATTGTCACTAGTAGAGAATAAGGTTGAGAGCTCTACTTACCAAGCTTAGATAGAGAACCATGAGATGATATGGATGTTAAATGCAATTCTTTAGATTAAATTTCCATTGTCTTTTTATAGAATTTTTGCTAATTGTCCTAATTTCATGAAGGTGTAAACACTCACACCCAAATTTCTATCGTTTTCATCAAATTTTGTGTGTTTTTGGCTTCACTTTTACATCAATTTTGTAGAAAATACGAGACAAGCCACCTACGAAGGATTTAACGATGCCTATGAGCATTCTGACGATGCCTAGAAGGAGTTAACTGATGCCTAGGAGATTCTTTCTATTCTATCTTTTCTTTTTTTGACGCCTGTGAAGTAAAGTATCACGCATGAGAGCGTAAAGCGTCACCTACTATCTGAGAAACAACGCCTATTAGTTGTTTTTTGCCACCTTTGATATTTTATCTTATGTAATTTACAGTTATTTGTAGTGCCTAGCAGCTAAATTTTTACGCTTAGTAATTTTGAAAAGCCGCTTGAATCACTAGAAAGTGATGTCTGTGAGTCTTAAAATCACACCTACTAGCTTTTAACTGACACTTATTAGCTGATAAATGCCGCCTAGCATTTTCTATTTAATTTTGCTGTCAAATTATTAAATTCTATTTTCTAATTCTTTGTCTGTGTTTTTCTCGCAGATGAGCAGACATAGGAAAGTACAGAAACTAGAGAGCAGAGTTACTCAAGAGAGCAAAGAGGTAAGAATTCAAACCAAACGTCTAAAGGAAATTCATAATGCTTCAATTCTAGATAGTTTAGAATTAGAAGAAAAAGCTTTATGCGCATTACATTAAGGTGTTGAATGCTTATAAAAAAAAATTTCCTACTTTGAGCTAAATTGTTTGCATTAAGTTGTTAAAATTTTCTTTACAAAATCTTGTTAAGAACACTTAATTGCACTTCAATTTGTTCCTTGTGGTTTCCTTCACTTTGCATTGCTATGTTGACTAATTTGTTGGAGGAACCGGAATGGGAACGATAGCCACTAGGTGAGTAAGCAAATAAATGTCAAAAACTTCAAAAAAGTGCCTAGCCTTTTGCTAGCTATGAAAGAGGTATTTTTCATATCAAGCTTGCATTGCTTAAATTGTGGCTTTTCTTAGGATCTAGCTTAATAGGAAAAACCTTACTATTGTCCAAATTGAACAAACATTAGGCATATGCTCTCCACTTTGCGAAGTGGATCAAAAAGCCAAACGTGTGAGTTCAACTTGGTAGAAAGAAAGGGATGAGGAATTAACCAAACATTTCATTTATAAGAACCTCCTTGTCAAGAGATTGAAAAGGAACAAATTTTTGCTTGAAGTGTTTGGAACAAGGAACAACAATAGGGATATGCTCTTCACTTTCTAAGTGAATCAAACTCCCAAACTTGTTGAACTAAGTTCAATTTCTTATTTTTCTATATATGCTAGATAAATTAGATCTTTAAAGGGCCTGCCTCCCAAGAATTGCCTTATAAGGACGGTGAGAGGGAACAACCCAAAGTGCGAGACAATCACTTTAGCCGCGATACTATCCGACCCACTATAAACAAATACATTCTTCCCTAATCGGAGAGTGACTAGGTTGTGTGCAAGTATTATTCACTTCCTCGAGTAGTCCTTCGGGATTGCGCCAAATCATGCTTTCATGCGTGTGGGAAGCCCGCAAGGGGGAAAAAGAACTTGATATGATCTAGAATAGAGGTGTTCATTAAAAATCTTGTTAAGTAGTAATTTGCCTTTTAGAGCCAAACGTGTTTAAGAGCCAAATCTGACTCTAGGTAGATTGCTTGGAAGACATTCTTGTTTATACTTGTGAAAATGATCGAGAACATACACTTTTAGTGTGGTTTTAGGTGTATGGTACAAATTTTACGTGTGTGTTGTGTTTGTATTTTATTTTCAAGCAAGAATATTTTGGAGATCTGATTTTAAAACTTTTAAAATTTGAAATTTACAACCTGATCTGCAAAGTGTCGCTTGCATACAGAGGAAAACTGCTTATACACAGTGAAGTCATGTTTGTGACTATTCAAGCAATGCTTGTAAATGATTAAGTCACGCCTGTGATATTTTAATAAAAGCTTGGAAAAAGTTAAGCAATGCCTATCAACAAGAAAAATTCATCTGCTCATCTGCAGAGCGCCACCTAGGCAAATTCCAGTAACCACGTACTAAGTTTTAAGTCACACCTACACACAGGAAAGTGACACCCAAAAATGAAGAAGGAAAAATAGTGGATATTTCTTGGGGGTTTCAAAAAATTTGGATTTCATATTTGAATACCCTTTTTGACGTTCTATCTATTCCAATATCCCACTTGGTTAGAAATCCTATTTTTGAACATTTTTGAAAATTTTGTAAGGATTTGATCACAAGCAAGTGAGATAAAAGCCTATTCCCAAGAGATTTATGCTCATGTCGGCTTTCACTCGATCTTACTATGTAAAGAAAACCTTGCAATCAGATGAAACATATCTAAGGCAGGAACTTCCTTTTCTGAGTGACACATTTACCTCCTCAAGGATACCACAAGAACCCATCCAAGAGGTAGAAACCAACATGATTTTTCCACCTTTTGGAAAATTGGATTCAAATCAAATCAACCAAGGTAACCATGATACCAACAACAATGGGGTTGGTGCCACAACTAGCAATATAAATGGAGGAGGCATTGACCCAAACAATCTAGGGTCAAATAACAACAATGGAAGAGGAGGAATAGACCCTAACAATCAAGGGTTTAACAACACTAACAATGGGAGCAATGGTGATCCAACTTCTGAAGATGCAACCGATGAAAATGTTACATACAAAGCCCATACTTCATGAAGCTCATGGAAAAAGTGTTAGAAAGAGATAGGGAGAATTATTTTCTAGACCTAGCCCAAGCAGGTCTTAAACTCCCTCATGACTACGATGTCAATCAACTTAAGAAAAAGGTTGTTGAAGATAATCCAATTGATATCATGAACAAGCAATTTAAATTATTCTAAATGCAATTGGACATAATAAAGAAAAGTGGAGCTCCAAAACCCTTTTCAATAGAGGCATTGTGTCCTTTCCCATTTGACAAGAATTTAATCATGATGCCATTCCCTAGTAATGCAGTCTTTCCTAAGTATGAAAAATACAGAGGAGCATCTGATCCCCAAGATCATTTAAGGGAATTTTGTGTATTGAGCTTGGATTTCATGCATGACACTACTTATTTAATGAGGTTGTTTCCTAGAAGTTTGGGAGGCATGGCCATGGATTGGTTTTCAAAATTACCTTCGGGCATCCGAACTTTTGAAGAGTTAGCTTCTAAATTTGTAACGCATTATTTATATAATATCAAACATGAGGTTACAATGATTACCTTATGCAACACCAGGCAAAGAGAGGGAGAATGATTCCTTCTTTTCTTACAAAGATGGAGAGTAGTATTTGCTAGATACCCTCGAAGTGTACCAGAAAAGGAAAAGATGGACATCTTTATAAATAGCTTGAGTAACGAAATGAACTATCGGTTGAGGCTGCAATGTCCTAGGTCTTTTCAATATCTTATTGAAAATGGACTACAGAGGAGGTATTGGTTAAAAGTGGAGAACTAAAGCTTTACAAGGATAACAAGAATCACAACAACAATAATACCTCCAACAATAATAACAATCAAAATAAGAATTCTCCTAATAACTATAACCAATTTGGGTTGAGGAACAACAACAAAGGTGTGGTTAATGATGGGGTTGTTGACGCTAATAATTTGAAAGTCACTCCTTTTACTCTCACGAGAACACCTACTCAAGTGAATAATGCAAATCAAGCCCCCAACGTGCCTTTTAACAACAATACCAATAATAACAACTTTGGGAACAATCAAGGGGCTAACAAGCCTAATCTATTCTTTGCACCATCTCCCAAGAGGACATTCACACCTTTGGGTGAACCCCTTGAGAATGCATTGAGAACTCTCGTTGCTAATAAGATTATTGATTTACCTAGAGCTCAACCATATGAACCACAAAACAAGCCCAATTGGTGGAGTGAGTCTAGTCATTGTGAATACCACAGAAATAGAGGACATACAAAAAATGATTGCTTGCAATTGAAAAACATGGTACAAGATTTGATTGATAATGGTGTGATAAAGATAGAAGGGCCTCAAAACAATGAAGATCACATGGCATTTAAGCAACCTTTTTATAGCCATGAGAAGGGTGAATCTTCCAATTTGAATAAACAAGGAAACAATAATGTCAATTTTTCTCATCATTATGATAACACTATCAACACATTATCCATACATGAGCATGTTGTTAATGTTGTTTTAATCAAGGAACAACCCAAAAAGGAAACATCTTCTGCTATCACTAGGGGGCAAGTTTCAAGGATTACTTTACAAGGGGTTGATCCTAAACCTATTGGTCCTACACAATCAAGTATTTTGGCTAAACAACCATCTACAACAACAAAGCCATATAATTTGGTGGACCAATTAAAAAAGGCTCCAACTCAAATTTCTATTTTGGAGTTGTTAAAATTATCTCCAAATCACAATGAGATCTTGGAAAAATCCCTATTGGGGACTAATGTTCCTATTAACTTGGAGGAAGAAAAATTTCAAAACATGGTGGGACACCTCATTGCACCACATTGTCTCTCATTTTCAAAGCAAGATGATATGTCCATCACCCATCCTCAAACTCAAAATTTGCCTTTGCATATAGAAGTCCTCATTCAAAGACATAGGGTTAAGAGAGTTCTCATAGATGGAGGAGTTGGTCTTAATATTTGCACTTTAAACCTTGTCAAGTCCTTAGGTTTATCTGAGTCTTCTATTGATCCTAAGAAGCAAATTACCATTAAAGCTTATGATGAGGAGGAGAGATCTTCAAAAGGCATGATTATCTTACCTATTCAAGTTGGGCCCATCAAAAAGGACACCATATGTCAAGTCCTAAACATGAAGTTAACTTATAACATCTTATTGGGGAGGCCATGGATACATGAAATGAAAGTGGTTCCTTCTACATACCATCAATGTATCAAATTTCCACACATGGGAGAAGAAATCATAATTGGAGGGGATTCAAATCCTTTTCAATATTGCAACACATTGAAGCCTCTTCATGAATTATTTATTCCTCATAATAGAGAAGGGATTGTTCCAAATACTACCATTGAAGAAACTAAAGGTGATGATCCTAAGTTAACATCAAATGTTACCTCTACCTCAAACCCTATTCAAACTAACTCAACTACATCGGCTAAGGGAAAATAAAAAGTGAGTTATGAGGGTCCAAGTTCAAATGAGAATTCAGGTAAAACATCCACACTAGAGGTGGAACTTTCTAAACCTGCCAAAGAGGAGAGAGACAAAGCCAAAGAAGACCAATATAAACAAATGAGTGAGATGATGCACAAGTTCAAAAAATAATGTAGAATCGGTTCTAAAGGAGTAGGGGAATATTCTGTTTCCCTATTTGATTTACCTACTTCCCCAAAAACACATGGAAAACCTTCCAAGGAGCATCCTCCTTACAAATACAACTCTTATTTTGTAAAAGAGAGTGACAAGTTATCACTTGAGAAAGAAGACAATGAGGTTCTACAATGGCTTTACAAAGATGAAAGTGATACTTCAAACAACCCCGTGGAAAGAATTCAACACATCAATATCCAAACTAACCAATATGGAAAGGGGTTTGAAATTATGCAAAAAATGGGGTATAAGGGAAGAGGACCCTTAGGTATGAGAAATAGAGGTTTTCTTGAACCTATTGAACCTTCTTGGAGATCAAAGGAAGAAAAATCAGGAATAGGTTATCAACACAAAGGAGAAATTTCTAGCCCTATGCATGATTTTTATAAACAAGTGAACATGGTAGAGTCTGATATTGATAGTGATTATTCCAGAGAATATGAGTGAGATTCTTTATCCGAAGACTCTTTCCATGACAAAGAGATTGTCATAATGCATTCTTATACTAATTTTCCTAAAGAACAAAATCAAGATAGTGAAGATCCAGAGATACTTCCTACATACATGCAACCCGATCCACAGGAATCCAACATAGGGGAAGCACACATTAATCATCCATGGGTAGGTGAACCTTGGGTATTTTTGTGGGGGGGTCATTCAAATTTTAGGTTTAACCTGCATGTCTTCTTTCCCGTAGAAGTCTTAGAGGACTCAAGTGAAGAAAACTTTGATCATTCTTCCATGGATCATCTTTAGCAAGCTCATGTTATTTACCTTAACAATACAATGTATGAACCATCTAATGAGGTCATGTCCTTAAACCTAGCCAATGACAACTTGCCAATTGAATCTTTATCCTTAATGCATCTCAAACTTATTGATTGGGAATTAACTGAACCAAATGATTTACTATACTTTCCCAATGACCAAGCAATGACACAATACCTAAATTGAGCCCTCTTCCACCGATGATTTTAATCCAAACATGATGAGAAAGGAAAGGGTCCAACCCCTTATTCCAAAAGAAAAAATGATAAAAAGTAAAAAAATTGAAGAGTTCTACTGGTGAAAACCAACATGTGGCAGTACTAGAACCAAGAAAAATAAAAATAATAGATGTTTCCGATGGTGAAAACTCAACTATGGCACCTAAGGAAGAGAGGTTGGATACCTTACCAGCACATGAGGAAGAAAGATCATCAATTCTTATAGAGCCAATGGAGAAAGTCAATATCAAAACCGAATTGGAGCCCAAATTCATACATTTAGCAGCTTCACTTACACTTGTAGAGAGAAAGGATTTCATCGAATTTTTCCAATCAAAGAAAGTGAATTTTGCATGGTCTTATGCTGACATGTTGGGATTAGATCCAAACTTCATCATGCATCACTTGAATTTCAAACCAAGGGTTAAACCTGTCAAGTAGAAATTGAGGAAAATGCATCCACACATAGCTCTTCTAGTTAAAGAAGAATTGGAGAAATTGTTAAAAGTGGGGTTCTGATGCAGGAGCATCCTACGATTCTTGGCAATCCTGTATCAACCAAAAATATGTTTGTCTTTGAAGGTAGATTGCTAGTTTTGATCTTCTTTTGGTGGAGTTCTTTCTCGGTTTAAGAGACTAGTTGCTCAGTTTATGTGGTTACCGGGGTGCTCGGTCTCTGAAGAACGCTTGGTGACTAAAGGCATTGGTTCACTGGCGCTCAACGATAACAGTGTTTCTTGGTCATGCTTGGTGTGGTCAGTCGACTAGTGCTCAGTTATTTCCTCTGTTGCTCGGTGTTCTTGTTTACCGACTGGATGCTTTTGTTGGATCAGCTTGGCCGACTGGTTCTGTTGATTTGGGTCGCGCTCCTCGAGTTATGGATTGACCGTTAGACATGTGGGGACCTAGATCTAGCGCATTGCATTCTTTTATGTGGATCTAATGATCGTTGGGGCCATCTTTGAGAATTTATTTATTTTGTAAGGCTATGTGAGAGTCAACTAATGTTTTAGCATTTAATATTTGTTTGTAAGGGTTTATTGTTTCATCAGCTGACCTATGGTTGGGAATCAAT
This sequence comes from Chamaecyparis obtusa, assembly GCA_027943335.1. Classification (NCBI taxonomy): domain Eukaryota; kingdom Viridiplantae; phylum Streptophyta; class Pinopsida; order Cupressales; family Cupressaceae; genus Chamaecyparis; species Chamaecyparis obtusa. The sequence goes on along the minus strand of BSBK01003135.1, from coordinate 1,763,611 downwards.
ATTTATAGGATGCTTGGGTAGTTATCTAGGGCATCAAATAGTTGGGAAGGAAGGTTAGTAGCATACGAGCTTAGGAACAGGAAGATTGCTTGGAAGTTCGAGTACAAGTTTAGATCTTTCTTGGGTGCCTACCGGTGTGTTGTGTGTTACAGACCTGGGCTAGCTGAATGTTGATGTTGGGGAAAAGATTTGGATCATGTGAGATCTTGTAGACTGCTACTTGCTTTGTATTTGGGCTGTAACTGGGAAGGCCTTATAGCCCGGCACATTGCATGTAATCGGTGTTTTGATGAATAAAGACTTTAGTTTCATTTCAAATCTATTGTTGTTGTTGTGTATTTCCATTGCATATTGGTTTTAGTCCTTAATTGGATCCACTAGCCTTGACTGCATCAGGTGGTATCAGAGTGAAGTTTGTTCATGTTTGAGTGAAGTCTATTCCTGTTGGAGCTGAGTGGATCTTGTGTGTTTGTGTCTAGATCTTGATTTGAAGATACCTTTGAGGAGAAATCGTGAGATCTCAGAGGAAGAAGAAGCTAATGGAGAATTCAGTCTTGATGATTTTAGGGCTTTGCAAAAACAAGTGCAAGACTTACAAGAGGAATTGAGAAAGAAGAAGCCTACCTTGAAAGAGGATAGTGATGATGAATCTGAGGAAGATCATTTTTAAGAAGTTGTCGAAGAAGCTAGAGATTCTGAGGAGAATCAAATTCTGAAAGCTATGTCTAAGATTGGGAAAAGACCTAAGATTGAAGTTTATGCATTTGCTGGAAGCCTTAGGCTAGAAGAGTTGATTGATTGGATCAATGAGATTGATGAATACTTTGAGTATGAAGAAATAGAAGATCCTGACAGGGTTAGATTTTGAAAGACTAAGTTGAAGGGTCATGCAAATATTTGGTGGAGAGAAGTTTAGTTGGAAAGAGGTAGAAGAGGAAAAGAAAAGATCACTAAGTGGAACCGAATGGTTGACAAGTTGAAGAAGCAATTCATTCTGGTGGATTATGAATTAGACATGTTTAAGAAGATGCAAGCTTTGAAGTAGACTAACTAATTGGTATAGGAGTATACCGAGGAGTTTTATAGAATCTTGATTAGGATAGGTCATTCTGAAGCTGATAAAGAGAAGGTTGCTAGATATGTCTATGGTTTGAGACCTAGTATTCAAGAATAATTACTTACTATGTGGATGACAACAATTGATGATGCTTATTAGATGGCATTGAAGATTGAAGAGAAGCTGAATAAGAAGTATGAAGGAAGACATAGCAATAGGAACTGAGGTGGTAAAACTGGTGAGATAGTTGCTAAGAGTAATGTGATAGAGAATCCTAAGTCTAATGTGGGATCTACCAGTGGTTAAGTTACTAAGAATGTTGGACAGAGGGGAAGGTTGAAGAATGAGTTCACCGGTACTTGTTATAACTGTGGTGAAGCTAGTCATAGAAGTTTTTATTGTCCTAAGAAAAGAGTTGCACTAACTACTGAAGAAGATATTGTGAATGTTGCAGAAAAAGGTGAGACACTTATCACTAGGAGATTAGTTGCATGTGTCCATGAATCGGTACAAAGAATAAATTTGTTCAAAACCATATGTAAGTGCAAAGATAAGGTATGTAATGTCATAGTTGATGGTGGCAGTTCTAAGAACTTTGTTTCAGATGAAATGGTTAGTAAATTAAATTTGGAAAGAAGGAAGCATCCTAATCCTTATCAGATTAGTTCGATACAAGATGTTTCTAAGGTTAGGATTGAAGAACAGTGCTTGGTTAAATTTTAGATTGGATCTTATCATGATGAGATATTGTGTGATGTATTGCCTATGGATGCTTGTCATTTGTTGCTCGGTAGACCCTGGCAATTTGATAGGAATGTTTTGTTTGATGGTCGTGCTAACACTTATGTGGTTAGGCATGAAGGAGCTCAACATAAGCTGATACCTTTACAAGAGACAAGGTTAAGGGATGTGGAGTTATTAGGTGTTGTCCTTATGACAAACCTCAGGAGCATAGGGTTGATGAACCTATTCCTGTGAAGTCTAGTTTGAAGGAGAAGGAGAATGATATCTCTAAGGAGTTTGTTGAGATTAAGAAATACATGGTCTTATTGGCAGAGATGGTACAACAGATGGTGACATTTGTGACACAGAGAGATGTAGATGATACTGAGTTGATTGAGAAGTCTGGAAGGGATGAACCTTACCAAGGCACTAATGTGATCAGTAGTGGTCAGAGTCGATTGCTATCAATTGCCGACCAGAGGAGTAAACAAAGTGGAAGGTAGAAGGACTTCCTACATGAGACAGTGAATGAAGTGAATACTACTTGGGATGAAGGACAAGAGGAGATATGGGTTAAGAATAGATTCGGCATACCTATTTTGATTCCCTTGAGACGTTCCTAATTTCCTTATGAGAAAATATTTCTTACCTAGGGTGTCTGATATAGGAGCATCCTAGGATTCTTGGCAATCCTGTATCAACCAAAAATATGTTTGTCTTTAAAGGTAGATTTCTAGTTTTGATCTTCGTTTGGTGGAGTTCTTGCTTGGTTTGAGAGACTGGTTGCTCAATTTATGTGGTTACCGGGGTGCTTGGTCTTTGAAGAATGCTCAGTGACTAAAGGTGTCGGTTCACTAGTGCTTGACGATAACAGTGTTTCTCAGTCATGCTTGGCATGGTCAGTCGACTAGTGCTCGGTTATTTCCTCTGTTGCTCAGTGTTCTTTCTTATAGACTGGATTGTTTTGTTGGATTGGCTTGGCCAACTAGTTCCGTTGATTTGGGTCGTGCTTCTTGAGTTATGGATTGACCATTGGACGTGCGGGGACCTAGATCTGGAATGTTGCATTCTTCTATGCAGATCTGATGACCATTGGGGCCATCTTTGAGAGTTTATTTATTTTGTAAGGCTATGTGAGAGCCGACTGATGTTTTAGCATTTAATATTTGTTTGTAAGGGTTTATTGTTTCATCAACTGACTTGTGGTTGGGAATCAATATTTATAGGATGCTTGGGTAGTTTTCTAGGGCATTAGATAGTTGGGAAGGAAGGTTAGTATCATGTGAGCTTAGGAATAGGAAGATTGCTTAGAATTTTGAGTACAAGTTCATATCTTTCCTGGGTGTCTACTGGTGTGTTGTGTGTTACAGACTTGGGCTAGCTAAATGTTGATATTGGGGAAAAGATTTGGATCCTGCAAGATCTTGTAGACTATTACTTACTTTGTATTTGGGCTGTAACTGGGAAGGCCTTACAGCCCAACACATTGCATGTAATTGGTATTTTGATGAATAAAGACTTCAGTTTCATTTCAGATCTATTGTTTTTGTTGTGTATTTCTGCTGCATATTGGTTTGGCTGCAAGGTCGGTCAGTTCTTAATTGGATCCACTAGCCTTGACTGCATCAGGTTCATAAGAGAAATTGCTTATGCAGAATGGATATCAAATATTGTACCAATTACCAAGCATGAAAAATCCATTCGCTTATGTACAGACTTTAGAGATCTTAATCTTGCATGTCCCAAAGATGACTTTCCACTTCCAAGCATAGATTGAATAGTGGACTTAATAGCTGGTCACTCCATGTTTTCATTGATGGATGGTTTTAGTGGATACAACCAAATTAAGATTGCACCTGAAGATCAAGAAAAGACAGCATTCACATGCCCTTGGGGAACTTTTTGTTGGAATGTAATGCCTTTCGGCCTCAAAAATGCTGGAGCTAGTTACCAAAGGGCAATGACTACCATTTTTCATGATATGATGCACACCTTCTTAGAAGACTATGTAGATGATATATTGGCTAAGTCACATCAAAGAGAGGACCATTTACAAATTCTAGAAAATATATTTACACGCTTGGAACAATTCAAAGTAAGGCTCAATCCAAAAAAGTGTGCCTTTGGTGTTCAACCCGGGAAATTATTAGGATACATAGTGTCGGCAAAAGGCATTGAAGTGGATCCCAAAAAGGTTCAAGAAATCATGGACATGGAAATTCCTAGAAACATTAGCCAAATGTGGTCTCTTCAAGGAAAACTTCAATCAATAAGGAGATTCATTTCTCAACTAGCTGAAAAGTGTCACTCATTCACTAGATTGCTCCACAAAAACACCATTTTTACATGGGATGCAAAATGTGACAAGGCCTTTACTTTGTTGAAGGCTTACTTAATCAATCCTCCAATTCTAATGCCTCCTATCAAAGGAAAACCATTTCTTTTGTACATATCAGCAACCGAGAGGTCTTTAGGAGTTCTTTTGGCACAAGAAGATGATCAAGGAAAAGAGAGAGCTATTTATTATTTGAGTCGAACATTGATTAAGTATGAATTAAATTACACCTTCATGGAAAGAGCATGCCTAGCTATGGTCTTTGCTTCCAAAAAATTGAGACACTACATGTTGATGCACAAAGTGAAGGTCATTGCAAAAATTGACCCTTTGAAATACTTGCTTAGCAAAACTGCATTAACGAAAAGAATATCAAAATGGGTCATGGTGTTAAGTGAGTTTGATAGTGAATATGTGGATAGAAAGGCCATTAAAGGACAAGTGATAGTAGATCACTTAGCTGAAAATTCATTGGTTTCTACACATCCTATTCAAGTAGAGTTTCCCAATGCAGCAATTGTCAATATAGAAGCTAAGACATGGAAATTGTACTTTGATGGATCAGACACATAAGGAGGTTCTGAAGCCGGCATATTGTTGATTCCCCTCAAGGGTATACTATTCCTAAATCATTCACACTTTTATTCCCATGTACCAACAACATAGCTGAGTATGAAGCTTTAGTCATTGGTATCAAGATGGCTTTAGAATGGAATATTACTGAGCTACAAGTGTATGGTGATTCTCAATTAGTGATTAATCAAGTCAATAATGAGTACAACACAAAAGATGAAAATTTAATGCCTTATATGACAATGATTGATGCTTGGAAAAAATACTTTGTATTGATAAATTTTGAGAAAATTCCAAGAGAGAAGAATAGAGGTTCTGATGCAATGGCTACCTTGGCTTTATTACTCCAAAAGCCTGATCAAAATGAAAGGTATGAATTCTTGGTGGAGGAGTTGGCAAAACTGGCATTTGACCTTCCTATTACCCAAATTATTGCTTTACTTAATGGACATGACTCACCTTGGTACGATCCTATTTACACATACCTTAAAGACTAAATATTACCCTTAAACCAATCTTGAGCCCAAAAATGACACTTCATCAGACAATCGGCTCGTTATACTATCCTTTCCAACACATTATATTGTAAGGGTCTTGATGGAATTTTACTTAGATTTCTAGAGGAAGAAGAGTCTAAGGTAGCTTTGTGCGAGGTCCACGAGGGCATTTGCGGGTCACATTCAAGCGGGTTAAACTTAGCTAAGAAGATCCTTCACATGGGGTATTTTTGGAAAACCTTAGAAAAGGATGCTTGTCACTTTGTTAAGATATGCACAAAATGTCAATATCATGGTGATATGATACATGTACCGGCTCAAGAACTACATCCTTTTGTTACACCTTATCAATTTTATCAATGGGGGTTTGACTTGATTGGTGTGATTTATCCACCTTCATCTAATGGGCACAAATACATTATCATGGCTATGTAATACTTCACTAAATGGGTAGAGGTCATTCCTTTGATCACTGCTACAGGAAAACAAATCTCTCTGTTCATCCTTAATCACATCATTTGTAGATATGGTATTTCTCATGCCATAATTAATGACAATGGAAAACAATTTAAGAACAAAGATGTGGATGAGCTTTGTGATACTTTTCATATTACCCATCACTCTTCTTCCATTTACTATCCACAAGGAAATGGACAAGCTGAGGCTACTAACAAGAATATCCTTAAAATCTTGAAGAGATTGGTGAACAAATCAGGAAGAGATTGGCACATACAAATCAACCCGACTTTGTGAGCTTATAGAACTAGTATCTAGACATCTACAGGAGTTACACCATACTCATTGGTTTATGGAGCCGAAGTTGTTTTACTTTTGGAGGTTGAAATCCCATCCCTAAGAGTATCATTGCAAGGATTAATAACAAATGAGGATTATAGGGTTGCCCGAATTCAACAATTGGAATTGTTAGAGGAACATCAAGCACAAGCCTATGAACATTTGAAAGTTTACCAAAACAGGATTTCAAGGAACTATAACAAGCACATTAAACCAAGAGTCTTTCAAGTGGTTGATTTAGTGCTAAGGGAGAACCCTAAAAATCAAGCGCAAAGGGAAAAGAAGGGTAAATGGGAAGCAAATTGGCTTGGTCCTTTTTTCATTGTTTCTTCTTTTGGAATAGGGACTTACAAATTAGCCAATTGTGATGGGGAAGAATTACAAGAGCCCATTAATAGCATCTATTTAAAGAGGTTTCATACCTAATCAGATGAGAGAGTATCAGAAGAAAGAGTATCAGACAAGTGTGTATCTGATGACTCAAGCATCACTATTGTACATGAGAAAATAAAAAAGATCAAAAAAATTCAAAAAAATTCAAAAATAAAAAATAAAAAATAAAAAATGAGAAAAGAGAAAAAGAGAAATAAACCCAAAAGGTGAAAACTTGGCAATCAGGTGTCTTTTGTTCCCCTAAGTCTTTCCTAGTTGCATGTGTACATATTGCATTTCCTTCATCCCACTTGTAAATCTTCATTGCATCTATCATTTGTGCATAGTCATAATAAAACATTTCAGCTGCATTGTTGCATTTTAGGTTTCATATTGCCCTAAGTTTGTCACACGATCACATTTATCACTTGGGGGCAGGAAAGGATTGGATTTTTGGTACAAATGGATTCAATAGTGCTACTTTTGGTCACACATTAGAGGGACTTATCAGAGCTTCAGAAGAAGGATTTTTATTGAACATTTGATGGATATCATTGTTCACAACCAAGTATTTTGATCCTACAACTTCATACTTGAGCCTTCATTGACTTTATTATTCAGGATTAAAAATTGACATCACTTAAATGATCAGAATGTTTGGAAATTCTTTTTTGAAAATCTTGATACATTCCAAAACACTTGAAGATTTTTTATGACCTTTATTAAATTTATTTTTATCATGTATTTTTAGCTAATCGATGATGTTCCGACTAGATTGGCGATAATGGAGACATGATATTTTTCTTGCCTTTGAGTGACTGTCTTGAGGGAAATCTAACAACTTATGTGAATTCATCTAACGACATGGTCATCAAAGAACCATAGAGGACTTTCATATAGAGTGGAGGGTTGACCTTTGTTTGTTTATGCAAATGGATACCTTGGCTATTTAGATTTTCCATATCTTAATACCAAAATCCAATTGCAACATTGAATCTGTTGAAACCGGTATTCAGACTCCCATAGTTGGTTATTCAACTAGTGAGAGTTATACTAGTTTCCTAAAAGGTTACCAAATGTGATATAAATCAATACTCATATCATCATGATGTGGTCAGTGATGGTTGTACTTGTTTTCCAGTCCCACAATGCTCAATGATGAAAATACTTATCTTTTGCAGTTCTTTCGCAAAAAGCTAGTGATAATTAGTTGCATTGCATTGCATTTTCATGTTAGATTAAATGCATGGTGTGTAGTATTTTTCCAAGTGAAAGGGGGTTCATTTATTTATTATCTTGATCAATCATTTGGGGGGATTCAATTAAATACCTTATCCTTGGTTCAAATCAATAATGTGAGATTATCTTTTGCATTCATTCATAGCATGATTACTCATTATTCATCATCCTTATATCTGAAAAGAAAAAGAAAAAGATTCATTAATCATTAATCATTTGCATACATTTAGTTAAGGATTGCATTTTAAGAGTTGCATACATCAAAAAAATCAAAAACATAGTTGCATTCATTATCCATATTTCCGTAATAAAACATTTGTATCCATACATTGAAAATCAGAAAAAACATATCAAAGTTACATTATCATTTGCATTCATTTATCTATATCATATGTAAGATACATTGCATCCATAGAATAATTAAAAGTAAATGCATCATAAACATCATATAGAATTGCATATAAAGATAATCTCACATAAACACATCACGAGAATCAAGGAAAGTCCATAATCATATAAATGTCCATAACATCCAAGATCCATCAAATCTGTATATCAAAAATACAATATCATCGACAAAATGATACATCAAAGTCCTGATCAATAAATATAACATGATACAAAATCATCAACAAGGAAGATCCATTGCTCTGCTATAGCTGTCAAAAGGCCCCGGTTCAGCTCAAACTGAGGGATGTCTAAGAGGAAGCTCAAACCACACATCTCTATCACATGGTACTCTAGTTGGGTCAAATCCTGACCTAAATCTAGAATCCAAGAGGCTAGGGTCCATACATGAAATGTGCCTATTTTGCAAATCAAGGGAATCATATCAGTATTCTATATCAGTGGATTATTTTAAGTCAATCAATCAAATTCAATCAATCTTTTCTCTTTGTGAGCGCAATCAACTTATTGTTCCTAACTCTAGATCTTGAGGCAGGACCAATATGATCAGTTATCTATCTTATCAGTTTTCTATCCTATCATATTGAAAAATCAAACATTCATTGTTACGATTATCCTGATATCCTATTCACTTGTTCGCTTAACTACAACAAACCTATCTATCTTGGACATTCATAGGATACAAACTACTAGTGACAATCTATCTATCAAACTAGGGCATTTGTTGAGGCCTTGATTAGCATCAATGTTTTTCAGAAATGAAAACATATTGGATCTATTTTAATCAATTTCATCATATTTTTCTATCTAGAGATCAATCTATTTCATTTCTGAGGGGGCATTATCATAGTATCAAATCTACATCAAACATTATCAAATCTGGGGCATTAAAATTTTGAACTATTATCAGTGAGGTATGTTGCATATTTTTCAAATCAGGTTTTATCAATCAAATCAATTTCAAATCAGTTTTGTATCAATCAATCAAGTATCGAATCAGTGATTAGGACATGCAATTTTCTTTGAATCAATGCGCTATGCACATCAATTCAAAGAGGGGCATTTGTAGACACCCAAAACTGGGCAGGTATCTTAGAATTATTCAAATTTGCAAAATCTTAACCAAATGCTCTAATTTTCATCAAAATGGATCAAATCAATTTCAAATGGACATTGATTAATCAAAATTGGACAAAATCATTTAAATCAAAGGAAAAATCAAATCGGGACATTAAATAATTAAATACAAGCTTAAAGGGATCAATCTTTCTATATAATTGATTTTAATCAATTAATTGTATAGTTTTAAATCAAAAATCAAATTGAACCTATTCCCCTAAATGGAAAATTTAATTAATTGATGGAATTTAATTAATCCTAATATCTTTCAACATAATTTGAGCAACCGATAAGAATTGAGAACACAATGCACATGGATCACTCCAAATTGTTAAGTCTCAATCACACATTTTTAACTTTGAATCTCAACCACTCAAATTTGTCTACTTGTCCAAAAATTTGAGACAATCATTTAAATTGTCCCCCCATTTAAAAACATTTCAAAGCCTTTTACTCAACCAAGGCTAAACCATGATCAAGTAACTCTACCCCCTACCCTTGGGATTTTACTACAAATAGAAGTCATTTTGAGAGCATAATAATCCTAGAAAATTCGAATGCATAGCATCATCACTATAGGAAATTTGAGAGCAATTGAGAAATATCTTGAGCATTTTGAGAGAAAATTGTGAGATTTGAGAGCATTATCATGAGCATTTGAGTTAATCTTTGTATCAAATTGAGAATTGAGAGCTAGATTTAAGCATTTCATCATAATTTTCTCATTCTAGGATTGTCACTAGTAGAGAATAAGGCTGAGAGCTCTACTTACCAAGCTTAGATAGAGAACCATGAGATGATATGGATGTTAAATGCAATTATTTAGATTAAATTCCCATTGTCTTTCCATAGAATTGTTTCTAATTTTCCTAATTTCATGAAGGTGTAAACACTCACACATAGTATGTTTCACTTTTGTTGAATTCACGTAAGGACTCATAGGAAGACTTTGAGCTTTCATGAGCTTCTTGTTATTAACTTACTAAATCATACTTGAAATTTTATTGTAAGAGAAGAACGTCTATCTTGAAAGAAAAGGATATGGTGAAAGAAGAAAACCTATCCTAAAGAAAGCGGATATGGTGAATGTAACACCCATTTATTAGCTTACTGTACACAATATTATATCTTAGCTAGGTATTAAGTGTTTTCATTAGAAATAGACAAGGGGAGCCTTCCTTTATAATTAGGAGAGATCATATCTCATACACTATAGCTAGAACCATGGTTTGGTTATTGATCCAAAAATTATCAGTTGTAAATATCCACTCAATAGTTTTGGCAACTCTACTAAGGATACAATATGCATTCAAGAGCCTCACACATTTGTTTGAAGTATACTAGTATCCTATTCATTGTAATTTTATTTTTTAAGATTTCACCAAAGACGTGTAAATGGTTGTCCAAAGTCCTTGGAGAAATGATTTTGGTACATTGAATCTGACTCTACATCTACATGCTCTTCCTAATGGCTCATGGAAGAACTTTCCCAAGTTCTTTGGTGATGGACAACAACACCTTGATGAAAACATAGTTTCTTTTTACATCACCTGTGGATTTCATGGGGTTGAACATGAAGATGTATCTATAAGGTTGTTCACTGAGACTCTCCAAGGTTGGTTACATATTGGTTTTACCATATCTCACCATAGACTATTATAAATTGGCCTACTCTGAGAGTTAATTTTGAGGAATGGTTCAAGCCTGCTAAAGATGCTTCCACTCTTTTGGCTTGATTTATCTAGTTGAAGAAGGAATCTCATGTGCCTATGTATGAATTTATTGCTCACTTCAACAAGTTGACACATAGAATTCCAACTGTTGTTCAACCTACAACCAAGAATTTGAAGTGTTTCTTTGTCAATGTTCAAATGTCTAAGGTGAGATTTCTATTAAGAAGAGTAACTCTAGCTACTCTCACACCTGTATAGACTTTGGAAACTGAGATTGACGATGATCTCATTCTCACTCGATAGATTAGAATAGAACAAAATGGGTTCAATTTTTTTTTTCTTTGGATCCATTGTCTTCCACCAAAAGAATGGATCCTATGGTGCAAAGGTTGGCTAATGAGTTGTTTTCCCTCAAAAAGAAAATAGGTCAAGGTGTTTTCTCTTTTCCTTACAAGGGCATTTTGAGAAGGTATCCAAATACTATCTATTTTTTCTATAGGGAATTAGAGTATGTTATCTTCACCACTGAAGAAGCTTTCTAGTATTGAGGCATCATTAGCAAATGCAATAGTAAAATACTATGAAATCGAATAAAGTGATATTGCTAATCTATTCCAGGAGTAGGAAACAAACATAATTGGTGACTCCCATATATGGTTCACATAGCCTTAATAATTTGTTGAACAAAAAGAAGGATCCATGGAATAAATCGTTAAAATTCCAATGAATGTGAATAATCATGTCTTAAGAAATGAAAAGATGAATGTGCGTGAAGATATTAGTCAAGCTAAAAAGAATGCATCTTTTTCTTCAAGGCCATGAACTTGAACACATTATGCATGAAAGAAATTTCCAAGGGCATGTAACAAGTATCTTTTCATAACCAATCAATAATTTCCCAAGTGTAAAGTTTGTGAACAACATGCTAAGTTCACAAGAAGAATTCACCCTTTTTTTGTTAAGGGGTGTCCCATAAGACATCTTGCTTGGTTAGAGGCCAATGAGAAGACAACGGTTCCACTTGTACCTTAGCATAAAAATACACTTGAGGAAGAGGCCAAACATGCATTTGCAGTTCAACAAGAATAGTCTAAATTCATTAGTCCATTTTGGAGCAATACTTTTGATCCATCTAAGGAAGAAAGTGAGTTTCTTCATTTTTTTTAAGGTGCAATACATCAAACCACGTTGTAGTTGTTTTTATTTCATTTGAACACGATCATCAACATCACTCAAGCTACTAAAAGTTATTGAAGATAGGTAGTTATTTTGTTGAGCTATTGAATGGTTTCATTTGAAAGGTTTTCATTGTTGGATAGTTTAGGATAGGTAGGTTTCCATTTCCAATAAGTGTGGTTTTACATGTTTGTAACTTGTTTTAGGTAGTTTTTATTTGTGTCACTTGCATCATCCTTTTTGTCATTTTATATTGACAATGTTAGACTTTGTAACCCCATGGATACTAAGGCACTAAGATTCTAGATTCTACTACCTTCGATCATTTCCACAACTAAAGACAGACCCCAATTGGAGCCAACTATTGTCCTGAATTTCAATGGAGTGAAAATTGGAGATAACCCTTCAAAAATGTATCCATTTTTGCATTTTGAGTCTCATGATACACATTTTAAGGTACATTTCCATCTCCATGGTGTTCATTGACAATGCAAACACTCCTTGATCTTCATTTTGTTAATTGTTAGTAACTTAAAGATAGCTTTTCGATGTAGTCATAGACAGAGCGATCTCAAAGAGAACTGTCCAATCTGTGTAGCAAGAGTCACACAATAGAAACAACAAAGAACAATCAAGAGACAAGCAAGATTAGCCTTCAAATTATAAAAAAATCAATTAAAATGGACCTACAACATGCACTCTTACATTCCAAGTTTGCAAGCTTGATTACAGATCGAAATCCTTACAAACTACTTAGCTTCAAGCTTCTGGAAACTAATATTCTAACTACTGCCTAAACTAGGAATAATTTCCTTTATTTATACAAATTCACAAGCCTCAAGTTGGCCTAGAAAGATTACATTTCCCAATGAGAAGAAAATGTATTACAAAATATAGGTCATGACCCAAATCATAAGGATCCCCCTCCAATAGATGAAATGTGATCCCTCAAATAGGTAGGCCACAGTTGTAGGTGTTGGGCAATTTTTTAGCTTTTGTGAGTTTTTCAGTTCCAAGTCATGGTTTAATCCTTCTACAAGTTTAATTCCTGGGGTTTAGGTTTTCAAAAATCCATCAATTGTGTTATAACCAAGTCTGAAAACCCATACCCTAGGTTTTGCCCTTTTGAGAAATCTTGTTTCTTTGTGTAAACCCTTAAGTTGCCCTAATCCTTATATTTCATTGTTACTTTTTTGGCCACTTAAGTGTTTTGATTATGCGCATGATTATTTATGTCCAGTGTTTGATGAATCGCGTAGTATTGTTTTATGTCTTTGAGTTATTCAGCGAACTGGCGAATGAGTAAACCCGTGTTGTATGTTTTCCTTAGTCACTAAGTCTCCAAGTTGTTCAGCGGTTACCTCAACCTTTGCGCGAACCAGTGAGTATGTAGTCTCCTATTCGCTTATTTCCTGGCGATTTCCTATTAACCTCTAGTGACCTGGCATGACAGTGTTCTCTCATTCTCAGAATCGGGCTGTAAAGACTTGTATTATCTAGCGATCTGGCGAGGACCATTGATTATCCTTTTGATTCACAGTTATGATTTAATTTCAAATTGTTTGGGTCCTACAGAGATTGATTTGGCAATTCGGCAACTATGTTATAAGTTCTATGTGCTCTAAGTTTGGCGGCTTTGATAGTTTGTTTTAAAAGATTGGACAAAAGTGATTTTCCCTGTTGTTCGCGTGATCTTGAAATAAATTGGCAAGGTTCTAAGTCTTCTGGCGATCTGGCGAATGAAGTGGTTGCCCATTCTTTTAAAAGGGTTGGTTATGATGAAAATTATTCAGCGAATGGGTGAATCAAGCAGTCAAGTAAGTTTTAACCCTTTGTTCACTAAGTCTCGTAATCAAAAGATGATTGTCTTATAGTCTCAGTGAATTAGCGATGGCCTTTGATTGAGGTAACGATCAATAGTTGAATCGAAGTCTCGGTTTGAAAAAGGCAATTGAGAAAGAATTTAGTGACTTAGCAACTAAGCTTATTCACTAGTTCTCCTATTAAACATGTGGTTAAGGCTCCCATTTAGTGAACAAGCGAAGCCTTCGATCGCCAAGTCTCAGAATAAATTAGCAATCAACTGAAACATTAAGAAATTTAGCAAAGCCTTGGTCGCTAATTCTCCAAATTGTGACCATGGTTAGTTGCTCGGGCAAGGTTTTCTTTGTTTGCTGGTTCGCTGAATGGAGGAAGAATTAAGAATTTGACTCAGCAAATAAGCAAATCCTTCAGTTGCTAATTCTCTGAATATTAGCAACCGTTATCTTTTCATTTTGTGAATAATTGAAACATTCAATCGCTAGTTCTCTGAAATGGGCTCATTTAAAGAAAATAATAAAGAAAAGGTTAAAGGTCATTGCCATGTGGATAAAGCAAACTGTTGATTTGGATAAAAAATAGTTGGCCATCCAATCAGTTTTAAAGGAGCAGTTTATCACGTAAGCAAGGTGATAGAGTACCAAACCATAATCATTGCCTTTTTGCCTTGTTTTCAAATTTTTAAATCTATCTATCAACATCCCAGCATTGGCTAGCGCTAATTTGAAAACTCGTGATATGTGAATTGAATGCGGAAGTAATTGGAGGTAGATTTGCAATGATTTTGGCAATTGTACACATTTCAATTTGCATCAATAAATGAGCTAAACTCATTGTTTTCTATGTTCGAAGTCATTTGAAGAGAATTGTGTTTTCTGGAGTAACCTTTGAGTGCCAACCAAATCAAGTTTGCAAAATTCCAAGCAATTGTGTAGAAAAAATGAGTCAACCAGAGCTGAGCATGACTTCTTCCAGTGGTGAGGCCAAAATGAAAGGTGGGGAAGATAGAAACAAGCCAAATTATTCAAACGAGTTTCTCACATTGTTGCCTAGTTCCAGTCAGAACAAGAGAGCTTCTGATGATGTCTTTGAAGATGTTCTAGGTCATTGTAGAGATCATGTTACACCATCCTGCTCAGGTTATACTGTCTTTAGTTATTTTTATCGAAATAGGGGTGGTCCAGTTCCTGTTTGTAATGTTTGGGCTTTGGGTTTAGGGAAATTGATTGTCCCTGATGTGTTTTTAGACGTAGACTTAATTATTGCCATGGCTAGGTTCTATGACCCTATCTCCAAAACAATTAGGAAGGTAGACTAGTCACCTTTGGTTACTCTTGACAGGGGTTCTTTCATGAAAGCTTTTAGTTTTTTCACATCTTCCTCTACTGAAATTAATCTGAGCCAAGAGAGAGAGATGTATACAAAAAATATAGGGTTAGTAAAGGACCAAATGGTGAAGCATATCCCAAAGTAGGGCACATATATAGCTCCCCTCCTTGATAACATGAATGCACCTTACCAGTTTAAATCCCTCCATTACTATATGAAGCAGACTTGTTATGGGTTGTGTAGAGTATTGGGAATAGATGGGGATGAAGAATTTTTGCCAGCTGATCTTTTGATGATGATTTTAGATATCCAAAATTCTCTAGTAAACACAAATTATGATTACATCCAGTATGTAATCAACAAGATGCATGAAGGGTTAATGTCTGTCAAAGAAAGTAAGAAGCCCATCAAGTTCTTGCATTATTCTATGTTGATGCACTTAATTCTATTTTTCAATATCAACAGTTTTGATTTGAATATGTTGAAACCAGAATTCACTTTCCAAGATCAACATAACCCAGTACAATTATGGGTAAAAGTATGGAATAGTAGTGCAAATAGGTGTGACTTCTGTGTTTTCGAGAACTTCATTGTTTTTCCTATTCTGAGATGGCTGGGCATAAATGTTACAAGGTTACCACCTAAGGTCCTAAGGCTACTAAGACCTATGCAATGGGAGGACAAATGGGAGGGAAACCATAATTGGGGTGACTTCTACTTAGGGGAAAATTCTACAATTATAAGAGTTACAGTTGCCCCCAACCCCCACATTTGTTACCAAAATTTGTGCCACCAAGAGTTGCTTCTTTAGAATTTGTTTGGAAATTGATGTGGATAGACAAAGAACTTTTGGCCCCTCATAAGAAAGGTACTTTCACACCTAGGCAGTTCAGAATCAGTGATTTATTGATTGGTAAGAGGGCTTTCCTACAAATTACCACCTGGCTAAATCAATTTAAGATGGTATCTGGTTTTTGCAGACATGTGGACCCTAAGGGCTTCATTAAGACTGCAAGGTTGACACTGATACCTGGTATTGGTGTCAATAGAGAACATGAGGGCCTTGATGAGGAGGATGTGATTAGGAATATTGTGGAGAAGGATGAGGTCACTACTAGATGGAACAAGTTTTTTGACCTAAAGGATTTGCAAGCTCAGTTGAAGGCAGCCCAAATTCCTTTTGACGGTTTCTTCCCTGATCTTCCCTATTTAGAAAGAATTAACAAGATGATAGATATGCATGACACTCTGTCAAATCAATTGGAAAGGTTGATTGATCAGAAGCAAACAAAGAAAAAGAAGGATTACTCATCTTCTAATCATGAGGATTTCTCTGATGGATCCCAAGAAGGAGATAACCCACCACAAGTTGGAGACTTACCAGTTATTGATCTTATTAAAGACCAATCAGAGGCAAAGGACCTTCCAGAGCCACCATTGAAGAAGTAGAGATTTGAAGAGGGAGAGCCTTCTAAGAAGAATAAACCAAAAGGGAGGATTGATAGAGCATCTGCTCTTGTACCAGGTGATAGGGCTTACCATCACCAATTCAGGAAAACAATAAGGGCCAGCAAGATGGTGGCCACTAATGAAGGAGATGAGGAATAGTCCTTGTGGTCAAGACAAGATATTAGAGAAGTATATCAGGAGGAGTTCTTAAGTGATGACCAATTCATCAAGAGTGATGAATTTAATAATTTTCTTATCTGGAAAAAGAAACAAGATGTGGCTAAGGCTATGCCTGAGGGAGTAGAGCCAAGTGAAGAAACCATGAGAGCATTAGCTTCTTATGATCCTAGCCTTGATGCTATAACTGTAGATGAAGCCAGAGAAATGGTTAGATCGAGTGGAATGCTGCTAACTCTAGGATGGGATTTGACCTCTGCTTTTATCATTGATCAGATAAGAAAGCAACCAGAGGGTAGTTTATCCTATGAGGTTCATATTGGTGAAATGATAAGAGGAAGTGGCTATGACCCAAGATCCCAGGCTGTTGCAATGTGGTCTATTGCCCCAAAGACTCAAAAGCCATCTCTACTAAGTATAGAAGATCGGATGGAAGGGAATAAAATCATATGGACTGTACAAAATACAATTGATCTTGAGGTTTCCAAGGCAGTGACCCATTTTGCTAACTTGAATGAAGCAAAGATAGTTCAGTTGTTTGAAAGGTATGCAAAATTATTTGAGAATGCAAGTGTAGTGGCCAAGGATAGGGATTTGAAAATGGTGAAGATCAAGAAATTGGAAGACGAGTTGGTTGAATTTAAGGCTAGGCTTGAAGAAGCGTCAAAGGTAGTTCTTCCCCCTCCTTTGCAGATTAAGGTCCCTGTTCAGATAGATACAGAGGTTCTTGATAAGCTTGCTGAGGACCTAGAAAAAATAAGACTAGATGCATCCTTGGATACTGTAGCAAGGATTGTACAATATAGGTAGGACAAGATAAAGGATAGGATGGAATCAGTCCATCAATCAGTGAGTCTATTACACCAGGCCAGTAGAAAAGTGAATAAGTTTTTTACTAGTTTGGAGCCACTTTTTAATACATGGTTAGGGAGGAGCTCACTGTTTGATAAGCTTGATGATTTGCAGGAATATAGGTCTGATATTCCTAAGGTAGTATCTGAGTTTTTTGAAAAGATTGGTTTAGTAATTGTTGTATCAAAGTTCTTTAAAGGTAAGTCTAACTAGATAGCAGCCAAGCTGGCTATGTTTGATGGGAATAGCAGTAAGTACTTGCCTCCAATATATGATAATGGTGGGGGTACTGTTAGTATAGATGAGTGGAAAGTATCAATGGATCAAATGATAATTAAGCAGGATGCTTTCCTAAACAGTGACAGTGCTTTGGATTTAGAAAGATGCAATAGTATAATTGACAACTTATTTAAAATTGAAGGTGATTGCATACAGTTTGTAGCAGATGCTAAAAGTGTAACTAATTCCATGTGGGATTGGCAAATCAAATCACTATAGGAGTTGCAGGCTTACAATTGGCCATCTGATGATGATGTGGCAGCATGGGATAAAATGACAAAGAAGAAAAAGTAGAAGACAGTTGCCCAAATGACAGAAGAGGAAGAAGAATAGAGTACAAATGGCACCTAATCCAGAATTCAAGGGAGAGCATGTTTCAAAAAAGGGATGATGTAGGTTAGCCATATGGTGGTCATCATTCATGCAGAAAATTATGTAACTGCTCTGAAATATCTTTAGACAACGGTGCCACTTGTAAAATTGTTAAGTAGTTGAGAACTACTTTCTGTTGTTCTAGTCACAATCTTTTGATTTGTACTATTTGTCTTTTGTGCAAGTTGTTTACATAGCCATCTGAAGCTTGTTGCATCCTTTTGAGGATTCCAAGATGGTTGTGGGTATATATAGCAAGTTTTTACTCTTTTCGGGGGTGGTGAATACTTTTTGTATAGAAAGTTCCAAGATATAGAACTTTATTTTCTTTGAAGTCATGGTGATACTGTACTGATACATTTTGAATATTAATACAAAGATACTGAAACTCTGTTGTTGCTACTTGTTGTCTTTGTGTGTGGATGATTAGTTTTCTTATGCATTAAATTGTAAGGCTTTTAAATGCATTGTTCACAAGGTGAATATAGGGCTTGAACTTGAGTTCTTTCAATGAAAGAGTAAAATCTTAAGGGGAGGGTCTCTGTGAATTCATTGTCCATGTATGAATTTGATAGCAGGTGTAGGAATTAAAGGAATGGAATGTCAGGCATTTCATTTGGGTTTTAGTATATCTATCTTAATAGAATCTTGTGGAGGTAGGGTTTGACTCTGATGCCCAAGTAGATAAGGCGCTTGTCTAAACTATATTTACATTTGTACCACCAAGAAGATACAAATAATTGATTAATTTTACTTTTATTGCTTAGTCACTATCTAAATCATCTATGAAAAGTTCATGGATGTATATTGTAATGCTTTAAAGAAGCACCAGAAAGAGGTTATCCTTCCTTGAGTTTAACTCTCAAAAAGAAGAAGGATGAATGTCCTTATGCCATTGTTCCATGTTATTTCTTTCATAATTTTCATCATAGTGTTCTGTATCAGGATAATGTGGGCTATACTAAGAGTTGTGATGTCTTATTGAGTCAATTCTAATAGGGATAGCATAACAGTGAAGGAGCTGATTCACAATTTAAACCTCATTTGAAAATAGTGAATTGTTATAGGTAAACCCGCCTGAGTTTCATACTCGAAGTGAAGACGGTCTGACAACCTTAATACCTTAGTGCTTGCATTTTGTTAGATGCATCTATTGGGATTTTTGGAGTTATAGTTTTGTCAGTATTTTATGAATCATAAATCATTTGCAAATTTGAGCACTAACAAAATTGGTGACTCTGTTGGGGACTGATTGAATAAGAACCTACAATAGATGTGTGCAATATTGTCCATTGTATGTTTGTAGGCTAGCATAATAATTTGATTCCTGCTTGTTAGTGGGTGGTGACTCTGATAATCTATGTTTACCAGTCACTGGTATTTGTGAAATTTGTGATATATCTTATTGCTACACACCATGAGTCAGCCAAGGTTCATGAGATCTTATTTCAAAGACCACCCTAGAATAATATGGGTGATGAGCTTCATACACCTGGTAGAAAGCAATGGTCTAGGAGAAATTAGATTACAGCTAATTCCCCAGGAACTTCGAGAGATAGAGTCCCTACACCACTTCCCCATGAAGCCTCCTCTTCTGATGACCCTAAACATGTTAAGAAAGTCATGCCTAGTGTACACTTTCCCTCTCATGAAGAAGAAATCACAGAAGTAGGTTATTTCCCTACAAGAGAAACCCTAGAGCAACCGAGAGAAACTAATGCTGCTGAAACTGCCTCATATGATTCTGAAAAATTGAGGGAAGAAGTGATTGCTTTAAGGAAAAAGGATCGTGAACAATTACTAGAAATTGCTAATAGAAGGAAGGTAAGGGAACAACAAATATATGAATTGCTCTTGGAAAGGCAAGATTTGATGAGAAAAACTAGGAACAATGAGATTCAGGCTAAGGATCTAAACCAAGATGTTAAGGATTTAGATAAGAATTTGTTTGGTGATATGGAGGTTTTAAGAAATCAGGCTGAAAGTGCTAAGCTTAAACATGATGAGTTTGAGGGAATAGGACATGTTCTCTGGCAATTGCACTCATCTAAAATCCTGAGGAATGAGGACATTAGAAATGCTACAAAAGAGATCCTTGATAAGGGAAAGCAAAAAATGGTTGGTGTAAACATTAGTGAGCCCAAGAAAGTTGTTGTTCCTAGTATACCTTCCCAAGCAAGCCAAGATTTGGAAAGGGCTAGAAAAGCTAAAGAGGATTTGGCTCTTCAGTTAGAGAAATTAGAATTGGAGGCTGCTGCAGATGAGATGAAGAGAAAGATTTATTTCTTGCATGCTAATATAAACACATCTTCTAGTAGCTCTATCCCCATTATATCAGGAATGATCCCACCCAATCAGCTTAGCAATTCTTTTCCAAATCCTCAAGCCCTTCATCCTGGACAAAGTATACTTGGACCAAATTTGAATACTAGTCAAGTTCCCCGTGTAGTTAGTGGTACAATGGGGACTGTACCTTTTCAAAATTTTGCAGCAACCCCTCTGATCCAACCAAATATCCAAAGGAGACCAGTTCATTTGGATAGATATAGACCTTTATTTTTTTATGGTATTCCTGGTCAACCCAATGTTGTCCCTAATGAGATTAGAAAGAAAATCCCATTATTTACTAGAAATAATGTGGTTACCTGTGAAGAGCACCTGAAGTTTTTCATGGATAAATTCAATGATTATGAGATTGAGCATGAAGATGTTATAATGAAAGTTTTTGTTCAATCATTGGTTGAAGATGCTAGAGACTGGTATCAGGGTTTGCCTAAGAATAGTATTGCATCGTGGGATGAGTTTGTCAGGTGCTTCAAGGAGCAATATGCAGAACATGTGAATTCAAGTTACATGTTCAATGAGTTCAACAATATCAAAAAGCATTACAATGAGAGCATGTCAGAGTTTAATAGCAGATTCCAAAAGGCTATGTACAAATTGTTCCAAGTATTAAGGTTGGATGATGCAGTCTTCCTGACCACTTATTTCAATTCTATGGATGGTATAATGTCTTATCTCTTGAGAGATAAGAACCCTTGTACCCTTAGGGATGCATTTAAATTGGCCATCAATATTAAAAGCAACCGAAAGGCATCTGGTCAGATGTATAAGAGGGATGAGGGTAGGTTGTGGAAGGAAACTAGGTCACAACCTGCAAGGCCATCCAAAGAGGATGATAAAGTGGATAAAGGATTTGGTGTTACCAAAGACTTCCCAACAAAGTTTGATAAGGGTGGTAGGAACTTTCGAGACACAAGACCACCTTATCAGAGGTAGGATAGAGCCCCTAACTTATGAGATATGCCTTACAAGACTAATTGGAAAGATGGGAGGCCTGCTCTTGAAAATAATGAACCCCAAAAGGGAAGAGACACACCAGATCCTTTGAAGAAAAATACAGCACATAATGTGGAGAATACCCCTTGGTGTGTGGCTTGTAACATGCCCCATTCACCATTCCAGTGTGTTGTGGCTCAGGTCTTGGAAGAAGAGGCCAATAATTCATATGCAGGAGATTATGAAGAATCTGAAAAGCCTGGTATTAACATGTTTACTACAGAAGTAATGGGGGATTTTTTGTCTTCAGAGGATGAAGAGATTTTTCCTGATATTGATCATAAAAGGAGGTTTCTCTCAGATTATGAACAACAAATATTTACTCACTCAGATCATGATGAGTCTGATAATGACAATTGCAAAGCTCATATGGTAGAATTAGGGTCAGATGAGAAACAATGGAGAAAACCCAGTGATGAGGAAATTAGAACTCTAACTGTGGCTGCTATAACTCAAGCCAAATCTTCTTACAACTTGAGAAATAGAAAGGTGGATACTAATCAAGGAGTCCCTAGGTCAGTGTTTGTTAAGGATAACCTTCTGAATAAGGACTCTCCAAAGCCCAATGTTGTAAATAACAAGAATAAAGGGCTTTTAACTAAGAAAAGGAGTGAGGATGTTCTTGTTGACAAGGTTAAAAGGAAAGTTGGTAGGAAAAAGGATTATCTTGATATTTCTACTGATCCCCCTACCTTTGATATGAGACATGCCTTGTCCCAAATGAAGTTTTCCATTCCTTTACTGGAAATGTTGAAAATTGAGGAACATAAGACAATGGCCTTGGCTCTCATAAGTGAACAAGGGATAGTTCCTACCATGCAAGAGAAGGGGAATTCAGTAGAAGGGCCTATTTCAATTGATAACATCTCTGATGTGTGTGTTGGAACTATTGTGACACAAGAGCCTTCCTCTATTGACCCTTTCTATGTGACACTAATTGTAAATAATTTTCTGCTAAAGAATTGTATGATTGACTTTGGTGTCGCTACAATTGTAATGCCCTATCATGTAATGAAAGAATTAGGATTGCAAGTTGACAAATCTAATGGAAGGTGTTATGCTATGGATAACAGGGTAGTACCTATTGTAGGAAGCCTAATTGGAATCAAAGTAAAGATTGTTGTATTCCCAGAGGCCACATACAAGATGGATGTAGTTGTTGTTGATACAAAACCCCATTATGGCATGCTAATGTCAAG
This sequence comes from Chamaecyparis obtusa, assembly GCA_027943335.1. Classification (NCBI taxonomy): domain Eukaryota; kingdom Viridiplantae; phylum Streptophyta; class Pinopsida; order Cupressales; family Cupressaceae; genus Chamaecyparis; species Chamaecyparis obtusa. The sequence goes on along the minus strand of BSBK01003135.1, from coordinate 1,740,827 downwards.
GCAATGGGCTGTAGCAGCAGGTGGAAAATTGTTGTTGGATTTGTCATATGCTACTATCCCAGTCAATGGGACTGAGGTAAAATTGTATAGGGAGCCCCATTCCTCAGTCATGGTTGAAAAAGTTGCACCAGAAGATTTGAATTGCTTTGTAGATGTTGACATGAATAATTTCATGATTGAAGAGATAGTACCTCAGATGAAAAACACAGACCCAATAGTTGATGAGTTAGTATTGCAGAAAAATGGACTTTGGCAAAAACAATTTGATGGTGGATGCTCCAAGGAAGGATCAGGAGCTGGTGTTGTTTTTATTTCCCCATCAGGTATTACTTTCAAGTACTCTTTCCTGTTGACCTTTGAATGCACTAATAATACTACTGAGTATGAGGCACTGATATTGGGATTAGACGTTGCTATAAAGCAAGGTATCAAATGTCTAAAGGTCCATGGTGATTCCCAATTAATTATAGCTCAAGTAAGATCTAAATATACTGCCAAGGATGAGAGATTGAAATTGTACAAACATGTTGTTTGGGATAGACTAGAGTTTTTTGATGCTTTCAATCTGCTTTGGGTAGAAAGGTCTAATAATATCATGGTAGATTTTCTTGCTAATGTTGCTCTCAAAAATGATGATATTACCCTTGTTGGTGTGTCTATGTTGGAAGTCAAAAGTAGGCCTGCAGTGCCTAACAATGTGTATAATTGGCAAGTATTTGAGGATGATTTTGATATCTTAAGGTTTCTTCAAGGTCTAGATCAATATGATGAGCAACAAATAGATTTTAATGAAGCCCAACATTATTTTGAAGGAAAAGAATGTATTATGGGAAATGAGATAGTGCAACTACCTTCAAACCATATACCAAAGGGTTTAGTGGAGTTAGAAGGGATGTTTAAAATAAATGATGGGTACTTGTCTCAACAGTCTAACACTAAAATGGAGGACTTAGAGGAAATAAATTTAGGTTGAGAAACATCCCCTCAAACAGTCTATATTGGGAAAAGGTTGAGTAGGGAGGTTAGAAGAAATTTGATAAGATTGTTGAAAAAGTACAAGCATGTTTTTGCTTGGTCATATGATGATCTCAAGGCTTATAAAGCAGACCTCTTTCAACATGAAATTCCACTCAAGGAAGATACTAAGCCTTTTAGACAAAAACAAAGACCTATCAATCCCCTATTATCCACAAAGATGCAGGCTGAATTGACAAAATTGAGAGATGCTGGTATCATTGAACCTATTAGGCATTCCACGTGGGTCTCAAATCTTGTGCTAGTGAGAAAAAAGAATGGTGACATAAGACTTTGTGTTGATTTCAGGAATTTGAACGTAGCTTCATTAAAAGATAATTATGGACTACCAAATATGGAAGCCATGCTACATAGCATAATCGGTTGTGAACTTTTATCAATGATGGATGGTTTCTCAGGTTATAATCAAGTGGTGGTCAAGGAATCAGAGCAATTTAAAATAGCCTTTACAGCCCCATGGGGAACCTATGTGTATGTGCGCATGTCATTTGGTTTAAAAAATGCAGGAGCTACTTTTCAAAGGGCAATGGATGTTGCTTTTAAGGAGTTGATCAATTTTCTTATGGTTGTGTACCAAGATGATCTAACTGTTTATTCAAAAAGGACTGAGGATCATTGCAGTCATTTGGAAAAGGTCATTGTTAAAGCTTTAGAATTTGGTGTCTCTTTAAATCCAAAAAAGTGTCAATTTGCTGTGACAGAGGGGAAGTTACTTGGACATATAGTGTCAAAAGGAGTCAGGATTGACCCTGAAAGAGTAGAGGCAATCAAGAAGGTACCTTCACCTAAGAATATAAAGGGTGTGCAATCTTTCTTAGGGCAAATTAATTTTGTTAAGAGATTAATTGCCAATTTTGTAGAAATGGTTAAGCCTATAGTCAAACTCCTGAAGAAAGATGTAAAGTTTAATTGGGACAGTGAGACTCAGCAAGCCTTTGAGAAAATTAAGCAAGCAATCCAAGAAGCCCCTGTCTTAATCTCACCTAATTATTCAAAACCATTTTCTTTGTTCTCCTTTGCCTCTTTTCACACTATTGCAGTAGTCCTATTACAAAAGGATAAAGAAGGATTTGAACATCCCATAGCCTTTTTTAGCAAGTCATTACAGTCTGCTGAATTGAATTATGAGTTAATGGAAAAACAAGCATACGCGCTAGTCAAGGTAGTTAAAGCTTTTAGACCTTATCTTGTTTGTGCCAAGGTTAATGCATATGTACCTCATGTAGTAGTGAAAGATATTTTGGTGCAAGGTGAAGTCATAGGGAAAAGATGCAAGTGGATCAATAGGATTCGAGAGTTTGATCTTGAGCTCCACATTATCAAATTGGTGAGAGGTTTGGGACTTGCAAAACTAATGACTGAGGAAAACATGGATCTCATACAAATGAATAGTGTTGTTGTTAATGAAGATACAATCACTAGCATTGAAATGCAACCATGGTACAAAGATATTGTTTATTTTATCAAATATGCTAAATGTCCATAGGAGTTGAATGATAATCAAAGGAGAAGTTTGAGATTGCAAGCCCAAAGGTATGTAATGATACAGGGTGATTTGTACTGGAAAGATAATGATGGGATTCTATTATTTTGTTTGGACAAACACCAATCAGAAAAGGTATTGAAAGAAATGCACTCCGGGTTGTGTGGAGGACATCATTCTGCTCGGTCCACAACTCATAAGATTTTAAGGGCAGGATACTATTGGCTTGTATTATTCAAAGATACTCACTCTTTTGTTAGAAAGTGTGAGCCATGTCAAAGATTTTCCAATAAACTAAAATTTTCAGGTGCTCTATTGTTGAACCTTGTGGTTGCAGAAGCCCCTTTTGCTATGTGGGGTATGGACTTTATTGGGGAATTTTCTGAGAAATCTAGTGGGGGGCATAGTTGGATTCTGGTTGCTATAGATTACTTTACTAAATGGATTGAAGCAATTCCAACTAAACAGGCAACCAGTGCTGTTGTAATTGAGTTCTTGATGAATAATCTAATCACTAGATTTGGTGTCCCTGTCAAATTGGTTGTAGATAATGCCATGAGTTTCAGATCTAAGGAGATTACTAATTTTTGTTTAGAAATGGGAATAATCTTGTCTTATTCATCCCCTTACCATCCACAAGCAAATGGGCAGGCAGAATCTAGTAATAAGAGTATCCTGCAAATTTTGAAGAAAACTCTAGAAAAGAACAAAAGGAGTTGGAATGTAAAGTTGAAATTAGCATTGTGGGCTGATAGGATTGCTGAGAAAAGAGCTACAGGGAAGTCCCCTTTTGAGATGGTATATGGTGTGAAATCAAGATTACCAGTAAACAACTTCTTACCAATATACAAATTCATGTAGGAAGAAGGTATGGAAATCAATGATCCATTGCAAGACAAAATGATTCAGTTGGTTGAACTAGATGAGAATAGAAAGGAAGGACAAAAGGAAAATGTGAAGTTGCAACAAAAAATGAAATATCTTTTTGATAGAAGAGCAACTTTGAGAAAATTCCAGCCGGGTGAAATGGTTCTTCAATGGAATGTTAGGGCTAAAGACAAAGGGAAACACAAAAAAATTGAGTCTTTGTGGATGGGACCTTTTGTCGTTCATCAAACTCATGGCATGGATTCATATTTTTTGCAAAATTTGGATGGTGGAGAATAGGAATTGCCAGTGCATGGACAGTTCCTGAAGTTTTTCTTCAGTTAATTCTTTCTCCTTTTCCGTGCACAATAGATATGTATATATGTGTAGGTGTGTTGGTTTTGTGGTGTGTTTGTTTCCTATTTTAGGTTAGGGTTTTGTGGTCTACCTCCCAGAGATTCATAACTTCTTGCTTTGACCTTGCACTCAAGCATCCTCAGATAGAGCCACTATTGGGCAATTTTTCAGGTTTTGTGAGGTTTTCAGTTCCAAGTCATCATTTAATCCTTCTGCAAGTTTAATTCCTGGGGTTTAGGTTTTCAAAAATCCATCAATTGTGTTATAACCAAGTCTAAAATCCCTTACCCTAGGTTTTTCCCTTTTGAGAAATCTTGTTTCTTTGTGTAAACCCTTAAGTTGCCCTAATCCTTATATTTCATTGTTACCTTTTTGGCCACTTAAGTGTTTTGATTATGCGCGTGATTATTTCCATCCAGTGTTCACTGAATTGCATAGTATTGTTTTATGTCTTTGAGTTATTCAGCAAACTGGCAAATGAGTAAACCCGTGTTGTATGTTTTCCTTAGTCACTAACTCTCCAAGTTGTTCAGTGATTACCTCAACCTTTGTGTGAACCAACGAGTATGTAGTCTCCTGTTCGCTTATTTCTTGGTGGTTTCTTGTTAACTTCTAGCGACCTGGCGTGGCAGTGTTCTCTCATTCTCAAAATCGTGCGATTAAGACTTGTATTATCTAGCGATCTGGCGAGGACTGTTGATTATCCTTTTGATTGATGCTTATGATTTAATTTCAAATTGTTTGGGTCCGACAGATATTAATTTGGCGATTCGGTGACTGTGTTATAATTTCTACGTGCTCTAAGTTTGGTGGCTCTGACAGTTTGTTTTAAAAGATTAGACAAAAGCAGTTTTCCTCCTTGTTTGCATGATCTCAAAATAAATTAGCAAGGTTCTAAGTCTTCTAGCAATTTGGTGAATGAAGTAGTCACGATTCTTTTCACTAGTAAATTTGGCCTCAAATTTTGACCAAGAATTGGTCAAAATTTTGACCGAAATTAGTCGAATTTACGACCAACATTGTCGTCGGTCTTTTTTTGTCAAATTTTTTACGTACTTATAATCAGTCAAAATTTTGACTAAAACATAGGTCAAAAATTCAACCGAGTCCATGCTCCAAAATTGTCATCATTTTTTATAATGGTCAAAATTTTGACCAATTGTCGAACAAATTTCCACCTAGGATTGATCAAAATTTCAACCAATGGCAACAAAAATTTCCACCAAATGTTGGTCGAAATTTCGACGAAAACATCAAATGTTCGATCGAGATGCTATACGTTCGACGGATGAGATGGTCAAAATTTTTGACCATTCAATTGGTGGAAATTTTGTTGTTTTGGTCAAAATTTCGACCATCCTTTGGTGGAAGTTTTTGGTGGCATTGGTGGAAATTTCGACCAATGCTATTTTTTTTTAAAAAATTTTTTTACATACGTAAGGTGCATTTAGAGTTCTTTTCATTAACCTGTGATTATGAGTAGTGGTTTACATGAACCCATCTCTCATGAGAATGAATGGAACAGTTAGCACTCATTGGCTCTAGGTGATGCTTACGGAGGTGAAGCACCGAGACTTCCCGGGAGGTCATCCATCCCAGTACCACTCCAGCTTGAGCACGCTTAACTACGGAGTTTCCTCCATGGTTAAACCCACTCTGCTTGCATCCTCATTTTCAAAACCTTCACCAAGTGTTATGCCTTATGAACCATTCATTAGAAAGCCCCTTAAGCTCATCAATTAATAAGTAGGAGATATTTTCCACAGCAAGTCAAATTGTGATATTGCTATCAACATTCAACTGTGTAGTTTTTTGAGTCAAACTCATTGACCCGTGATTCATGAGTAGTGGTTCACACGAACCCATCTCTCATGAGAATGAATGGAACACTTAGCACTCATTGGCTCTAGGTGATGCTCACAGAGGTGAAGCACCGGGACTTCCCGAGAGGTCACCCATCCTAGTACTACTCCAACTCAAGCCCACTTAACTATGGAGTTTCCTCCATGGTTAAACCCACTCTGCTTGCATTCTCATTTGCAAAACCTTCACCAAGTGTTGTGCCTTAGGAACCATCGATTAGAAAGCCCCTTAAGCTCATCAACTGGTTTGTAAGGCACAACACTTGGTGAAGGTTTTGCAAATGAGAATGCAAGTAGAGTGGGTTTAACCACGGAGGAAACTCCGTAGTTAAGTGCGCTCGAGTTGGAGTAGTACTGGAATGGGTGACCTCTTGGGAAGTCCCGGTGCTTCACCTCTATGAGCATCACCTAGAGCCAATGAGTGCTAAGTGTTCCATTCATTCTCATGAGAGATGGGTTCGTGTGAACCACTACTCATGAATCACGGGTCAATGAGTTTGACTCAAAAAACTACACAGTTGAATGTTGATAGCAATATCACAATTTGACTTGCTGTGGAAAATATCTCCTACTTATTAATTGATGAGCTTAAGGGGCTTTCTAATGAATGGTTCATAAGGCATAACACTTGGTGAAGGTTTTGAAAATGAGGATGCAAGCAGAGTGGGTTTAACCATGGAGGAAACTCCGTAGTTAAGCGTGCTCAAGCTGGAGTGGTACTGGGATGGATGACCTCCCGGGAAGTCTCGGTGCTTCACCTCCGTAAGCATCACCTAGAGCCAATGAGTGCTAACTGTTCCATTCATTCTCATGAGAGATCCATTTGATAAAGCTTGGTGAAAGAACTTCAAACATTTTGAAGCATCTATTGGATTCTGTCACCCAAATGGAAGATGGATTTCCCAATTCAGAAATTCCCAGCCACCATCTTCAATAAATTTATCTGGATCATCTGTAATGGTCTTCAAAATTGGCCGCCAGTTCAAGTTCATTCTGCTTTCATAATACTTTATATCCATTGAGTTTAGCCATTCTTTGATGCCATCAAGAGAAGATTGAGGAATAACATCAATGCGGAGTACATCCCGCTTGAAGTCTTTGAAAACAATAGCCATATCAAATGCCTTTTGCCCAAGTCCTACTCTCTCAAGGTTAACTATCTCAATCTCACTAATGGTTATTACTAAGAAAGGCAATTCCACCAACTCTACCAAACAGTTTACGGTAGGAACAATAAAAGCAGAGGCTTTGAAAGGAACTCCATGAAAACCTAGCTCTCTAAATGGTATATCAAACTCCAATTCAAAATCTTTTAGATGAGGCTGCTCCCATAGCTCTATTACTCGTTTAACAAACCCTTCAAACTCTCCATTGATTTGATTTTTCCTGTCCCTCTCTTGCTGCTCTTCCTCAATTTCATCGGGATCATACATGGACCTTCTTGCCCCTCCTAAAGTTTGGACCACGTCCATTACTTCCACATAAAACTGGACATCCTTAGTCTTCTTAGTTCCCACCATAATATGGTTATGCAAATGAAAATGAAGCAAAGTAATCATCTCCTTCTTTGCTGGCTGGAAGAATGCGTGTTTAATATTTTGATACATGATATCAGCTCTCTCTTCTGCTCTCATGGTTGAATACAGAAATCCATTGTAGTGGCCCTCTAGAGTTCTAGTCATCTTTCTTCCTCTTCCACCAAATGTCAGCCCGATCCACAAGTCTGCCAACCTAATTGGCTTTGTTTTTGAAAACTGAAGTTTCTTCTGAGTCACTAGTGTAGGTCTCTCTACCTTTTCAGACTTTGTCATAGCTACAGACCGTCTGTGGGATTTGATCATTTGTACCACTTGGTTGATGATGCAGGGGCATCCAGTAGGGCACCTAAGCCCAGGAGTGGAATGGCATTCAGAGATGTTCAATTGCAATGTTAGACTCAATATTCAAAGCAAAATTCATAATCAAGTCTAAAGGTCATTGTAATGTAATAAGGAATAATGCTATAAAAGCAATGTAATAAGTGAAAATCCCATGTAATGAGTCAAAATGTCATGTAATGGTCATATAGGGTTAAGGTCTAAGTGGTTTTAGGTTTATAGGCATTAAATGGGTCCTTGACAAAGAATAGTCTCAATGACAGAGACAGAGGATCAGTCTTCAAAAAAGGAGCATTGATTGAGGATACATTACCTTGAGACTGAGATCTTCAAAAGGTTGCAGTCAAATGGAAGATTACAGTCTCAAAGGAATATAGGAGAAATGTTTGGAGACAAAACAGTGACAGAGGCTTTACTCAAAAAATGCATCCAAGAAGGTGAGTACCTGGAAGATGGTTTGCTTCAAGGAAGTTAGAATTCTATTTCCTTAGTTTGATTGTTACAGTAGAGGATAGAGAGCAGCTGTTACAGGGTTCTTTGCTCTTGAGTAATTTGAACCTCAAAGGTAGAGCTCTTCTCATCTCTTTAACATTACAAGTGGCTGTTTAAAGAAGATTTCTAGGTTTGGATGGTCCATAGTAAAATTTCCCAAAGAGTGTATCGAGTCTTCCCACATAACGTTTTAAGCTTGATGGGAACATAGGCAAAAAAAAAGTTTCTAATTAGATTTTAACAAAATTTTAGCCCTTCCATTATATTCATATTATTTAACATCTTCATAATCACCACTGTAGCTTGCAAGGTGATTCATCAAATTAAAAACAAAGCCTCCATGGCTTCTTACAACCTTTGAGTATTGTAAACTATAAGTAATATTCAGTAGAGAAATATAGCGAGGTAAGTGAGGACATTCTTCATTATAAGAATGAAATGATAGACAAGGGTAACTCTCAGGTTTAGTCTTTAACCATGCAAACTGTAATTGTAGAGACCGGCCTAGTTATTACCGTTGACATTCAATTATCTATTAAGCTTACGAGCTTGGAGAAGAGAACTACAAACTGCAACACCCTCACCAACTGTAAGAAACAGCCAATTTGGTCACAGAATTTCAGTGAACTTTTCCTTTTGAAGATTCTCCATGAGATCTGACCCAGGGTTGCTCAATGCAAGCTAAAGATCATGTATACTCCGTGTTAGTATAATTCATATTGTTTACAATACAAAATAGATTTTTGTTAAATTTTGTTATAACATAAAGATAGTCACACTTATTTAAAACTTGTAAGCTTGGTGAGCACTTGGATTTTTATTGATTTATATGTAGGTTCTAGGCCAGTAATGAAACAGTACGCAATTTAAAAAGGTCAAAGTTTAGAGTTTACTGTTTAAACCAAAATTCTATGAAGTGTTGATATAGTTGACATGTTTTATACAGAGTACATACTGCTGAACATGTTTAAACAACACATTCTAAGCTTTCATTTCTTTGGTTGATTTATTAGGAATGCTTTTACTTAATTCAATAAGACCCACTTATTAAATTTATTAGGAATGCTATTACTTAATTCAATAATACCCACTTATTAAATGATTTTAGATGAATGACATAAACAAATCAAAACTTAAAATAAATTGTTTAAACCAAAATAATATTTTGTTCAAACCAAAATTATGATAATAGTTACCTGAAGGCCTTTCAGTTCAATTATTCTCTTGAGCTCTTTGAGCATTTTGATTCCATTGGTGTCAACAGTGGTTACAGCTGCATAAGCGAAAAAAGAGAATGAAAAGCAGCACCAAAGTACAATAAAAACCAAACCTGCTGGAGTTTGACCATATACAACTATATATCTAAATCCCAGAATAAAGGAAACAGGAATGGTTGTATATGATAAAATTAGGGTGCATTTATTCCATTTTATTCTGCTCCATAGTTTTGTTACTAGAAAACCAATTACAAGTGAAGGGAAATCCTTTTACAAAAAAGAAATGATGCATCAAATATGTAAGCTTTCAGAACTTATGGCCCATATCTATAATAACATACTACAAAGTGTCTTCCTTCAGCTTGGCAAGATGCTCCTCTTCATCCATTATCCATTTCATTATCCTGCGTACATTGTAAACTTTATTAAGGTCCCCAATAAACAATCCATGTAATGAAGACTATGGATTAGAGATGTGTCAAAGCAGAAGAGCTCAGAAGAGAAGGGTTATGGTGAATGGGTGCTCATGACATTGCTATTGCTTGGATTACTCAAAACATCAAATAAAAAATAATATATAAAGTTATAAACTGTTAAGGGGAGGGAGAACAGTAGTCGTATGGACTATCTTCTTCAATATCAAATACCATCATGCAATTCATTAAAATATTATGCTTAACATAATATATTCTAAAAATGACATTTTTGAAATTCTACCAAAACTTAATCTAAAAATGACTACTATTCAAAAGATGAGTTATTCGAAAGATGGGTTATTTGAAAGACGGGTTATAAATAATTGAATCAAGCATGACTACATTCAGGAAGCTGCATGACTGAATTCAGGAAGCTGACCCTACACATAGGACATTCATTATGTCTATTGAAAAATAAGCTTTTAAAATAAACATAGACAAATCACCTTTCTCTTAAGTAGCTTGAATTGGAAAAATAGATTCAAGCTACAATGCTTTGAATTCAATAAAAACTTAGAATTAAATAATATTTTGTAGCTTAGCAATTTAGGAGTGCTGGAGTGATTACCAGTTGTGATGTAGCAAGATGTGCATGAACCTTCAATGTTCATCGTGTCAATGGCAATCATCTCTTTATTGCCATCAATATTGTAGTTCTTGAACAGTGCAAAAGTTCTGCCAACTGTTATTCCTTCCTGTACGGGAATAATTCAAATCAACTAGAGGTAATAAATTACTAGCCAATGAACATAATTATAAATCTTTGATGAGCTGATCTTTTAAACTTTTTTCTTGCAAATTCCACCTTTTAAGGAAAAAAACAAAATTGTTAGATATAGCCACTAAAAGAAAAGACCGGAATGAAAGGAAAAATACTGTACCAATTAATGATATGAAAAAAAAATAGTGGGATAAACTTAGTTCACTTATGATGTTCCACCTTTTACGTATGGTGGGCCCGAATATATGCAATGTTAGGTCATAAAGTTTCTTATAAAACATATCATTTCCTGCAAAAAATGTCATGGGATAATCAATCCAAAACTTGTTATGAATAGGTAAATGCATATTACAATATAAAAAATAATTATTTAAAGTACCTGGAATCTGAGGACATTTTATAGGCATTGATTCATTATTGTCAATCAATAATGACGTCTGCGTCGCACCCATGCTAGTAACACGGGTAGATCCAGGAAATGGTGGTGAATTTTCACCAATACATGCAGATTGATCGGTAGCAGGTGTACCAAGTGGTGCCACCGGGGTATCTCCTGCTCCAAAAAAATAATCCACTATGTGATGCACCCAAGATTAAAGTACAAATTATGAAATCATAATTAGCACAAAACCAAATATAGTAAAACAATGATTTACCAGATGCCATAGCCCTTGAAGGCGTTGATGTTTTCATGGCCCTTGTGGCCGACATTGCACTCGACAATCTTCTATGGGCAACCTGGCTAGTAGGAGTCTCCTGCAATTGAGGACCTGAACAATACATTGTTAGCAAAGACATTTTCAAATAATAAAAGTAAGAGTTAACTTGAGAAGTTTTTGAATGTTCCAAAGAAAAAATTCCTTGTAACTTGTCAACTAAAGGATTATTTTACCTAAGGCAGCCGGAGGTCTACTAGTACCGGCCTCATCCGCACATTGTCCTTGACCAGGTACTAGAGATTCCATAAAATCCTACAACAAGAACACATATTACATATATTTTACTTCACAACATAAAAGAGTATAAAATATTAACCTTTATTGAAATTTTGTTATAACTAAAGATTCATTACTGCTTACTTGATACCGATGTCCGAGTGCTTTCAATTCAGTTAGCCTCCTGAGCATCTCCTCACTTGGATTTCTTTCATACAAAATGTTAATTATATCTTTATTGATTTGTTTCATTTTTTTCTTTACCATGATTATAACATTAGGCGAATCTGCAAAAAGATCATCATCATCAGGGGTAGCTATTGCCTCTACTGTCGAGGGTGCTTTTCCCTTATCCTGAACATCAAATTGTGATAGGAATATCAGTAAAACTATCATAAAAACTCCAAAACCATAAATAAAATAACGTAATAATATAACATTTTTCAACTATCTAATTTGTATAATTTTAATAAAGTTTACCTTTGCTAAAGAACAAGTGGGAGGAGCATCCTCGTGGCCTCTATCATGTGCGGGATCCATATCATCCTGTGACAAAGATTAAATATAAAAAATTTAGCGAACTAAAAGCAATAGACTTAGCAAAAAAAAACTTATTAATAAAATAGTATATAGTACTTACCACCCTCATGATAGTAACTTTGTTTGTATCTATGCGATTTAAATGATAATCTATTAGTAGTTCTTCCCCTGCACTTATTGATTTTATTGCACATACAAAAACTTGATTCCCCTCGCGTGCCTCAAATATGCAATTGGGTTGCTTATTAGTTGATGAAGGTCGCGTACTATTTATAAAACCCGCAATATTACCTGTTGCTTTTGGTCTCCCATCAATGTACATTGCAAATCTTTTACTTTGATCATTTTCTTTCCTTTGTATATAATTAGCTGATAGTGCATACCTACGCATACTTTTTTTATATTGAACAATCCGCATCCAATCATTGTAATTGTAACACGGACCGACATACTCGAATAATTCAACAACTCTATTGTAATGTACCTTTATCCCATCCATGGAAAATAGGCCCAAACCATGTAATGAGGATGGAGCAATGTGATATATCCTCTCATTAACACAAAAATCAGTATTAATTGGAGGTAGCTCATTGGGTACCCATTCTTTCTCAATGTGTGTGTACCAAAAGGGCACCTTGATGTCGCCTTTGGTCTCATCATCATAAGAACATGACCCCCCATTAGCAAGGAAATATTGCATGCGTTTGTCAAATTTTTTTCTAATCTTTTGACCTCTAGTTGATCTCCCTGTTTTAGCCGTACTACATGTAGAACTTTCATCTAGCATTCCCTCATTTCCCTTATTCGATGTAGATAGATCTGACAAGTACCTATTTGGTGGGTGCTGCAATCCATCAAATGAGATATTGCCACGTCAATATATATAGAATAATCAAGTCATGACCCATACGTACAGTTCTTCTTTGTCTATACATGAGAGATATAAAATGTACTAGGTTGAAAGTGATTATATATTATATTTCTATACGGTTCTTTGTCTATATATACATTATATGATTATATAATATGTCTATTTATAACATACGTGCTCAGTGATAAACAAGAAGAATATAAGAAAATTATGTCTATTTATTGACTTATACCTGCCGATCCATGTCACTGTGCACGATCCACGCCAAAGGGGTCAAATTTACTGCATATGTTAATCATTTATCTTAAGTTAGCTAAATATTACATGATACATATGCTACAAATAACTTAGAAGATAACATGAACAATATGCAACATTGTAAACATGAACAAATTTACCTTATGTATGGAATGCAAGATCGTCAACATAAGGCCGGGGTGACAATGTTTGTAGTCAATTGCCTGTTTGCAAAAAGGGTGATAATCAAACACAAATATATATGTATCAACAAAAATTAATTGAGCATTGTAAACATAAAATTGGTAATTATAAATCACATATGTCGTAATCATTAGAATTGAACAGAATAAATATGTAACCATTACAATTTAAAGCAAAACATAAATATGTAATCATTAGAATTGAACACAATAAATATGTAACCATTTCAATTATGTCATTGATCATCATCATCATCATCATCGCCATCGCCATTGCCATCATCGCCATCATCGCCATCATCAACAGCATCAACAGCATCACCGCAATCATCATCACCATGATCACCATCACCATCGTCATCATCATCATCATCGTCATCATCATCATCACCACCACCATCAGCATCATCATTATCATCATCATCATCATCATCATCATCATCATCATCTGCTTCTTCATCATCTTCAGTATCTTCTTCTTCCATAACATTATACTTTATCGGCCTTGCTCTTGGATCATGTCTAACAACAAATGACCAACCCTGTTTATGTGGAACCTCTGAGTAAAACACTTGCTCACACTGGCTTGGAAGAACATAGGGCTCATCTCCAACTGGCTCAAACGACCTTGTATTAATCATTGTAAATCCATTATCATGTTGAATAACAGTTCTATCTGGATCATTTTGATTCAGTCGTAGCCTGTACCATTTGACGACAAATAGAACTACTTTGAAGGAGTTAAAGTCGCACTCAATTATATCATCTAAGATGCCATAGTATTGATTTTGAGATTGTTGAGGATGTAGGTCATTTCTAGATGATATATTGGTGACCTCGAAAACTGCACTTATCCCAGAATCACAAGTTTTCTTTGTATCATCCAACTTTTTTATACAAAATTTGTGGCCATGATAGTACATAGCTTTGTGGTGCTTGACCTACAATTTTTAAAGTGTGTAAATTATTTGTATCATGAGTTGATATGAAACATACGAGTCATGATCATTAATAAATTTGTATGTACCTGTCCACCTCTTAAACCATGTGCTAGATCAATTACCATTGGAGTAACATTGGGATCTCCATTACGATGAGCTTCTCTAACCAATGAAGCAACACCTTCTCATGTTAATGAGCAACCATTTTGTTGACATCGTTCAATCCATACCGTCATCCAATCAAGATTGTTTGCAATATACAAATGTATTGCATCCCATTCTCGACCAGCTGTATCAAAAACATCTTAGATTTATTGCATCCGATTCTCGACCAAATTTATAAGAATTAATTAACTACAATAACATCTTAGATTTACCTCTCACTTTCCTCAATCTACCTTTGCCCATCAAGTGCTCCCCTTCAAATTTGTTAATGGAGTTGGGATCCCAAATACGATCTACATGGATCTTTGCTGCAAACTTAGGAAGATATTCACTAATGTACACCATGGTCTGGTATACCATATATCCCTCTACCATAGAACCCTCAGGATGTGCTCTCTGTCGAACCAAGTCTTTTAAAAATTTCAAGTACCTCTCAACCATCCACATTGACCTAGTTGGTACAGGTCTGCACAATTCAATCTCCTCAACTTGATGTAAGAGGTAATGTTCTTGTGCATTGAAAAAAGTTGAAGGTAGACACTTTTGCATTTCACACATAAGAAGAGAAATTTTTCTCTTCCAGTATTTTATATCTTTTTTATTGATTTCTTTAGATGACAACCACCTCATGTATTTTCCAAGATCATATATAACTTGTTTGACACCATTGTCAAAGTGGTGTGGGAGAGATAGAGGTAGAACATACTGCAATATTTGTAAAATGATCTCGTCAATATTTTATAAAAGAATGCAATGAAAACCACATGCAGTATACAAATATATAGTGAATACAAAGTAATATGAATTACCTTAATAAATATATGCCAATCGTGTGTTTTCATCCCTGGCCCAAATTCACTTTTCTTTGATATGAGATCATTTATGTTCGTAGCAAATCCTGTAGGAAATCATATTTTCTTTATAATTTCTTTTATAGCATTGCTCTGCTGCTCCGACAATAACCATGGAAGAGCACTTGTATCAATCTGGTCTCCATTTTGATTGGATTGAATAAAAATTTTCATTGCATGGTTGGATTCTTCAATGTCACTACAAATTTTGATGATTTGGTCTTTGTCACGCCTTCCATCCAATATTTTCCATAATGTCTCTGTTACATTCTTTCCAATATGCATAGGATCAAACAAATGCACAATTGGGAGTTGCTCGTAGTAAATTACGTAGGATAACTTTTGAGTTCTTTTGGAAGTTGGTCATTGATGCCTTGATGACCTTCACAAGCATCAATTACATCATCAGTAAACAAAACACAATATCAAAAGATAAATTTGAAACAAAACCCATCAGATGGAATGACATTACCTCGACGATTTATTTTATTGTATGCCAACTTCCATAGGCGAGGTGTCATTCTCCATGGCTTTGATGTAGTCTCTTCTTTCCCATTGAAAAGATGTTTTTCAGTAATTCGGTACTTATGATTTCTGTGGAGAAAGTGTCTATTCTCATCGAACACCTGCTTTCTCAAACTTTTTGAGTGACGAGATTTTGTCTTTGGACCACAAACTGGACATGCAAATTTTCCCTTTGTCTGAAGACCTACAAGATCATGTCTAATTGGATTAAATGTGTTAACTTTGTGTTAGCACTATAACATACCAAAAAAGAGGCGTTATGAAGAGAACATACCACAAAAATGTGTTAGCCCAGGGGCATCATGTATTGTCCATACAAGCATTGCATGGAATTGAAATTGTCTTTGTCCTATTGGTCTAGAGATGTCATACATAGTGACCCCATTCCATAACACCATCAACTCGTCGATAAGGGGCTCAATATATACATTGATACCTTTAACTTGGTACTTACCTAGTTGAATGAACAAAAACATTACATAATTATTATGACCATTTTGATGGATTATTAATAATAAATTAATTTAGATGACCATTAAATCAAAAAATACCTGGAACAATCAGTGACAACATTATGTGCTCCCTCTTTATGGACAACCAAGGAGGAATGTTATTGTTGATAACAAAAATAGGCCACACCGAGTAAGTAGATCTCATTTCTCCAAACAGATTGACACCGTCCGCTGCCAATGAAAGCTTGAGATTACAAGGTTCTTCTTTAAAGTGTGGCCATTTTTCTTCTATTTCCTTAAATGCCGAGCCATCTGCAGACATTCGCATAATGCCATCTTGACTTCTATTGCGTGCATGGTAATCCATAAATTGTGCCAAGCTATTGCACTTGAATAATCGTTGCAGACGTGGAATAATGGGAATATGTCGAAGAACCTTGCGAGGCACCTTTTTTGTTATTCGATCTGATTGATATCTACTAATATGACAAATAGGGCATTCTGTTGCAAATTCATGCTGTTTATAATATATAATATGATCGTTCGGACATGCATGTATTGTTTGATATTCCATTCCAATATCTTTCATAATGGTAGATAATTCTCGGTACGAGCGAGGTAGGATGTTTGATGGTGGTAACAAACACTCACCTACCAACCTACGACCAAAAATATAATTTGTTAATTTAAAGAATATTAATTGCTACACGATTCATCCAATATTAATTGCAAGGGAATTACGACTAAAATAATGAAAAAAGATGAGATACCTTAACATACGTGTCATTGCTACGTTGGATAAACCATTCATAACCTTCAGGTTCACCAACAACAATACAGCGGCAAGAAGAGTTA
The DNA here is from genome assembly GCA_027943335.1 of Chamaecyparis obtusa. NCBI lineage: Eukaryota > Viridiplantae > Streptophyta > Pinopsida > Cupressales > Cupressaceae > Chamaecyparis > Chamaecyparis obtusa. The sequence continues at coordinate 1,723,865 of BSBK01003135.1, read as the reverse complement.
TTTCGGAGCCTTCATATAGGGGCTCGTGTGCCTTCTCAAGTAAAGGTACATCAACCTCTGCATCAACATCATCATCATCTTGATCATCGTGATCATATTGATCTTCTTCATCATCGTGGTCTTCTTCCATGATATCATTACCTTCTACTTCTATGTTCACACCTCCATGTCCCTCGTTTGGAAATCCACATTCTCTAGATTGTCATGGTCCATAACATGAAATTGAGGGACGTTGACCTATATGAAAATGATGACCTTATATTAACCATGATCATGTTGTCATCATTAAATCATGTCTTATGTATTTTATAAAATATTAAAATACATACCAATGGACGAAATTCGTTTCCCCCTTCAATGTGACCATGTTGCCTACAATGTTCCTCAGCTGTTTTGATTAGATATCTTCGAGTCTTTAAGCCCTTACAAAGTTTGCAAGGACAATAACATTTTCCATCACCCTTTCTTTTTAAGTTAGACCATAGTCTAGCAATTGTCTCCCTATTTGTTTGTGCGTTGATATCGTCAGACATGGTCTTTCTTGAATGAAATGACTCGGTGGAAGAAGGATGATTTGTTTGCAACCTGCTGATAAAAATCATTAGTGAACAACCATTTTCTCAACCATTTTAATATCGAAAACATCATATGAAATATCTTTATCATTTAGATTTTAATGCTATATTTTAACTTTTAATCAAAATTATGTGTAATATAAGGACCCTATATCACCATTTTACTGAGAGTCAAGCATCAAGTCATCGGTAAGTTAACACAACTTGACATGAAGATCTGAAGATATTTGATACTTCCATCATCACCCATGACATAACTCTCAAGCCTAACATAAAGTCATTCATACAAAAGTAGCAACCTGTTAATTTGTTGATAGAACCCTTAATCTTCAAGGAAGTTCAAAAGTTACTTGCTACAACGATAATTTTTCCTATCCGCCACTCCACTTGGGTGGAAAATTTGGTGCATGTACAGAAGAAGCAAGAGGAAATCTGTGTTAATTTTTGTAAGCTTAAAAAGGTGTTAGATTGGACACCCTAAGCCTTTGCATCAATTTTATGAGTTCACCTTTCAATAATGTTGAAGTGAGGTATTGGGCCCTCGAGAAATAAGCTTTCAGCTTGGTTAGATAATTCAAGAAGTTTAGACAATATATCTTGAGAAGCAATATATATGCCATTATGCCTGACCAAGTGGTCAAGAGATTGGTTATGTAGTCAGATTTGGGAGAGCGTCACGAGAAATAGATGGCTATTTTGCAAGAGTTTGATTTAGAGATGCATCCTATGGGATTGGTTTAGAGATGCATCCTATTTGATTTTTGAATTTAGCCACTAGCAGTTCAAAATTTAAAATGTATGGGTCTTTGACCACTTGCATTCTTCAAAGGTGGCCACGACCTTTCGAATGTAACAAACTAATCAAATAGCGTTAAGGTTTTCTTTTAAACCTTTGTATATAAAGCGACGATGTCGAGTTTTCTTCCTGGTTCTTTCCTGATTGAGCTCTTTTTGAATCAGTTTTTATAAATATAAATATATATAGTGGTTCTTCCACTTTTGTCTAAACAAAATAAAATAAAACAAGATACCCTATAAGAAAAGATAATCATCTCCATCTTATGTACATTGATTCTTAGAAAATAACATACTACACAATAAAAAATAACCAATAAATGATAATCATCTCCTTCTTATCTATGTTGATTCTTATCTCTTTTATATATAATCAATTTTAGAGAATGAAATAGTATGCAATAAATGATAATCACCCCCCTTATGAAAAACAAGATAATCATCTAAGTTCAATATTCTAAAAAACAAGATGCCACTTGCAATAAAGTGACCATCTCCCTTCTATGTACGAAGATTCTATAATTGAGTAAACTCTAATTCACAAGTAAAAAAATTCATACTATAATTTAGAAGGTCTAATTCACAAGTAAATAAATTCTTGGCAGCTCCTACATAACAAATTTTTAAAAATATATTGCACATTGAATCAATTTAAACCCAAGATGTATTTAAATTAAATTAAAAAATATATTCAAATTTAGATAAATCAACATGATAGATCATCAATATATCACTAAGTCTACAATAAGCAACATTTTGTTACTTAATTCTTCCTTTGTTAACCCCATCTTCTCTTCTATGAAACATAATAAACAATCACTAACAAGCTTCTAACATCTTGTATGTTTCCATCTTCTGCAATGACTACAAAATGTCTCCTACAAAAAATTCACACAAAAAACTCAAGTATAAAAATTAGAAGCACTTTGAACCTAGATATATATTAAATACTTTTGGAGGAGTTGTTTAAAGCTAACTACACATGTAAATGTGTGCACGATAAAAATGTGATATAAATAAACATACCTATTTTAGTGGATGTTGACATATAGTCATAATAATTAGAAATATTGAAAATGAATGTCTTCAAAGATTTTATCTTTGTCGTATACCTATGCAAAGATGGATGCAAAATATTGAAGCATATCGAGTATGCAATCTATTTGTCAAATGTTAAAAAAAATAATAGATCTTTTAATCTCAAATCTATAAAACATCACATATCCCAAATAATAACCAAATACAAATTATAATTTTTTTTCAAATATGGGACAATTTACTCTTAGCTTTTTTGGATAAGTATCTTGCTGATTTTTTGGTTCCTCATGCCTCTCTTCTTTTTAAATCCAAAGACCAAGAAGGTAAAAAAAAAGAGAAGAAAAACCTACATCATCTCCATTTTTATTTTCTCATTTAAATGAAAATGAGGACTTTAGCATTCTCACGCCACAATTTGGAAATTTTTAAGTAGGGAGTAAGTGACTACTCCACTAGACTAAGCAGGATAAATGGATGCAAACACATGAATCCTTCCATCAATTCATAGATACATTAATTGTTACAATATTTTCAACTTGAAACTAATTAAATAATTTAATATTTTATCTTTCATTTGTAATAGAGCTCTAGTCACCTCCATCAATATATTAATAATTAGAAATAAATTTTCACACATATACTTTGTGCTAGCTCTTCAAATGAGGACATTGATATGCCTGCAAAGATCATAAATATAGTCATTGCACATATGCTAACAAATACTAAGCAAGGTTCTTATAAATATGTCTGTAATCAAAGATTCTTGCCTCTATTATTTGATAGGTATATCTGCCTTTCTCATCATGCCCAGTGAAATGAGGACAGTCTCTCTAAAGGCAACATGATAATGTACACTCACTGTAAGGATAGTCACAAATGAGGACAGTCACTGTAAAGACAACACGATAATGTACACTCACTGTAAGGACAATCACAAATGAGGACAGTCACTCTAAAGACAACATGATAATGTACACTCACTGTAAGGACAGTCACAAATGAGGACAGTCACTCTAAAGACAACATGATAATGTACACTCACTTTAAGGACAGTCACAAATGAGGACATCGATCTTATAGTGAGTGTACATTATCATGTTGTCTTCACAGTGACTGTCCTCATGTGTCATAATATTAGAAGTTCACAAAATTATTTTTGTGAACTGTAATATTATTTTTGTTTTGTAATTTTTGTGACCTTGTGTAATTTCACAAAATGAGAAGTTCTCACAGTGACTGTCCCTTGTGTAATTGCCACTTGAATGAGGACAGTCACTGTAAAGACAACATGATAATGTACACTTACAGTGAGTGTACATTATCATGTTGTCTTTAGAGTGACTATCCTCATTTGTTGAAGAAGAAAAGCATTAATGTGGCTGAATAGCAATACATTCAAGTGGCAATTACACAAGGGACAGTCACTGTGAGATGTCCTCATTTGTGACTGTCCTTACAGTGAGTGTACATTATCATGTTGTCTTTACAGTGACTGTCCTCATTTGTTGAAGGAAAAAAGCATTAATGTGGTTCAATAGCAATGCATTCAAGCGGCAATTACACAAGGGACAGTCACTGTGAGATGTCCTCATTTGTGACTGTCCTTACAGTGAGTGTACATTATCATGTTGTCTTTACAGTGACTATCCTCATTTGTTGAAGGAAAAAAGCATTAATGTGGTTCAATAGCAATGCATTCAAGTGGCAATTACACAAGGGATAGTCACTGTGAGATGTCCTCATTTGTGACTGTCCTTATCTTGAGTGTACATTATCATGTTGTCTTTAGAGTGATTGTCCTTATTTGTTGAAGAAGAAAAGCATTAATGTGGTTCAATAGCAATACATTCAAGTGGCAATTACACAAGGGAGAATCACTGTGAGATGTCCTCATGTGTGACTGTCCTTGTCACAAATGAGGACATCTCACAGTGACTGTCCCTTGTGTAATTGCCACTTGAATGCATTGCTATTGAACCACATTAATGCTTTTTCCCTTCAACAAATGAGGACAGTCACTCTAATAAACCTTGGGTATCGATTGGTCCCTTGGATGAAATTTTGTTATCTAGGTGTCTTTAGGTGTTTTAAGAGTGTTTGAAAGTCTAAAACATCAAATAAGGTCTTTTAGTCTTCCAAAACAGACTTTTTGTCTTACCCGGCAAAAGTTGTTTTAAAGTTGTAATGCAACTTTTAAAGTTGCTAAGCAATTTTGAGTTTGAATTGGTTAAATGGCTACAACCATAAAAATGGTTAAGCCAATGGTGGGGAGAGCCTATTTAGGCTTCCAAATGACTGAGGAAATCAAAGAGATCCTCATTGTATTCAAATTGCTTTCAAATCAATAAAACTACCTATTTCAGAGCAATTTTCTGTGCAAATCACGGTGACAGTACGGTGTACGGATGTGAAGGGGTGATCAAAACCTGTCTGAAAGTTGGAGCATCTCCATTTTATGCTTTTAGAATTGGTTTGATAACTTTGAGTCATTTTATATCAGAGTTATTCAATTTTCTTATCTACTGGTCTAAGAAACCCTTGTTTTCAGGGTTTAGCCATTCAAATGGCCCTAACTTGAATTTTGACAAGTGATTCAATTCTGCATTTCTTTCAAAACTTTTCCCAACACAACAATATTAAAAATATTCAGAAAATCTACAAAGTTCAAATGTTCTTCTTTGTAAGCATTAATCAGATATTCAAAAGATTTTCAATTTGCCGTTGATCATAATGCAATAGCTCAATTCCTTCATTATACTCCTTTTTTGAATATTGAGCAAATACTTATAGTCTTTCAAAATGCACATCAGGGCTTCTTAGAGAACCAATCAAACAAAGATCTGTCAAACCCGAACTTATAACCATTGTTTCACTATTTCATTCGGAACTTCCCTTAACAGTTTATTATAATAATAAGCAAAGACCAACTCGGTGTAACAATTCCAAATGTTTGATGATCTACCGATACTAATTTAACCGCTTCTTGAAACAATTTAAACTTTAATACATTCAACTTTCATTAATAGGGAAGTCTCAGTTTAACTGTTACCAGAACATTGCATGTCACCAGTCCCAAGATTAATTTTTTGATCATCCAAAACCATTCAATGCTTCATATCCAAACTAGGTTCCTTAATTTCACTATTATGATATGCAAACAGAGCATTCACTTATAAAAACCGATTTCAAATAATAGTTAGAACTTCTGTAGTGCCTTTCATAAATCGATAACAACAATCCATTTATCTTCAACACAATTCAAACATTCTGAGGCTGTTACAGATATAAAACCGTAATGTATTAAGGACTGAGCACACCGTTTCCAAACAATAAAACCGATTCACAATTTAAACAAAATCATTTTGAATAAAATAATAAACAGTTTCAACAAGATTCCCATCGAACCCAACTGAGTTCCTTAAAACGAACAGAGATCTTAGAAATCGCAATTTGTTAAACTCCTTTCTTAATCAAAATCAATACTAGTAAAATACCCAAGCTTTAATGAACCGATTCATACAACATCAAGCTTATTTTAGGTTTCTCGGTCACAATATCGGATACCCAAATTTAGATCATACCGAATTAAAACAGAGAATTTTGAAACTCATATGCATCAATGTTTAACTTAAGTTCTTCAACAAGCCGATACAAGATCTTCAAATGCAGCTTATGAGTCAGAAAATTCATACACATACACAGTTGTCCCCGCCTTCTCACCCGCTCCCGCCCGCTGTCGCCCGCGCTGAAAAAGAAAGGGGTAAAGTTAAAATGAAATGCATCTTTCTTTTTTTTTTTTACATTTTATCCCCGTATTGGTCAAAATTTCGACCAACACGGGGATAAAAGGAAAAAAAAATAAAAATTTTAAGACCATTTCCACTTTGGTCGATAAATTTGGTCGAAATTTGACCTCAAATCTACTAGTGTTTAAAAGGGTTGGTTATGATGAAAATTATTCAGCGAATGGGCGAATCAAGCAGTCAAGTAAGTTTTAACCCTTTGTTTGCTAAGTCTCATAATCAAAAGATGATTGTCTTATAGTCTCAAAAAATTAGTGATGGCCATTGATTAAGGTCATGATCAACAGTTGAATCGAAGTCTCAGTTTGAAACAGGCAGTTGAGAAAGAATTCAGCAACTTAGTGAGTAAGCTTATTCGCTAGTTCTCCTATTAAACATGCGGTTAAGGCTACCATTCAGTGAACAAGAAAAGCCTTCAGTTGCCAAGTCTCAGAATAAATTAGCAGTCAACTGAAACATTAAGATATTCAGCGAAGCCTTGGTCGCTAATTCTCCAAATTGTGACCATGGTTAGTTTCTCGGGCAAGGTTTTCTTTGTTCTCTAGTTCGCTGCATGGAGGAAGAATTAAGAATTTGACTCGGCAAATAAGTGAAGCCTTTAGTTGCTAATTCTTTGAATATGAGCAAGGGTTATCTTTTCATTTTGCGAATAACCAAAATGTTCAATCGCTAGTTCTCTGAAATGGGCTCATTTAAAGAAAATAATAAAGAAAAGGTTAAAGGCCATTGCCGTGTGGATAAAGTACACTATTGAGTTGGAGGAAAAATAGTTGGCCATCCAATCAGTTTTAAAGGAGGAGTAGTTTATCACGTAAGCAAGGTGATAGAGTACCAAACCGTAATCATTTCCTTTTTGCCTTGTTTTCGAATTTTTAAATCTATCTGTCAACATCCCGACATTGGCTAGTGCCGATTTGAAAATTGGAGATATGTGAATTGAATGCGGAAGTAATTGGAGGTAGATTTGCAATTATTTTGGCAATTGTACACATTTCAATTTGCATCAATAAATGGGCTAAACTCTTTGTTTTCTATGTTCAAAGTCATTTGAAGAGAATTGTGTTTTCTGGAGTAACCTTTGAGTACCAAGCAAATCAGGTTTCCAGAATTCTGAGCAATTGTGTAGAAAAAATGAGTCAACCAGAGCTGAGCATGACTTCTTCCAGTGGTGAAGCCAAAATGAAAGGTGGCGAAGATAGAAACAAGCCAAATTATTTAGACAAGTTTCTTAGATTGTTGCCTAGTTCCAGTCTAAACAAGAGACCTCCTGATGATGTCTTTGAAGATGTTCTAGGTCATCGTAGAGATCCTGTTACACCATCCTACTCAGGTTATACTATCTTCAATTATTTTTATCAAAATAGGGGTGGTCCAGTTCCTATTTTTAATGTTTGGGCTTTGGGTTTAGGGAAATTGATTGTCCCTGATGTGTTTTTAGACGTAGACTTAATTGTTGCATTGGCTAGGTTATATGATCCTATCTCCAAAACAATTAGGAAGGCAGACCAATCACCTTTGGTTACTCTTGACAAGGGTTCTTTCATGAAAGCTTTTAGTTTTTTCACGTCTTCCTCTACTGAAATTAATTTGAGCCAAGAGAGAGAGAGGTATACAAAAAATATAGGGTTAGTAAAGGACCAAATGGTGAAGCATATCCCAAAGTAGGGCACATATATAGCTCCCCTCCCTAATAACATGAATTCACCTTACCAGTTTAAATCCCTCCATTACTATATGAAGCAGACTTGTTATGGGTTGTGTAGAGTATTGGGAATAGATGGGGATGAAGAAATTTTGCCAGATGATCTTTTGATGATGATTTTAGATATCCATAATTCTCTAGTAAACACAGATTATGATTACATCCAGTATGTAATCGACAGGATCCATGAAGGGTTAATGTCTGTCAAAGAAAGTAAGAAGCCCATCAAGTTCTTGCATTACTCTATGTTGATGAACTTAATTCTATTTTTCAATATCAACAGTTTTGATTTGAATATGTTGAAACAAGAATTCACTTTCCAAGATCAACATAACCCAGTACAATTATGGGTAAAGGTATGGAATAGTACTGCAAATAGGTGTGACTTCTATGTTTTCGAGAACTTCATTCTTTTTCCTATTCTGAGATGGCTGGGCATAAATGTTACAAGGTTACCACCTAAGGTGCTAAGGCTGCTAAGACCTATACAATGGGAGGACAAATGGGAGGGAAACCATAATTGGGGTGACTTCTACTTAGGGGAAAATTCTACAATTATAAGATTTTATGGTTGCCCCCAACCCCCACATTTGTTACCAAAATTTGTGCCACCAAGATTTGCTTCTTTAGAATTTATTTCGCAATTGTTGTGGACACACAAAGAACTTTTGGCCCCTCATAAGAAAGGTACTTTCACACCTAGGCAGTTTAGAATCAGTGATTTCTTGATTGGTAAGAGGGCTTTCCCACAAATTACCACCTGGCTAAATCAATTTAAGATGGTATCTAGTTTTTGCAAACATGTGGACCCTAAGGGCTTCATTAAGACTGCAAGGTTGACACTGATACTTGGTATTGGTGTCAACAGAGAACATGAGGGCCTTGATGAGGAGGATGTGATTAGGAATAATGTGGAGAAGGATGAGGTCACTACCAGATGGAATAGGTTTTTTGACCTAAAGGATTTGCAAGCTCAGTTGAAGGCAGCCCAAATTCTTTTTGACGGTTTCTTCCCTGACCTTCCCTATTTAGAAAGAATTGACAAGATGATAGATATGCATGACACTCTGTCAAATCAATTGGAAAGGTTGATTGATCAGAAGCAAACAAAGAAAAAGAAGGATTACTCATCTTCTGATCATGAGGATTTCTCTGATGGATCCCAAGAAAGAGATAGCCCACCACAAGTTGGAGACTTACCAGTTATTGATCTTATTAAAGACCAATCAGAGGCAGAGGACCTTCCAGAGCCACCATTGAAGAAGTAGAGGTTTGAAGAAGGAGACCCTTCTAAGCAGAACAAACAGAAAGGGAGGATTGATAAAGCATCTGCTCTTGTACCACGTGATAGGGCTTACCATCACCAATTGAGGAAAACAATAAGGGCTAGCAAGATGGTGGCCACTAATGAAGGAGATGAGGAACAGTCCTTGTGGTTAGGACAAGATATTAGAGAAGTATATCAAGAGGAGTTCTTAAGTGATGACCAATTCATCAAGAGTGATGAATTTAAGAATTTTCTTATTTGGAAAAATCAACAAGATGTGGCTAAGACTATGCCTGAGGGAGTAGAGCCAAGTGAAGAAATCATGAGAGCATTAGCCTCTTATGATCCTAGCCTTGATGCTATAACTGTAGATGAAGCTAGAGAAATGGTTAGATCGAGTGGAATGCTGCTAACTCCAGGATGGGATTTGACCTCTGCTTTTATCATTGATCAGATAAGAAAGCAACTAGAGGGAAGTTTATCCTATGAGGTTCATATTGGTGAAATGATAAGAGGAAGTGGCTATGACCCAAGATCTCAGGCTATTGCAATATGGTCTTGTAGACTAGGATTTGAGAGTGCACCTAAACCTGTTTTGAAAGCCAAAGACAAACAAATGTCATAGCATATAATCAAATCAAATTTAAAGGTAAACAAACTAAAATCAAAGCCACCTCAGTTTAAGCTTAAAACGGATGCGCCCATGCACCGTTTGATATGCTTAGATATAGAGGGATGTGGGTGTGCAAACTCAAGTACTTGGAGCATGCAAGATGGATGATTTGAGGATCAAGAAGACCCAAAATGACACAAAATAGGTATGAGGAACCTATTTTGCCTCAAAGGCCTCAAGAACACACAAATATGCAAAGCTAAATGATGAACTAAGATTGATTAAACAAGAAATGAATCTATGTTAATCCCATTAAGCTAATTTAGATGTGATTTAAGCTTGAAAATGATCTAAAATGATGAGTTTATGCTTATGCTAGAATGAAAATGGCATTATAACTTTGCTATTGAGTTTGAGAGTTGAAAGATGATTTGCCTTAGGAAGTGAGGGTATTTATAGGATTTCTAAGGCTTGGGGTAGGAGGAATGAATGGCCAGGATTTAAATCCTTAAGAGAGGCCAAGATTCACTCAAAGGGAAGCACATGGATTGTGCTAGTTCTCAGCCAATCAGGAGGTGACACATGTCACAAGGTGAGTGGATGAAGGGAAGGGCAAAGAGGAGTCAACAAAGGGGGCTCCAAGCTCATAACTCTCCAAATAAATGCTTGTAAGAGCAATGAATGGGCTTTAAGAGGCTTTGAAGACTTTGGGGATGCAATAAATGCTTTGTGGTTGAGATATTTGGAAGGAAAGACTTTGCTTTGGTTTAGGAAAGTCTTAAGCTTGGTTAGGATTGCACAAAGGTTTAAGGGTAGGATTAGGATTAGATTAGGACAAGAAAAGGATTAGGATGGGTGAAGAGGGTGGATTTGAGAAGATTCTAGAAGAGTCTAGATTTCTCCTTAGTTTCATGGAATAAAAGTTATTTATTCCAAAAGCTTAAGTTTTAGGAATATTTATTAAAATATTTTCAATAAATATGAAAATTAAATATTTAACCTTAATTAAATATTTAACCTTGGGATTAGGGTTAGAAAAGATGGGATTAGCCTTTTAATCGAAATTAAGAAGGGATTAGAAGATTTTGGAAGAGGTTAGTGGTCTTAAGGAAATTGGCCAAGTTTGGGATAAAAAATAAATTAAAAATAAATTTATTTATTTTTGAGGTTTTTGGTCAATTTATTAATTATTTAATTAATAAATTAGGGATAATGTCCAAATGACATTTTTAGGCTAGATTCCTTAATTAAAGATTTTTAATTAAGAGAGAGGGATTTAATGCCATAAAAATAAATTAATTAATTAAATAATTAATTAATTAATAAATGATGATGTCATCAAGGATTTTCAGAAAACAAAAATAATTTATTTTCTGAAGGATTTTTCGGTGTCTACATTTTGCCCCTCTTTGATGCGATGCCGCAAGTGGCATGGCGTCAAAGACAAGAAAACAAGATGCCGAGGCTAGAATCAGAAGAAGAGGGTATGACGCCTAGGTGGACAAGAAGAAAGAGGAACATGCCCCGGTGGGACAAAATCATGGAAGATGTGCCCAGTGGGACAAGGAGAAAGAGGGATTACGCCCTAGGACAGAGTGTGCCCGACGGGACGAGGAAGGAAAGGCCTAGGAAGAAAGGGGAGATAAATAACCTCACTTCTAAGAACAAATATGGATGATATGCAAGATGAGATGGAAATGCAAGATGCAAGATGCAGCTATATGCAAAGATGCAAGATTAATCTATATGATAAATGCAAGGGACCAGATAGCTCCAAGTGCAAATGAGAGTGCACAACCTAGATTTAATATAGCTATGTTAGAGACCTGCCAAGGATACTGGGATCACGAGGCCTGTCAACAACGTCGCAGAGGACTGACGCTAAACAAACACATAGGGTTGCCCCAACATCACACATAAAGCGCAGAGGCGACATGGTGAAACCGATGCTAAAGGAACCACAAACACACAACTGACTCACAGGCAGAAGCGAAAGATCAAAAGACCTTGCCCTAGATTATCCGCACACGCAGCACACCGTGATATAATGAATCGTGGTGACCCTGGTGGGATAATGAGAAGCCAAAAAGATTAACAAGACCCAAAGGACAAAAATCCAAGATCAAAATGATAACTCCAAAAAGACATCCTTTGCCAAGGAGAGAGATTAGGTTTGATTGATGGTGGGAAGATTGGTCGGACAGGAGGAACAATATATCCTCAAGGACCAGGATGGAAGATTAGGTCAGACAGGGGGAACGATATATCCTCAAGGACCCATGGAATGGTGAGAGAATAAGTGTAGTTGTTCGCTGGCAAAAGCTGAAGTTCAAGGAATAACCAGGATGAGCAAGGATAAGTCATCAATTGATGTTGCTGAAGCACAAGGCCTGAGTGGGACTACAAATTTTCCGAGGCTGGGGATGGGACAAGATATTCCTGATCAAATGCTGCTGCAGGACGGACAAGGACTAAGACAAAGGATGGGTCCTAAAGACACAAATGTACAAATGAGCTTAGGTGGAGACACGACTGACACTATGGTACAAGACTCAAGAATAGGATATACAAAGAACCTGGGGATGAAGCTGACAACTTCAAAGATATGCAAGATGGTGCCCCAGTTGGGTTGGAAGGCCAAGACGGACTGGTGATGGATGATGTGTCCTGAAATGACACGAATTTGGGAAGAACATATCCCAATGATGATGATTGGATCGAGATCAAGGCTTGCTACAAGATGAAGGATGTGATTTCATCGGTTAGCTTGATCTTGGATGTTGGCTAGCTAGAAGATATGGATAGGTTGGGAAGATTGCTAGCAAGGTGTGGATAGGGATGAATGGCATTGGATTGCAATGAGGTTAGCCTATAGCTAGACACCAATGACAAGAGAAGATACTAGGTGTTGGAAAGATGGAGGAAAATGCTAAGGATGGGGAGGATGGAACTGCTAGAAGATTTGGATGGAGGAAGATTCAGGGAGATTGGATGGTGGAACTGTTAGAGGATTTTGAAGATGGAAAAGCTTCTTGGAGGATGAAAAGCTGGTGGAAGATGGAAAGCTGGTGGAAGATTACCAAGTGTCAACAAAATGAGCTGCTATTTTCCCAATGGAGGATCAGTGATAGGATTGCGTCAACCTAGGATAGACTGATGATCTTCGGTCAACTAGATTCTTGTCAATACAAGCCAATCTCTTGCTCGAGATGATAAGGCTATGCAAGGACAAGGTTTTGATTTCTTTAAGACAACACGTTGTGCCAAAAAGAGGATGATTTCTGATTTAGGATAAGGGATGGAAACAACTCAAAGGGCTGGAACACGATAATGCTTGTGGATTTGGAGCTCTGGATTTTGGTGCAAAAGATGGTGAATTTGCTTTCTGCTGTGGATGGTGGATGTTGGATTCTGATAAAGGATATGGGATGCTGAGTTGGTTTGCTGGTGGATCAAGATAGAGGATGCTGGAAGGATTGGATGGTGGTTGGTTTGGATTTGGATAGAGAAATTGCTGAGGATTTTGGGAGATGGAAGATTCGGATTTGGATAGCCTCCAAGGAATACATCACCAAGGAAGAGGATGCCCCCTGTTTAAGATAGTTCATGTGTTTTAAAGGCATGGTGTATGCTTGGACGGAAGATATGCCAACAAGAGGATGAGGAAGGATGGAAGCTAGGATGAAAGGATTGGATAGAAGATATGTAGCTGAAAGGTGCAATAGATGCCAAGGAGGTGCCCAAAAGCATGTACATCTGATAGTCTCTGTTTTTGTCATCAAGATCCAATGGAAAATGAAGTGAGAGACAAAAGGGGATGGAGGACATGTTGGATAAGAGGTGATAGAAAGGAAGCCCCTAACTGCAGAAAGGAATTAGGGGGGGGGGCATTACGCATGGCGCCTGTTTGCCAGGTTTTCACCATGGTACTTGTCCAAGGCGCTTGAATTGCCAAGTTTTCACCAGAGGACGAATGTTTTTCTCTTGATTTTTGCTTTGTTGATAATTTGCTCCTTTGATTTATCCAATTTTTATGGATTTTTGTGTTTTTTCCTTGACTTTGTGCTGATCTTGCTGATTTGTTGCTGAGCTTGTGCTGATATGCATTGATACTTCTGATTTTGTTTGGATGTGTTGCTGATTTGGTGCTGATATGCACTGACATTTTGATTTGTTGCTGAAGTTCTGATTTAATGTTGTCGTGCTTGCTGATCAGCTCATGTTGCCGTTTTGGCGCTTACTCTTGATTAGATGGTGACCTTTTGATTTGTCACTGATATTCTGATGGTGTTGCTGATTCTTTGATTGGATGTTCCCTTATGATTTGATGATGGCCCTGCTGTTTTTTATTTTGCACAAATATTTTGATGTTGTTGCTAACTCTCTGATGTGGCGCTAAGTTTTGTGCTGATTTTGGTGCTATCATGCGATTTGATGTTGATCTTCTGAGAGATTCTTCACTGATTTTCTGATGTGGATTGCTGATTTTCTGATGTTGCCAGCTTGTCATGGGGATCCATTGCTAGATGATGGACGACAAGCTTAAGATCATACCTAGGCATGTGCATATGACCATGCACAGTTGATAATTGACTCCTCGGAGCAATGCACTTAAGGTCATGATTCACTTTCTGTCAGGTTAACCTCCATGTAGATGAGCCACAAACATCCTTCTGTACCCAAGTTGATTTAGCTTGGTTTCTGCAATGTTGATAGGGAACTATCATGTGTTGTTATCCCAGATAGGAGGAAGAGGCAAAGCTCCATCTTCTAGCGCTTGAATTGCCAAGTTTTCACTAGAAGATACGCCCTTTATTTTTACTGTTTTGGAATCAGAATGTGCCCCAGAAGGGTTTTCACATAAAGACTCATGATTTTGCCTTTTCTTTTTTAACTTTTGCGACTAAAGCTTACCTCTTCCCCAAAATATGCTTCTATTTTAAGCTGATAGGCATATGTTGATGCTAAAGCCTGATTGCCTATTGACTTTGCTGATTTCTCTGATTTGTCATTGATTTCCCTTTGCTGTTTTAGATGTGCTGACTGATCTTTGCTGATTGTGTGCCTGGATGTTGGTACAACTGTAGCAGGATGGGGGAATCATGCAAAGTCATGAATCAGATGGGGGAGATGGGAAAGATGGTGGTAGAAAGTGTTTGGATGGAAGGATGGAAAGTGACCAAGATAGGGGGATGTTTTCAGAATCAACATTGGCACATGTTGCGAGGAAGATGGATGATTGGATGTGGAAGATAGAGATAGATGTGATGGAGGATTTATGCTAGAGGATGGAGGAGATGGAAGGGAAGATTGAGGAGCTAGGAGATGGGCAATGTTGGATGCCATTGTGGATGCTTCATTTAGATGCATTACATCCTTTTGCTTTGGGATCCACATCATTTTTTTTTTAGCTTTGATATGCCTTTGCGGCCATTGGTGTGCATCAGATTGTGCTTTTTCTTTGCTAGGCCTTTGTGGCCATGTGATAGATTTTTCTTGGACTTTGCTAGGTTTTCGGAGCCATTGGGGTGCTTTAGCATGCCTGATTGGCTCTTTGCTAGGCCTTTGCGGTGCATTTGATTGCCTGATTGGAGCTTGCATTGATTGACCATGTCGATTAGACTGGATATGGTAATCGTCATTGGGCCTTTGCAGCCATTGGGATGCATTAGATTTGGCATTTTCTTTGATGGGCCTTTGTGGCCAGTGGTTTGCTTTGGCTTGCTTGATCGGATTTTGCTTTGATTGTGCATGTCGATTAGACTGGACATAACAATCCTGGGATTTTTGTGAATTTTTCCCTTTATTCATGCGCGATATGGCATCCAAGTTGCGAGGAGCATTGGGAGGAATATGAGGAGTTGTCTGGGATGGAGGAAATTTGGATGGAGAGATGGAAGGAGATTGGTAGATAGGATATGTGGACATGTGCCGTTGTTGATCTTGACTAGGGATGTTTGGATGTTGGATGAAAGGCTGAGTAGGATAAGATGGAGGATGATATTTTGGGATATAAGGTCCCAAAATGGATTTGCTGGGTAACGGAGATGCGCTGAAAGACTTTGGGACATAGGGACCCAAAATGGATGGGGAGGATGAAGGAGGAATATGATAGGTTGTCCTTGATTGTAATGATGGAGGGGGAGGAATTGCGTTGTGGGCTCTGAAAGATGTTTTGTTGGTTTTGAATGGATGTTTGAACTTTGCCTTAGCTGTACCAGCATTTCTGGATGAAGTACCTTTCACTGATGTGGAGGGAGTGTCCTCTTTTGGTGTGCAACCAATTCCATAGCCTTTTGGATGTTTCTTGCCTTGAATGGGCTGTATATTTCCCTGTTCGTGAGTGCCAAGGCCTTTGCCTTGATAGTTCCATCTTTTCAGCATTTTATCCAGACAAGGATATTTTTGACTTGGGGTGAACGATAAACAACCATTTTCTGGTTCCCTGATGGAAGATAAGAAGCTGATGTCTTCTTTTTCAAGTGGTTTACCTTTGACAAATGTTAGTGACCCAAGAGGATAGAGTGACGGCAGCTGGACAGTTTGGTTAGGAGGATCCTCAAGAGGAGAGGATAGGATGTTGGGATTTTGACTAGGATTGGGGGATGGTATTGGATCTTTAGTTGGAGAAACTGGGATGATAGGATCTTGGATTGGAGGAATTGGGATTGTAGGATTTTGGATTGAAGGTGATGGAGGCAATAGAACATGCGATGGGGGAAGTAAAGGAGTTGGATCTTGATGTTCTTCTGTGAGTAGTTCATCATGCTTTTGGCCAAGATCTTGATAGGATAAGATTTGTGTAGATAGAGGATTGGGGGATGTATGGATGGACTCTTCAGAGGGAGTGGATAGAAGGATTGGGAACTCTGCTGCTGGGGTGTCTGGAAGAAGGAAGAACTCTTCAGATGGTATGGATAAAAGGATGGGAGATTTTGCAGCTGCAATGGTAGGAAGAAGGGTGAACTCATGGGGCTCACTGAATGTGCTTTGGATAATGCTAGGAGGAGGTGATGTTGGTGGGGATTGGATGGAGATTCCAGATGGAAGGGACTCAATGATGCTAGGAGATGGAAGAGGATCAACGGTTGGGATGTATGGAAGATAGATAATAGATGGGAGTGCGGGATGGGCCTCATCAATGATGGCTTCATATGAAGGATTGCTTGGCTTTTCAATTTCAGGCGTGGGTTTTGCTATTGGCTCTTCCTTGGGTTCTGTTTTTTATTTCCTTGGAGACTTTTGTGGTGAAGAAGGTTTGGAAGGTGGAAGAGATGGGGAGCTTGGATGGTCTTCGCATGAAAGTGGGGTTTGTGCTTGGGTAGATGTTTGCGAAGGAGGAGAGAAAGAAGGGAACACCCATGAAAAAGATGACTTTGAAAAGGGAGCTTTGGGTTTTGCTTGAGGGGATGATGGTGCTAAAGAGGCAGGGCTAATGGCTTGAGGTACAGGTTTTGGAGTGGGTTGAGGGATGAACTCTGCTGGTGGGGAAAGATTTTTGGTAATGTGGTTTGGAAGAGAGGATGGTGGAGGATTGGGGTTTGGAGCAGAAGATGGTGGTTTGGGAAAGGATAGAGGTTTGGTGAAAAGGATGGGAGGACTAGAATCTTGGATTTTAGAATTTTTTGGAGGATGGGCAGATGGAGGCCTTAGATAGGGGAAGTAGCGTGAAGTGTTTCTAAGGGATGATGGTGATGGAGAAATGACCATAGTAGAAAGTGGAGGCCTGAAAGGAGCATATGGAAGAGGTGTAGGTTGAAGACAAGGATAAGTTGGGGATGGATAAGATACTGGGTTTGCTTTGCCGAGGACATGAAAAGGAGTGCTAGCCTTGCCGAGGACATGAAAGGGAGTGCTAGCCTTGCCGAGGACATGAAAGGGAGTGCTAGGAGATAAGCGCAAAGGCATGGTTGGCTGGATTGGAGGAATGATGGAACGATGGGGGTTGTTTGGAGCAAACTGGCTGAAATAGGCATCATGGTCTACAAGACCTTCATCATCATTAGGATCGATTGGTGGGAGAGGAGAGATATCATAACCAAACTCATTATAGATTTGAGACATGCTGACTTGCAGATGAGTTTGGATAAGGAGGAAGGATGAAGATGGTTTGGAAGACTAAGACTCAGATTGGGATGACTGACGAAAGAAGATGGTTTTCTAGAAGAAGACAGACAAAGGGATGGGAGATGACCAAGTTTTGGGATGGCTGCTCTGATTGTTCTTCGGACCAAGTTATAGATCTGCTTGATGTTTTTCCATTGGCAAAGGATTTGATAAAAGAAATCCTCACAAAGGACAAAGCAACTTTGTGACATACAAACAAGATAAAAGACTCTGATAAATGCTTTGAAAGTGTATGTTTGACAAATGTTTTCACGGGTCTTTGACTGTCAAGCACTTCAAACAGATCTACCTAAGGAAGGTGAGTATCAAAATCGCTTGCCCACAGCTTGGTATCCCCCAGAAGGGAATACAAATGGTGAGTAATCTTGAGGCGACCCGGTAAACCCCTTGGAATCGGTCCTTGCACAAGGATTTTGATACTTTCAGATGTAGATAGGGTAGCCTCTATTTTATCATGTTTTTAATAGTTTCGTGGAGTCTCCATACCCAGTTATGCTGATCATCCGTGACTCACTTAAGATCCTTGCCAATTATGCTGGGGGAGAGGAATGTTTACCATCCCCAGACACGTGTTTGGCATGAACGCCCAGCGATTAGGAGATGTAAGTGATTCTTTTGGTATTCACTTATTTGTATACCGGCCGGAGGGGATACCGGTTTGAGGTCGTTCTCCGAGGAGGAAGCGCTTCTCCTTGGACGGGCCTCGCTAAAAGCAGAACAGGTGAACTTGTCCAAGTTCAAATGTTCCATGTTGCTTACTCTAACAAGGATTATGCACGAATTGAAAAACTCCTACATGCACATCAAGCAGATTTTGTTCATTTTTCCAAATTTGATTAAGTGATGTTTTGAACTTTGAAATGAAGACACTCGTGATTAGATTTTGATTTGTTCTTTTCCTCAAAATGTAAATGAATTGAACGTTTGCAAGTTCTTTCCTTTTGTGCATTCAAGATTTGATTAGCGAGTTGTTTTAAGAACTTTGAAAAAGCTTTGTTTTGTCCCTTAGATCACTCAAGATTGAATTTGTTTGCTTGCTTTGGAATTTGAAATGAGATAGGGAATAGAGTTGTTTGTTCCTTTAGTGCATTCAAGATTTGGTTTGCTTTTCAAATTGACAATGACACTCTAGGACCTAAGTTCAATTCCTTAAGTTTCATTCAAGATTGAGTTTGACCTTTGCTGTAATAAATGAAAAAAACTAGTCCCAAGCAAAAAACAAAAAGCGACACTATCCAGCTTATAGGCGACGCTGGAAAGTTCAGACGCGACATTTAATTCTTACAGGTGACACTCTGTACCTAAAAAGGCGACAGATAAAAAACCATAGACGTGATTTCTTTTGTAAGAGGTGTGATTTCTTTACATGCAGGCGACAGAAGAAGAATTCTGGGACGTAACAGAAGTTATCGATCATAGGAAAATCTCAGTTATGCAGGCGTGAAAATAGAGCTCATAGGCGTCATTTCTTTCTTCAAAGGCGTGATTTAATTTCATGAAGGCGTGACTGAATTCCTTGTAGGTGACATTTCTTTTGTTGAAGGCGACATTTCTTTGTTTGAAGGCGACATTTAATTGCTGTAAGCGTCATTTCTTTTCATGAAGGCGATATTTCTTTATTTCCTGCAAAAAACAAGCATATAAAGTATAGTTTCATCAAAATGATTGTGGTTTGAGTCCCACCGGGCGTGCCAGAATGTAGACTAGGATTTGAGAGTGCACCTAAACCTGTTTTGAAGGCCAAAGACAAACAAATGTCATAGCATATAATCAAATCAAATTTAAAGGTAAACAAACTAAAATCAAAGCCACCTCAGTTTAAGCTTAAAACGGATGCGCCCATGCACCGTTTGATATGCTTAGATATAGAGGGATGTGGGTGTGCAAACTCAAGCACTTGGAGCATGCAAGATGGATGATTTGAGGATCAAGAAGACCCAAAATGACACAAAATAGGTATGAGGAACCTATTTTGCCTCAAAGGCCTCAAGAACACACAAATATGCAAAGCTAAATGATGAACTAAGATTGATTAAACAAGAAATGAATCTATGTTAATCCCATTAAGCTAATTTAGATGTGATTTAAGCTTGAAAATGATCTAAAATGATGAGTTTATGCTTATGCTAGAATGAAAATGGCATTATAACTTTGCTATTGAGTTTGAGAGTTGAAAGATGATTTGCCTTAGGAAGTGAGGGTATTTATAGGATTTCTAAGGCTTGGGGTAGGAGGAATGAATGGCCAGGATTTAAATCCTTAAGAGAGGCCAAGATTCACTCAAAGGGAAGCACATGGATTGTGCTAGTTCTCAGCCAATCAGGAGGTGACACATGTCACAAGGTGAGTGGATGAAGGGAAGGGCAAAGAGGAGTCAACAAAGGGGGCTCCAAGCTCATAACTCTCCAAATAAATGCTTGTAAGAGCAATGAATGGGCTTTAAGAGGCTTTGAAGACTTTGGGGAAGCAATAAATGCTTTGTGGTTGAGATATTTGGAAGGAAAGACTTTGCTTTGGTTTAGGAAAGTCTTAAGCTTGGTTAGGATTGCACAAAGGTTTAAGGGTAGGATTAGGATTAGATTAGGACAAGAAAAGGATTAGGATGGGTGAAGAGGGTGGATTTGAGAAGATCCTAGAAGAGTCTAGATTTCTCCTTAGTTTCATGGAATAAAAGTTATTTATTCCAAAAGCTTAAGTTTTAAGAATATTTATTAAAATATTTTCAATAAATATGAAAATTAAATATTTAACCTTAATTAAATATTTAACCTTGGGATTAGGGTTAGAAAAGATTGGATTAGCCTTTTAATCGAAATTAAGAAGGGATTAGAAGATTTTGGAAGAGGTTAGTGGTCTTAAGGAAATTGGCCAAGTTTGGGATAAAAAATAAATTAAAAATAAATTAATTTATTTTTGAGGTTTTTGGTCAATTTATTAATTATTTAATTAATAAATTAGGGATAATGTCCAAATGACATTTTTAGGCTAGATTCCTTAATTAAAGATTTTTAATTAAGAGAGAGGGATTTAATGCCATAAAAATAAATTAATTAATTAAATAATTAATTAATTAATAAATGATGATGTCATCAAGGATTTTCAGAAAACAAAAATAATTTATTTTCTGAAGGATTTTTCGGTGTCTACAGGTCTATTTCCCCAAAGACTCAAAAGCCATCTCTACTAAGTATAGAGGATCGGATGGAAGGGAATAAAATCATATGGACTTTACAAAATACAACTGATCTTGAGGTTTCCAAGGCGGTGACCCAGTTTGCTAACTTGAATGAAGAAAAGATAGTTCAATTGTCTGAAAGGTATGCAAAATTATTTGTAAATGCAAGTGTAATGGCCAAGGATAGGGATTTGAAAATGGTGAAGATCAAGCAATTGGAAGATGAGTTGGTTGAATTGAAGGCTAGGCTGGAAGAAGCGTCAAAGGTAGTTCTTCCCCCTCCTTTGCAGATTGAGGTCCTTGTTCAGACAGATACAGAGGTTCTTGATAAGCCTGCTAAGGACCTAGAAAAAATAAGACTAGATGCATCCTTGGATACTATAGCAAGGATTGTACAATAGAGGCAAGACAAGATAAAGGACATGATGGAATCAGTCCATCAACCAGTCAGTCTATTACACCAGGCCAGTGGAAAAGTGAATGATTTTTTGACTAAATTGGAGCCACTTTTTAGTACATGGTTAGGGAGGAGCTCATAGTTTGATAAGCTTGATGATTTGCAGGAATATAGGTCTAATATTCCTAAGGTAGTATCTTATGTTTTTGAAAAGATTGGTTTAGTAAGTGTTGTATCAAAGTTCTTTAAAGGTAACTCTAGCCAGATAGCAGCCAAGCTGGCTATGTTTGATGGGAATAGTAGTAAGTACTTGCCTCTAATATATGAGAATGGTGGGGGTATTGATAGTATAGATGAGTGGAAGTATCAATGGATCAAATGATAATTAAGTAGGATGCTTTCCTAAACAGTGACAGTGCTTTGGATTTAGAAAGATGCAATAGTATAATTGACAACTTATTTAAAATTGAAGGTGATTGGATACGGTTTGTAGCATATGCTAAAAGTGTAACTAATTCCATGTGGGATCAGTAGATCAAATCACTATAGCAGTTGCAGGCTTACAATTGGCCTTCTGATGATGATGTGGGAGCATGGGATAAAATGACAAAGAAGAAAAAGAAGAAGCTAGCTGCCCAAATGACAGAAGAGGAAGAAGAATAGAGTACAAATGGCACCTGATCTAGAATTTGAGGGAGAGCATGTTCCAAAAAAGGGATGATGTAGGTTAGCCATATGGCGGTCATCATTCATGTAGAAAATTATGTAACTGCTCTGAAATATCTTTAGACAAAGGTGCCACTTGTAAAATTGGTAAGTAGTTGAGAACTGCTTTCTGTTGTTATAGTCACAATCTTTTGATTTGTTTTGTTTGTCTTTTGTGCAAGTTGTTTACACAGCCATCTGAAGCTTGTTGCATCCTTTTGAGGATTCCAAGATGGCTGTGGGTATATATAGCAATTTTTTACTCTTTTCGTGGGTGGTGAATACGTTTTTTAAAGAAAGTTCCAAGATATAGAACTTTATTTTCTCTGAAGTCATGGTGATACTGTACTGATACATTTTGAATATTAATACAAAGATATTGAAACTCTATTGTTGCTACTTGTTGTCTTTGTGTATGGATGATTAGTTTTCTTATGCATTAAATTGTAAGGCTTTTGAATGCATTGTTCACAAGGTGAATATAGGGCTTGAACTTGAGTTCTTTCAATGAAAGAGTAAAATCTTAAGGGGAGGGTCTCTGTGAATTCATTGTCCATGTATGAATTTGATAGCATGTGTAGGAATTAAAGGAATGGGATGTCAGGCATTTCATTTGGGTTTTAGTATATCTATCTTGATAGAATCTTGTGGAGGCAGGGTTTGACTCTGATGCCCAAGTAGATAAGGCACTGGTCTAAACTATATTTACATTTGTACCACCAAGAAGATACAAATAATTGATTAATTTTACTTTTATTTCTTAGTCACTATCTGAATCATCTATGAAAAGTTCATGGATGTATATTGTTATGCTTTAAAGAAGCACCAGAAAGAGGTTATCCTTCCTTGAGTTTAACTCTCAAAAAGAAGAAGGATGAATGTCCTTATGCCACTGTTCCATGTTATTGCTTTCATAATTTTCATCATAGTGTTTTGTATCAGGATAATGTGGGCTATACTAAGAGTTGTGATGTCTTATTGAGTCAATTTTGACAGGGATAGCATAACAGTGAAGGAGTTGATTCACAATTCAAACCTCATTTGAAAATAGTGAATTGTTATAAGTAAACCCGCCTGATTTTCATACTCGAAGTGAAGAAGGTCTGACAACCTTAATCCCTTAGTTCTTGCATTTTGTTAGATGCATCTATGGGGATTTTTGGAGTTATGGTTTTGTCAGTATTTTACGAATCATAAATCATCTGTAGATTAGAGCACTAACAGTAGGAACATTAGGAAATGAGCTACAAAGCTTCATCGATTAGGAAATTCCTTCACAAGATTAAAAAATATAAACTAGTCGTGAAACATGAAGAACAATTAAGTCTTACCAAGAATCTACAATATCTCAACTATGAAGTAACCAATCAAGTTGAAAACCTAGGTGAAGGTTCAAGTGTGTTAGGCCTCCTAGATTTAAAGGTGCTTCATTAGTTGAAAACTTTAAATTATAGATCTAGATTCTCTATCAATCATTCTCATAAAATTTTGGTAAAAAAGGTGTTGGTCTATGGAGTAATGTTGCTTAGACTAGGAGTTTTTTTCTATTTAAAATCTAGAATTTTATGTCTCGGTCTTCTCTCAGCAACTTTTAGTTGTTAGATCTACAACCTACACATATAAAAGTGAGGAAAATTTATGTGTTGAATAGCATTTTTCCTAAGTCAAAGCCTAGATAGGAATAATCTCCACTATAACAATGATGATTAGAAAAGAAACTTATCTTTGGTAATCAAAATTAAAATGATATCACCTCAAGCTTAATAATGGTGTTGATGCAATGCACTTTGGATACACCCTAGGATCAAATGTTTGGTAGTGAGAGTTAGTAGCCTACGAGCTTAGGAACAAGAAGATTGCTTGGAAGTTTGAGTACAAGTTTAGATCTTTCCTGGGGTTCCTACCTGTGTGTTGTGTGTTGCGGACTTGGGCTAGCTGAGTACTGATGTTTTGGAAAATATTTGGATCCTATGAGATCTTGTAGATTGTTACTTTCTTTGTATCTCGTCGTAACCGGGAAGGCCTTACAGCCCGACACATTGCATGTAATCGGTGATTTGACAAATAAAGATTTATGTTCTATATCAGATCTATTATTGTTGTTGTGTATTTCCACTGCGTATTGGTTTGGCTGCAAGGTCAGACAGTCCTTAATTGGATCCACCAACCTTGACTGCAACAGTTAGAAGTATAGTTAACAAGAAGTAATTTTTTAGAGATAGATAAGAAGATAGAAAATAATAAATCTTGTTGGTCGTAACTAGGAAGGCCTCAGAGACGGGCATGTATGTGGATAATTGGATGAATCAATAAAGAATTTGGTGTTCCTTCTCTCCTTGGTGTTGTTCTTTGTGTTGTTTGCTTCTGTTGTGTTTACTCTGCAAGGTGGTTGGATAGTTATGTGTGCCCTTGGCCCTAGCTGTTTGGATCCCTCCTTGCGCCAAGTAGTATCAGAGCATTAGGTTTGTCCTTTAGGAGATTGGATCATGTAGAATCCTGAGTTGGATTTGGTTGTAGGGTGGGAGATCTATGGATTTTACCTATAACTTGCAGAGTGTTACAATCTTGTAAAAACCTATTTGTTAAGATGGTTCGAGGTAGAGAAAATGTTGATAATGTCATGATGGACATATTAAGACAAATTGTAGCCAAATTAGAGGTTGTGGAGACAAACTAGAGGAGAGGACCACATCTTGATGATGTGAGTGATGATGAAGCAATGGCACCAGACCCTAATCCAAAGCTTGGGGAAGATCAAGATGAGGAAAGATTGTTGAGAGTATTGACTAGGGAACATTCAAAGGTTGATGTTGAATTTATTCCTTATGATGGCAAGTTGGATACTAATGTTGTGTTGGATTGGATCTCTGATATGGAAAAGTTCTTTGAGTTTGAAAGCATTCCTGATAATAGGAAGGTGAAAATTGTAGTCATTAGGTTGAAAGGTCATGCCTCACTGTGGTGGGAGTATTTGCAAACTAATAGACAAAGAAGAGGAAAGGAAAATATCAGAACCTGGTTGAAAATAGTGAACAAGGTGAAGAAGAAGTTTTGTCCTTCTGATTACCAAGTTATCTTGTTAAGCAAGATTAAAAACCTTAGACAAAAGGACATGACTGTAAAGGAATACATTGAGGAATTCAATAGATTGGACATTAGATCTAGATATGTGGATGACAAGGTTGATAAAGTTGCAAGGTACCTAAATGGATTAAGATCTGGAATTCAAGATGAAATAAGTTTTGTGAAATTGGATAGTGTGGAAGAAGCATATCAATATGCCTTGAAAGCTGAGGAGATCTTGACAAAGAAGCATGAACAAAGACAAAGAGGTAGAGGTGGTAGATTCCAGAGAGGTAGAGGTAGATCCTATGGTGAAGGTGGAAGATCTGATAATTTTGTGCAAGATAAGGGAAAATTTGAGTGGAAAACTAAAGATAAAAGCAAGAGCGAGTGGAAAGGTGGTAGTTCTTACTGAGGAGGTACTAGTTCATACCAAGGAAGAGGTAGTTCTTATTCTAGAGGTGGTTTTAGTGGTAATTGTTTCAGATGTGGAAAAGAAGGGCATAGATCCTTTGAGCGTAGACACTCTGATGGAAATGAACAAAGTCACATAAATGCTATTGTACAAGAGGATCTTGAGGCTTCACCAAGTGGACCTGAGGTTGGAGAAAACCTGATGATAAGGAGAACTTTGTGTAATAAAAGATTGATGAACATGTCTTGAGGAGAAGTCTTTTCAAGACTAGGTGTAAGATGGTAGGAAAATGTTGCAAAGTAATTGTTGGTAGTGGTAGTTCAGCGAATTTGGCATTAGAGCTGTTGGTTACAAAGTTACAATTGTAGAGGTTGAGACACCCTAAACCCTATCATGTTTCATGAATCAAGGATGAGCATAAATTGTTGGTAAGTGAGCAATTTATTGTGAAATTCAAGATTGGAAATTACTTTGATGAAGTTCTGTGTGATATTATGCCTATGGATTGTTGTCATATTCTATTGGGTAGACCTTGGTAGTATGATAGACATGTTGTGCATGATGGTAGATTGAATCAATATACTCTTTGGGTGAATGGAAGAAAGAAAACATTGTTACCTTTGATTGAGATTCTAGATGAGATAAATTGTACTACTGTGAGAATTTCCATGGTTAATGGAAAGCAATTTGAGAAAGACATGAAGAAGAACCAAGTTTGTTTTGCTATAATTCCTAAGGGGATGAGTTGGGGTAGTAATGGTCAAGTGACAGAGAAATATTAATGGTCGAGCGACATAAAATAGTAATGGTCAAGTGATAGAAAATAGTGAAGGTCGAGCAACAGAAGACAATAGAGACTGAGTTCTAGAAAAAATTGAAAAATTGCTGATTGAATACAAGGAGATTGTTGTAGAGGATATTCCTGATGGTTTACCATCGATAAGAAGTATAAGTCATTGTATGGATTTGATTCTTGGAGTTTTTTTTTTTAATAAAGCACCATATAGATTGACACCTACCGAGAATGAATAACTTAATAGACAAGTGAAAGGTTTGATCAAAGAAAGCTTGAGTCCATGTGTTGTACCTGTTATATTGGCACCTAAGAAGAATGGAGAATGGAGAATGTGTACTGATTCCAGAGCTATGAACAAGATAACAGTGAAGTATAGGTTTCCTATGCCGAGGATGGATGACATAATGGATTGTTTGAGTGAAGCAAAGTATTTTACCAAGATTGATTTGAAGAGTGGTTATCATTAGATCAAAATCAAAGAAGGTGATGAATGGAAGACTACTTTCAAGACAAAATATGGTTTGTATGAGTGGTTGGTTATGCCTTTTGGTTTGACTAATGCACCTAGTACTTTCATGAGGTTGATGAATGAAGTTCTCAAGATATTTTTGGGTAAGTTTGTGATTATTTTCTTGGATAATATTCTGATATTCAGTGGGACTAAGGAAGAATACCTTGAGTATATTTGACAAGTGTTGCAAAGATTGAAAGAGAAGCTATTGATTAATTTGAAGAAATGTTCCTTTATGCAAGAAGAGATTGTGTATTTACAATTTTTAATTTTAGATAATGGTTTGAAAATGGACCTTGAGAAGGTTAAAGCAATTTTGTAGTGGCCTACACCTGAGAATGTGGGTGAGGTAAGATCATTTCATGGTTTGGCTAGTTTCTATAGAAAGTTCATTAAGAATTTTAGTTCTATTTGTAATGCTATGACTGAGACTATGAGAGGAGATAAAAAGGATTTTAAGTGGACACATGGAGCTGATAAGAGTTTTGAGACTTTGAAACAAAATCTTGTCAAGTTACCTATGTTAGCTTTGTCTAATTTCAATAAGGTATTTCAAGTTGAGTGTGAGGCAAGTGGTAGTGCAATAGGAGATGTGTTGAGTCAAGAAGGTAAACCTGTTGCTTTCTTTAGTGAGAAGTTGAATCATGCTAAAAGGAAGTATTATGTGTATGATCAAGAGTTTTATGCTATTGTTCAAGCTTTGAAAAAGTGGAGACATTATTTGATTCATAAGGAGTTTGTGTTGTACACTGATCATAAAGCTTTGCAGTATTTGGGAAGTCAACATAAGTTGAATCAGAGACATGTGAATTGGGATGAATATTTACAGAGTTTTACATTTGTGATCAAGCATACGAGTGAAGTTACTAACCGAGATGGAGATGCATTGAGCAAAAGATGTTCTTTGTTGACCGAGATGAAGGTTGCAATTCTTGGTTTTGATGAGATGAAGGATTTGTATGATACTTGACCCTGATTTTTATGAGGCGTGGAGAAAGTGCAGAGCACCAAATATATTATAAAAACCAAGTTTGAGGAGTATTGCATCCAAGAAGGTATGTTGTTCAAAGGAATTTAGTTATGTATACCAAGAATTTCCATGAGAATTAATTTGATTAAGGAAAAGCATTGTGGTGGATTGGCTGGAAATTTAGGAATTGATAAGACATTGAGTTTGCTTAAGGAAAAGTATTATTGGCCACATATGTATAAGTATGGTCATAAGTTTGGAAGGAGTTGTGGAATTTGTCAAGTTGCAAAAGGAGTAAGTCAGAATACTGGATTGTATACACCTATTTATGTTCTTGAGAAACCTTGGAGTGACATCGGTATGGATTTTGTCCTTGGATTACCTAAGATAGCAAGTGGTTGTGATTCCATATTTTTTGTTGTGGATAGATTCTCTAAGATGGCACATTTCATACCATGTAAGAAGACATCAGATGTAGTGCATGTTGCTGAGATTTTCTTCAAGGAGTTGTTAGATTGCATGGATTACCAAGAATTATTATCTCTGATCGAGATAGCAGGTTTGTTGGTTATTTTTGGAGGACTTTGTGGAAGAAGATGGATATTGAGTTGAGATTTAGTTCTACATTCCATCCACAGACAGATGGATAGACAAAGGTTGTGAATAGAAGCTTGGGTAATTTGTTGAGATGTTTAGTTGGAGATAAGTCGAGTAATAGGGATATGGTATTGGCACAAGTTGAGTTTTCATATAATAATTCTGTGAATGGGAGTACAGGAAAAACACCTTTTGAGATTGTTACTGGAATGTAGCCTAGAGGAGTATCATATTTGATGGATATTGTTGGTGAAGAAAAGAGAAGTGTTGAAGGGGAAGTATTTGCTGATTTTATGAAGTCTTTACATGCGGAAGTGAAGTTGAAGTTGGAACAAAGTAATCAAAAAAATAAGGAAAATGCTAACAAGTCTAGGAGACATCATGTTTTTGAAGTTGGAGCTTCGGCTCCCGCCATTCCGCACACACTGTGTGTGAAGGGGCTTGGGCTCCCACACACATAGTGTGTGCGGTGATGGAGCTTGGCTCCTGCCACAGCAAGGGCGGCGGTTGGGCCGTGTGAGTGGTGGTCAACCGTCTACCCTCTAACATTTTTTTAATTTATATTTTTTATAAAAAAATATTAAAAGAAAACCCAAGAAAAGGGGTATCTCAGATCTTTAAAAAAAGAGATTTTCGTTCATTCTTAAACTAGGATTTTGAAAACTTATTAAAACCCTAGTTATCTTGAAATTTGTAAGAAGATAATGGAATAAGGAAAAATAGAAAAAAAAAATAGAGAAAAGGGGAGTTACCCAGATCTGTAGACCTACAGATGCATACTAAAACCAGCTCGAATTATTTAGATCCGTACACATTCTCAAATGGAAATGAGTGTGTAGATGCACACCATGTGTGTGCATATACACATTTATTCTCATTTGAGAACACATAATTCTTCCCCTATCGTTAGCACACCTCCAACCCTGCAAAGAAAATGTAGAAATGAAGATTTTAGGGTTTTTGTGGAGTTTATAGTATGGCCCCAACCCTAATTTTGAATTAGGGTTTGGAGAGCCATTTAAGTTATGAATTAATTGATTCCTTTTGATTCTTTTCTTAGAATGAGTTAGTCATTGGTCTATTTTAATTTGATGATAATTTAACTTGGTTCTAAATGTATGTTTTTAATTTGATAGTGATTCTTTTTAAAGAGGATTATATTAAATTTTAAAAAAATCAATCTCAATGTGTTAGTGTTAGGATAATTTTATAGATGAATTTAATTTTCCATTTGAAATGTTTCATTATTGTTGACATTAATATTAATGTAAATGACTTTTATTTTCTCTTAGTAAAATTTAATTAAAAGAATATTAAGTTGTAAAGTTTATATATTTAATGAATGGAGTTATCTATATTGTGATCTCCGTATTTAGTTATTAGTTAAACTTTAGATTCCTTTCAAAAATATTATATTAAATGAATGTTTCTTGTAAAATTGAATAGTAGAAAAATATTTAGTTTGATTTAATATCTTGAATTAGTGCTAGTTCAAATTTAAATTTTATTTTATTTTATTTTAAATTTTGATTTTATATTTAATATATTTGTTGATAATTGTTTTAAGGAAATTTGAATACCTCCTTGATTTATTTAACATTAATTATTATTATTGTGAAAAATTTATTTTGATTTGGTACTAAAGTCATTTAATTTTAATTTAATAAACTTAATATTATTTTATTTTATATTCTTCTTAGAGATTTGTAATTTAGATTATAGAAATTGTGGGTTTATTGTCAAGAGAAACTTTTTTTTTCTTTTTATTTAATATTTAATAAAGGTAAAATTAGTATTAATTTAAGTTGCTAATGTTGAGAAAATTATTTAGCAATTCTTTATATTAACTAAATACTATTTTGAAATTTGAGTTTTAGACTTTGTGTTATTGAATTCTTTAATTTATTTAATTGAGATTTATCCATGTTTTTCTTGTCTTTTTCCCTCTTGCTTTGGAAAGTGAATTTTTAAATTTATTATCTATTTTAAGTGGATTGAAATCCCAAGATTTATTTATTGATTTTTGAGATATTTTAGGATTTTTATAGTTATTATGGTTATTTGTATTTCTTAACTAGTTAATTATGGCTTTTTCTTTTATTTAAATTTATATTGAGATTTGAGATCTCAATTTTATATTCTTACACTTTTAAAATTAATTAAAGATTTATTAATATTTTATTCTAAAAAATTAGTTGAATTATTATATCTAATGATCCACATTATTGCTTTTAATAAATATATGGAATATTAGGGGATAAATAATTTATTAATTCCTGGGAGGTCTTAAGTGAATTATTTTCCCCTAACAACAATATTAATTAGTTGAGTAATTATTGTATTATTTTAATGTTCTAATCCCTTGGTCGGATTAACTATAAGGATTATTGAATCTTAAATGAAATTAAAATGAACCATTGAATTCTATAATATTATTCCTATTAATCAAACTTATTATGTTCTAATTAATAATATTTGGTTTTACCCCCCTCCCCCCCCCTTGTAACTTTTAATGTTAAACCCTAATTCGGGTTCCACCAGACTAACGCATGGGATTTCTTATTTCTCTAGATTTAAGCCATTTAATAAATTCATATTTAATGTGAATTAAGGATTTTTGTTATGTCACATGATTGGATTTATTTTTAATTGTGAAGCTTTTACTCAGAGTTTGTTATTTAATAGTTAATGACCTTAGTACCCTCTTTTATAAGTTGAAAATTTTAGGGAAAATAATATTAAGATCATTAATGACATATTTATGCTTATTGCATTTTTCTCTTTACTAATTTTTTTTTTATTAAGATTAAGTTTCGACCTAATGAATCTTTCATGCCAAACCTAGTTAGCGGATTTATGTCGCCTAATGTCTATTGCCTTTAAATCAGACCATTTAATAACATCCTTCTACCCCTAATCGTTCTCTGACCCTAGTATTTCGAGGCATTACATTAGTCTTGCAGATTAATCGAATTGAGATTTATATGGAATAAAGTGTAATTTAAGCTTTTAGTTAAAAACTAGTTCATTAATTTAAAACTTGATAATGTTATTTTTATGAGGCCAATATATGTGGCTAGTATACTGGCCATCGTAAAAATAGCATTACAACTTAACCTAAATATGTTGAAATCATTAGCACTCTTGGAAATTAATGAATTATTGGTATAAACATTAGAGTTCCTTTAAATTAAATTTTAATTAAGGAGTATAGACCTTTTCTCATCTTCAAACTCTTTTAGTATATATTATGACATGCTTGAGAGCTCAGTATCCCCCTCTATTTCGATGAACTCCAGGAGGAAGTTCATGCCTAGGGGAGAGGATGTGAGGTCCAACCCCGACCCATCTTAGCTTGACAGTTGTTTTGACACTTTGGTTTATCTTGATGATACATTGTTTGAGACATTAGACCTATTTTAGATTACATGACTTCCTACCATTAGACATTATGAGATGATTTTTACAGATTTATATGATGATGATGTTAGTCATACTCTTTACATGCTTGTATTGGTTTCATGCTTATCTTATGATATATGAATTTTGAATCCTGCATTAGTTATGTTACCTTATAGAATAGTAAATGTTGATAGTGTAATGATTCTATGATTAACTTAGGGCTACTTGTTTAAGTGAAATTAAATTTACATTTCGATACTTATCGAATTAGGGTTCAATGTGGACTATGTTATGATGAAATTATGATATGCAGTTTCTCTAATTATTTGCAATTAGATGTTAATATAGATCTTGTTCTTTTCGTTATGTTAATATATGCATTAATTTTGTAAGATACTGATATCTAAATTGAGTGTGCAAGATTGTGACCATGGTTGTAAATGCGGGGAAACAAGGATGGATCTATGTGAATTCAATTCAAAACCAAGGTCGTCTCTAAAAAGAGAATGACCTCGTTGTTACGTAATTTTATTTTGTAAATGTGATGCATGTATGAATGATGTTGTAAATATTTGTAAATGCATAATTTGATGTAAATTTAATTATGTAAATGTAAATGTTAAATATCCACTAAGCATGCCAAGTGTGTAATGTGATGTGTATGTTTGTGAGGTGTCAGTTGACACTATCATGATGATATGGCATGCCTAAGTGGAATGTGGACCCTACCTCTTCCTTAAGTTATCTCATGTATTCCTAGGCTTGGTTAGTGGTTTAGAAAACCAAGGTTTATGTCATCATGATTCTATTTTCGGATGCAAACTTTACTAGGGTTTTTGAAGGGTTATATGGAGCCCTGTGGTGTAGTTAGAGTGATTTTTAAGTGCCCCAAGGCATAGGCATGGGTTAGGGGGCCAACTTTCACTATTTTAACTTCCCTAGGCTTCCATATTGCCTCTTTAAGTGGGCCATCTTTGGTAATGATGAATTTGGAAAAGTTTTCTAGGTTAACTCACCTTCCCATGTTTTGAATTTTGCATTCCATTTCCATAGCAAGGACAAGTGGAAAGTTAGCTAGGATCTAAAAACCTAACTTACTTTGGGATGAGGGATGTAGAGAGGAATGTTGGAGAGTCTTTAGGAAAAAAGAGACTAGGAGGTTACACACTTCTTGAGCATGCTAGTTTTGGATTTGAGAGGAAGAGACTTGGGAAATTCTAGGAGTTTTTGAGAAGGAAGGAAAGGATTAGCTCTTCTACAAACTTTCATTACCATTGCATAGGAAGAAGGTTGGTGGTTCTTCCTTGTTTTGTTCATGTTATTATATTGTGAAGATGGATCTTTTGTGTGAGTTGTAATATTTTGTTTTCTTTATGCTCAAATATATTTTGTCCTTGTATCTCCTTTTTGTGTTTATCAATTGTGAAAGTATCTTTTTTTTGTGTTTATCAATTGTAAAATGGGTGTGCAAGATAATTCTCTTCCTTGGGAGGATTTGAGACTGTCTTGGGGTGAAGGGTTTAGTTGGGGAATCCATGTGTTTGAGAGCTTGGATGTATGGGCATCTTTGAGGCCTACTTATGTTATACCTTGGGGGCCATAAGGGATGTTTTAGATGCTCTTGTGATGAGCTGGTATGTTGGATGGGAGCCTTGTGAAGACATGCAAGAATTTATTTAAGTATGGCATCTCCATATGAGATAATTCCACCTTCACCCATATTGGGATCAATTATGAATTCCTATGTGCGAGTTTGGAGATGGGAGCAATAATGTGATTGTTCATGTCTCAAAATGTTGAATGTATGTTTAATGTGTGTAGAATTTTTGTAACCTATCATTTCTTGTTTCCCCTAGCTCAGGGGTGGCCATGAAATGGCCTAGGCTGGGAGGTGAGCCTTCATGGTCATGTGAAAAAAGGTTTTTGTGTTGTAGGTTTTGCTTGCTTGGTGTGAAGATGAAGTTCAAGTTTGAAGTTGAAAGTTAATTTATGATAAAGAAATAGATATGCTAATACTAGAAGGATAATGTGTATAACTTTTCCTTTATGTAAGATAAAAATGAAAGATGTAGGTGGACATTGTCAAAATGAAATTTTGTTTGAAAATTTTGATTAAGTGAACCTTAAAATGCAGCAAGGAAATTAAGTTAGTGTTTCTATTTTGGGACTAAAATGTTGTTACCTTTATGATAATAGTTTATTTGTAATCAAGGTTAATCTTTTATGTTTGATTAGCTAGAATCTTTATTTGTTATTTTGTGAAATTGAAAATTAAGTTGATTCCATGAATTTCATGTAAAAAAAAAGCACAATTCTTGTTTATGGTTTTCTAGACAGAATTAGAATTCTGTTCTATTGTTTATTATTTATTTTTTTGTGTTTTGCCCAGTAGTTTTCTGGATGGTTCATTTGAAGAAGGGTAGATTTCCTGTTGGAACATACAGTAAGCTGAAAATGAAGAAGTTTGGTCCTTGTAGAATTTTGAGGAAGTTTACTAGTGGTAATGTTTATGAAGTTGAGTTACCTGATGACATGGATATATCTCCTATATTCAATATTGTTGATTTGCATAAGTATCATGAATTAGATGATGTCGTTGTTATACCAGATGATTATCCTAAGAAGCAGGCTGAAGAGGATGAATAGATATTGGATCAGAGGATTGGTAAAAGCACAAGAGGAAAATATTACTATGAATATTTGGTGAAGTGGAAGACTAGACGAGTTGAAGATGCTACATGGATTTCTCAATCTGAGTCAGATTCATCTCGGGTTGTGATATCACAATGATTCAGGAGAATCATTTCTTTCAACCCTGATTGTTTGATACAGGAGCATCTTGGGTTGCCTTGCTATCCTGCTCATCTTTATTCATTCTTCCAGTAAGTGTTGAGTTACAGTCATTGCTGAGTTGTCCAGTGTTGGCTAAGTTCCTATCTATGTTGAGTTGTCCAGTGTTGGCCGAGTTCCTGTATGTGTCAATTTGTCTAGTGTTGGTTGAGTTCATGTGTGTGCCTAGTTGTTCAGTGTTGGATGGGCATTCCTTCTTGTGCCGAGTGAACTTGATATTTTTTGATGCTCGGTTCTTCTTTGATCGAGTTTGCCTATGTTTGGTTCTTAGTTAGAGTTAACTTATGTATTTAATTTAGATCATGAATTTAATGTTTGAATCTTGTCTAGGGATGTGTAAAAACCATTTTAAGGTCAACCTTCTATTATGTAATGATCTAGAATCTTTTGTAAGCTATTTTGGCAAGTATAAATAGGGATGTCTAGGTGTAGAAGAGATAGAACTAGAAGTAGAGTTAACAAGAAGTAATTTTTTTAGAGATAGATAAGAAGGAAGATAGAAAAGAAGAAATCTTGTTGGTTGTAATCCAGAAGGCCTCACAGCCAGGCATGTATGCAGATAATTGGATGAATCAATAAAGCATTTGTTGTTCCTTCTCTCCTTGGTGTTTTTCTTTGTGTTGTTTGCTTCCGTTATGTTTACTCTACAAGGTGGTTGGATAGTTAGATGTGCCCTTGGCCCTAGCTATTTAGATCCCTCCTTGCACCACAAGATTATTTATATTTTAGGCCAAGTAACAACAATCATATCAAAATATTAGGATTTGATAACAAATGGCAAGAGTTGGCCCTCTGATAAGTTTGAACTTGGGCCTTTTTTAGAGGCACTATGGCACTAGACACCATAGTCCACCCAAAAATTGGTGAAATAAAGGTAGGTGTAGAGTAGAAGGTCCAAGGACATAGGATTTAGTCACCTCATGAGAATATGATGACAATTTTTCCAAGAATGCACTTGAAATAGACTATGGGATGACACACTAAATCTATGGCCAAAAAAGGAGTGTGAAATTATAAATGGTTATAATTTTTGACACTACATTTCGACGAGTTCCAGAGCATGAAAACACTCCTAGAGTTCATGGGAGCATCAAGCCAAGCAGCACATCAAAATTTAGAGTCAACTCACATCTATAAGCTTGACCCAGAAGGATATTTTGAGGAGGCAAGCTTTAGCTGCAAAAGAGGAATAGAAAGAGTAAAACATGAATCCATATGTGAAAACCCTTCTGGGGCACATTCTGATTCCAAAATAGTAAAAATAAAGAGCGTATCTTCTAGTGAAAACTTGGCAATTCAAGCACTAGAAGATGAAGACTTGCCTCTTCCTCCTATTCAGGATTATAGACCTGAGTAGTTGTCAATCATCATATAAGAAACAAAGCCAATCAACTTGGGTACAGAGGAGTGTCCCAAAATCACCTACATTGCAGCATCTTTAACAAAGGGTGAAGAACTGGCTTTCACTGCACTACTTCAAGAAGCTATTGGGAACTTTGCATGGTCATATGCACACATGCCTAGGCTTGATCCTAAACTTGTTGTTCATCATCTAGTTGTGGACCCTAATGTTAAGCCAGTAAAGCAGAAGCTACGCAAAATACATCCCAAAGTAGCTCTATTGGTCAAATCAGAACTAGAAAAGCTCCTGGATGCAAAGATCATAAGAGCTATAGATTACTCAAATTGGATCTCCAACATGGTACCTATCACAAAGCCTTCCAGTGACATCAGAATTTGTACAGATTTCAAGGACCTAAACAAGGCATGTCCTAAAGATGATTTCCTGCTACCTAACATAGACATGATCATAGATCTTACAGCGGGCCATGAAATGTTATCACTAATGGATGGCTTCTCTAAATACAATCAGATTCATAGAGCAGAAGAAGATCAACACAAAACAACATTCACCACTCCATGGGGTACTTTCTGCTATAACATGATGCCATTTGGTCTAAAGAATGCAGGAGCCACATATTAGAGAGCGATGACAGCAATCTTCCATGACATGATCCACAAAATCCTAGAAGACTATGTGGATGATATTCTTGCAAAATCAAAAACACGCCATGAACACGTTGAAATTCTTGAGAGTGTGTTTGATCGCCTACGTCACTATGGGTTAAAGCTCAATCCAAAGAAATGTGTCTTTGGTGTTACATCTGGAAAGCTTCTAGGCTTTATAGTTTCACAATGAGGCATAGAAATTGACCCCAAAAAGGTCAAAGCAATAACAGAAATGCCTCCACAAATAACACTTAGACAGCTCATAAGTCTACAAAGAAAGCTTCAATTAGTGTGTTGGTTCATCTCTCAGCTGGCAGACAAGTGCCAACCTTTCAAGCATCTCTTATACAAAGACATGAGCTTAAAATGGGATCCCATATGTCATAAAAGCTTTGATAAGCTCAAATAGTATCTAGCTAACTCTCCAATCCTAGTACCACCAGTTTTAGGATGCCCTCTCATACTCTACATCTCAGTGACCACTACAGCACTTGGGGCACTCTTAGCATAGCATGATGATGAAAATAGAGAGAGAGCCATCTACTACATTAGTCAAACTCTTGTCAGCTATGAGCTTAATTATTAACCCATGGAGAAAGCGTGTCTTGCAGTAGTCTTTGCCACTCAAAAGCTTAGACATTATATGCTCAGCCACATAATTAGGCTCATTTCAAAGGTGGACCCCCTCAAATATATATTATCAAGGACAACTTGAATAGGTCATATGGAAAAATGGGTCATGCTACTCAGCGAATTTGACATCCAGTACATAGATCGGAAAGCAATCAAAGGGCAGGTAATCGCCCATCAGCTAGTAGAGGCACCACTAGTGGATGCCTATCCACTAATCATGGAATTCCCTAATGAGCACTTATGTATGATCGAAGAACAACCCATGTGGAAGCTATTCTTTGATGGCTCCTATACATCGCATGGATCAGGGGCAGGAATCCTATTCATCAAACCTCAAGGTGACTATATCACAAAATCATTCAAGCTAGGATTCCCATGTACTAACAACATTGCAGAATATGAGGCACTCATCTCAGGTCTCAAAATAGCCATCCAATGGAGTATCACAGAACTGCAAGTGTTCAGAGATTCACAGCTCATTATCAAACAAGTCCTCGATAAGTATCAGACAAAGGATGACAAATTGCTACCCTACAAAGAACTAGTGGAAAAACTGAAAGAGCATTTCTTAAATCTACAGCTCACACAAATACCAAGGCTTTAGAACAAAGCGGTTGATGCAATGGCAACCATCGGATCCTTGTTAGAAATCCCACACGACGCATCATAGTATGAATTCCTATTCGAGCACCTACACATGCTAGCTTATGAGAATGTCGATGCAAAAATGGTGTGTGTCTTGGTTGGTCCTTAGTCCCCATGGTACCACGACATCTATGCATATCTTAAAAATGGTATCATATCTCCCCATCTCACCAATAGCCAATGCCAAAACCTTATTCACAGAGCTTACCGCTACACTCTTGTAGCCAACACCCTTTATCGTCGAGGATATCACAATATCCTTTCTAGGTGTTTAGATTCAAACCAGGCCATCCTAGCTTTACAAGAGGTCCACACTAGAATTTGTGGTGCCCACACAAGTGGCATGGTTCTAGCAAAGTAGTTGCTTCGAGTTGGGTATCAGTTGTATATCTTTTCTTGTAAATTGTACATATCATCCCTTTTTCTTGTACATAGTCCTTGTCGATCCTGCAACAGCATTTGATCAGAACTATTGTCCTACCCAGCCTCATACTTCAGCAACATCCATTGTCGACTATTCTTGATCACAGTGATTATTCTTTGACTTCATCATTTGCCAGTGAACAACACTCATTCTCTCATCAATCAGCGGGTCCTTGAGGATGTATCCTTCCTCCTGTCAGACCTAATCTTCCACCACTCAAACTAGGTCCATGTCGATGCATCCTTCCACACGTTCAGACCAATCTTCCCACCATCAATCAATCAGTCAAATCAAATCTCTCTTCTTGGCAAAGGATGTCTTTTTAGAGTTGTCATTTTGGTCTTGGATTTTGTCCTTTGGATCTTGTTAATATTTTATGGCTTCTCGTTGTTCTCTACTCAAAGTCACCACAATCCTTTATATCATGGTGCATTGTGAATGAGGACAATCTGGGGCAAGGTCTTTTGATCTTTTGATTCTGCCTGTGAGTTAGTCGGATGTGACCCTTGCACGTTTCACATGTGATCTTCTGGGTTACATGGTGCACTTGAGAAATGTCATTTGCTTGTGGTTTCTCGAGCATCGTTTCTACCGTGCCTCCTTCTTAGGATCATGTGTGATGCTGGGGCAACCCTACATATTTTTTTAGCGTCAGTCCTATGCAACTCTGGTGACGAAGCCTTGTGATCCCAGTATCCTTGGTAGGTCTCTAGCATTGCTATATTAAACTAGGTTGTGCCCTCCACATATTCACTTGGAGCTCCCCAAATCCCCCATCATATAGATTAATCTTGCATTATGCATCATTTAGCGGATTATTGCACTCATGCATCTTTGCTCTTGGAAGTCTGGTTATTTATCTCCCCTTCTTCCTTCTTTTCTTCCTTGTAATCTTTCGAGAAAATTCCACAACATTTACTCTTTGTGTTATTTTCTCGAGGGGGCACAACCCCTTATTCCTCTAAATTCTAGCCTGGGGCATCTTCTTTTCTTGTCTTTGACGCCACACCACTTGCGGCATCGCATCAAAGAGGGGCAAAATGTAGACACCTAAAAATTTATTAGAAAATAAAATATTTTTATTTTTTGAAAACCCCTAATGACATCATCATTTATTAATTAATTAATTAATTATTTAATTTATTTATTTATTTTTATGTCATTAAATTCTTCTATTTTAATTAAACATCTTTAATTAAAGAATCCCTCCCCAAAATCATTTAAATCAAGTTTGAATGAATTTCCTCTATTTATTAATTATTAATTGATAAATAATGTCAAAAATCCTTTTAATAAATAAAATATTTATTAAAAACCTAAAACCTTGGAAATCTTTTAGAAATCCTTAACCTCTTCTAGAATTTCCTAATCTCACTCTAATATTGATTAAAAGGTGATTCCTACCTTTTTTAGTCCAACCCTTGATGACATCATCATTTATTTATTTATTTTTATGTCATTAAATCCCTTTATCTTAATTAAAAATATTTAATTAAGAAATCCCTTCCAAAAATGTTTAAATCAAATTTAAACACCATTCCCCTATTTATTAATTATTTAATTAATAAATTGACGAAAAAATCAAAAAATAAATTATTTATTTATTTTTACCCAAAACCTTAGAAATATCCTAAAGATCATTAACCTTTTCTAGAATCTCCTAATCGCACTTTAATTTTAATTAAAGGAGGATTTACCCATTTCCTAAGCCTAATCCCAACTCAAAAACATTTAAACCAAATTTAAGTGTTAATCCTTCTTATTTATTAAATTTATTTAATAAATAAAATCCTCAACCAAAAAGTCTTTCGAAATAAATAAACATTTATTTATTTCCTCAAACTTAGAAATATCCTAGGAAAACCCTAGACTCTTCTAGAACTTTCCTAATCCTTTCCTTAACCCATTTAGGGGAAATTACCTACTTTTCTTAGGCTAATCCAAGTCTCCTTTGACTCCTAGTCAAACCCTTCCCCTAACAAGCCTCAAAACTCATAAGCCTTTGAGATGAATAAATAATTATTTATTTCTTAAATCCATAATTATCCTAGAAAGTCCTAGACTCCCCTAGAAGGTCTTCATCCTCATCCAAAGCCTTGATCCAACCAAAAGTCAATCCTTATCCTTGACTCAACCTCTAACCTTATCTCTAACCTTGACTCAACTTCCTAACCCAAGCCCTTCCCAAATCATATAAATGCTCCTCCTTCCAAGAGAAAATTATTAATTTAGCTCTCATCTTTATGCATTGTTCTCATGTTAAATATATCCTAGATCTTAAAGCTTTTGATACTAATTGTTAGATTTCATGTTTTATTAACTCATCTTAGCTTAGAAATAATGGAATGAACTAGTTTCTTTCAATTTTTTCTTAGCATTTATGCATCATATCCATCTTCCTTAGTATGCATTAGGAGCAAGCTCCTTGTGCTTAGAGAGCACGTCCACATACCTCTCATTGAAGCAAATCAAACAGTGCTCTATAGCACTTGTTTTTAGCAACAATCTTGAGGTGGCTTGGTTTATATTTGTGTTATGTTTTGAACTGATAAATGCTAGATTAGTCTAATGTTTGAATGTTTCAGCCTTTCAAAATAGATAATAGGTTAAAATCATAGTCTACATTCTGGCACGCCTGGTGGGACCCACTTCACGGGTTCATTCAACAACATCTCACTGAATTTCACATTTTTGGAAGATTTGGAGCTTAAAGATGGAGGAGATAGTTGGATTCATTCTTCTTGTCTATAACACATTTCCTCTATTTATGTCTATTCACCCTTCTTCTATTTGTAAAAACTTGTCTTATTCTTCTTAAAAAATCCTCTAAAAAAATCCATTCTTCATGCCAAAAATGTAAGTTTTGTGTAAAAATCAGCATTTCACATATTTTGTACTACCAGGAGATCGCATCCTGTAAATCCCGGATCGCATCTAGGGCATCAGAAAATCAGTTAAAGTTGGTTTAAAAATGAACAAAACAAAAATTTACAAATCTGGTTTCAATGCTTAAAATTAACATCAAACTCATTTTTTGAATATCTACAAGCTAAAATCAATCAATTAAAAAAAAAAACTTAAACCAACTCAAGTCATTAAATCCTAAAAAAGCACAAACAACATTTCTAAGGTTTTGGTTAAAAAAGAGCATCTCTTTCCAAACAAAATCTAGGGCCTTAGAATTCATCCATGCAAAAATAGGAAATCATTTTTTGATGCTTAAAAGAACTTTCAAATCATGCATTTCATGTTTAAAAACATTCAAAAATCAATCCTAAAAACATGCACAAATCAATCCTAAAAGCTTTTGTCATCTTCTTGCAAATATCTTAAATGTCTTCTTTTCCAAATATCCATGTATCAAAGCTAAATTAGGAACTTGTCTTTTTGGAACTTAAAATCAAAAGCAAAAGTCAAAACAAATCTTGAGTGAAAATAAGGGAAAGAACTTAAGTCCTAAAGCATCATTGTCATTTTGAAAAACAAACACACTCTTGAATGCATTAAAAGAAACAAACATCTATATTCCTTCCTTTTTCAGTTCAAGCAAACACACAATCAAATCTTGAATGACTTAAAGGATCAAAACAAAGCACTTCAAAGTTCTTAAAGCAACACGCCAATCTCAATCTTGAATGATCAAAGAAAGAACTTGCAATTGCTCAAATGTTTACTTTTTGGAGAAAGAAAAACTCAAATCTAAACACTTGTGTCTTCAGAAGTTTTTCAAATTCAAACACACTTAATTCAATTTGGAAAAAGGAGAACTATTTTTGGTGTGCATCTAGGACCTTTCATTTTCTATAAATCCTTGTTAAAGTAAGCAACGTAAAACATTTGAACTCAGACAAGTTCACTTGTTTTACTTTTAGCAAGGCTTGTCTAAAGGAGAAAAGCACTTCCTCCTCAGAGAACGAGCTCAAACTGGTATCTTCCCTGATCGGTATATAAATAAAGCATTGAGAAAACTCTCACTTATATCTCCTCAAGCTCAGGCAAGGCATTTTGATGGTAGCCCAGGCTAGGTGAATAATCCCTACTATTTTGTCATGGTCAACTAGGCTCTTAAGTGATTCACATACGTACAAACTGATTGGGGGGACTCCGCAAAACAATTACAAACCTGATAAAATAGAGGCTACCCTATCCACATCCAAAGGTATCAGAATCCTTGTGCAAGGACCGATCCAAGGGGTTTACCAGATCACCTCAAGATTACTCACCATTTGTATCCCCTTTCAGGGGGTACCAAGTTGTGGGCAAGGATTTTGATACTCACCTTCCTTAGGTAGATCTGCTTGAAGTGCTTGACAGTCATAAACTCTGTGAAAAAACTTGTTAGAACATACACTTTTCCAAGCTTTTTCAGAATCAGAGTCAGTTATCTTGTTTGTATCCCACAAAGTTGCTTTGTCCCTTGTGGAGATTTCTTTTCTAAAAATCATTTTTGAAATCTATCCTTTTCCATTGGAGAACATCAACTGATCTACAAAACCTAGTTTGAGATACTCAAAAAAAAAACTAGTAGAAGAAACCCTTGGAATTAGATACCCAAATCTTTTTTATCAGAATTTCTCCAAGTTATGCCCAATTTGATCAAACATCCAAAAGCTAAATTGCCCAAATCCCAAACCTATCAAGAGAAGAAAGTTGCAAAGAAAAATCTCAAAAGCCATCAGTCCTTTGTCCAAGCAACCCAAGCAGAAGAAAAGTATCAAGAAAAGCTTGATAATATTGGCTATAAAACAAGAGTCAAACAGTTTGCCTACTGATTTTGAGTGAACCATCGCTACGTTAATCTTGAAAGAGAGGACTAGCTAGATCCGTTGCATGTCCCTTTCGACCTTCAGATCCCACATCTATCTCGTCAGTCCTCCATCCAAGCTCATCCTAGTTTCATCCTTGCATCATCACCAAACCTTAGTTGCATTCTGGAGTCCTTCTTAGTTGCATTCATCATCATCTTCCTAGCAGCATCATAGGTCATCCATCCTAGTCCCATCTGCATCACCCTTTTAGAAATAGCATTGTTCCATCATCTTTCACGATCATTCCATCAGCAATCCACCAATCAAAATCCCAAATCCTTGATCTGAATCTAGCATCCATTATCCAAATCAGAACCCACCATTTTGTTTGCACCAAATCCAGAGACCCAAATCCAAAAGCATTTAGTGTTTGAAACCTTTAAGTTGTTTCCATCCCCTATCCTAAATCAGGAATCATCCCCTTTTTGATAGAGCATTGTCTAAAGGAAATCCATCTTGTCATTGCACAGCCTCATCATCTCAAGCAAGAGATTGGCTTGCATTGATAAGAATCTAGTTGACCAAAGATCATTAGTCTATCCTAGGTTGGCCAAATCCTATCACTGATCCTCCATCGGGAAAATAGTAGCTCATTGTTGACACTTAGTAATCTTCCACCAACATCCCACCAGCTTTCCACCTAATCTTGACCCAAATCAGAGCAATTCCACCAATCATCCATCATCGCCAAGCATTTCACCAAATCTGCCACCA
Organism: Chamaecyparis obtusa; assembly: GCA_027943335.1. Classification (NCBI taxonomy): domain Eukaryota; kingdom Viridiplantae; phylum Streptophyta; class Pinopsida; order Cupressales; family Cupressaceae; genus Chamaecyparis; species Chamaecyparis obtusa. The sequence goes on along the minus strand of BSBK01003135.1, from coordinate 1,679,830 downwards.
TCTTCTGCCAATCTTCCGCCATCCCTGATCCAGAACCAAGCATCTCACCAATCCTTGCATTGCATTCTAGAAATTCATAATCCTTAAGAGTTCCTTAAGCTTGCATACATCATTCTTTAGAGTCCTTAGGAAACATCTTGCATCCATCTAGCATCTGCATCTCCATGCCTTTCAAGACAAGATCTGGATCTAGAAAATAAAGGAACATGGATCCTTATCCAACTAACAGCTCATTTGATCCCAACACTTCTACTAGTGCGATGGTAGCCTATGATCCCTAGATCCAGCAAACAGGCAATGAATGGGATGATCCCAATATCCCCTTAGCTCCTCTTGCAATAGAAACATTTGTGAATCATCCATGGAATTTACCAGTAGTCAATACACTCATGGCCCAAAATCAGCAGAGCATGTTCACTAACTTTGCACAAAGGCATACTCCCATTCCACCATATCTCCATCCTCACATTCCCATAAACACTATCCAAGTCCCAGCACAAGCATACTCTCCATTCATCCAACCATTCCCTGATCCAACCTTGCAAACATCTACAAAAACCTCCACCATTCCCCTTCTGCTGCAAGGAAGTTTTGCAAGTCTCGTAACATAAGGTGTAGCGCCATCTGCTCCATTTTCTATCACAGGTACACCATCATCCTCCATGGCCTCCCAATCTTTTGCTCAAATCCAACACTTGTCACAAAATCAACTCCCACCTCTTACACAAGTTGTCTCACAAACAGTTCCACCACCTTCCATGAGGTAAGCAACACCTTTCTTTCCAGGAGGGACACGATCATCTTTCTGTAGACACTGAAAAATCCTTCAGAAAATAAATTATTTTTATTTTTTGAAAATCCTTGATGACATCATCATTTATTAATTAATTAATTATTTAATTAATTTATTTATTTTTATGGCATTAAATCCCTCTTTCTTAATTAAAAATCTTTAATTAAGGAATCTAGCCTAAAAATGTCATTTGGACATTATCCCTAATTTATTAATTATTTAATTAATAAATTGCCCAAAAAATTTTAAAAAATAAATTAATTTATTTTTTATCCCAAACTTGGCCAATTTCCTCTAGACCACTAACCTCTTCCAAAATCTTCTAATCCCTTCTTAATTTTGATTAAAAGGCTAATCCCATCTTTTCTAACCCTAATCCCAAGGTTAAATATTTAATTAAGGTTAAATATTTAATTTCCATATTTATTGAAAATATTTTAATAAATATTCCTAAAACTTAAGCCTTTTGGAATGAATAACTTTTATTCCATGAAACTAAGGAGAAATCTAGACTCTTCTAGAATCTTCTCAAAACCACCCTCTTCACCCATCCTAATCCTTTTCTTTGTCCTAATCTAATCCTAATCCTACCCTTAAACCTTTGTGCAATCCTAACCAAGCTTAAGACTTTCCTAAACCAAAGCAAAGTCTTTCCTTCCAAATATCTCAACCACAAAGCATTTATTGCTTCCCCAAAGTCTTCAAAGCCTCTTAAAGCCCATTCATTGCTCTTACAAGCATTTATTTGGAGAGTTATGAGCTTGGAGCCCCCTTTGTTGACTCCTCTTTGCCCTTCCCTTCATCCACTCACCTTGTGACATGTGTCACCTCCTGATTGGCTGAGAACTAGCACAATCCATGTGCTTCTCTTTGAGTGAATCTTGGCCTCTCTTAAGGATTTCAATCCTGGCCATTCATTCCTCCTACCCCAAGCCTTTAGAAATCTTATAAATACCCTCACTTCCTAAGGCAAATCATCTCTCAACTCTCAAACTCAATAGCAAAGTTATAATGTCATTTTCATTCTAGCATAAGCATAAACTCATCATTTTAGATCATTTTCAAGCTTAAATCACATCTAAATTAGCTTAAATGGATTAACATAGATTCATTTCTTGTTTAATCTTAGTTCATTTATTTAGCTTTGCATATTTGTGTGTTCTTGAGGCCTTTGAGGCAAAATAGGTTCCTCATACCTATTTTGTGTCATTTTGGGTCTTCTTGATCCTCAAATCATCCATCTTGCATGCTCCAAGTGCTTGAGTTTGCACACCCACATCCTTCTATATCTAAGCATATCAAACGGTGCATGGGCGCATCCGTTTTAAGCTTAAACTGAGGTGGCTTTGATTTTAGTTTGTTTACCTTTTAAATTTGATTTGACTATATGCTATGACGTTTGTTTGTCTTTGGCCTTCAAAACAGGTTTAGGTACACTCACAAATCCTAGTCTACATTCTGGCACGCCCGGTGGGACTCAAACCACAATTATTTTGATGAAACTATACTTTATATGCTTGTTTTTTGCAAGAAATAAAGAAATGTCGCCTTCATGAAAAGAAATGACGCCTACAGCAATTAAATGTCGCCTTCAAACAAAGAAATGTCGCCTTCAACAAAAGAAATGTCGCCTACAAGGAATTCAGTCACGCCTTCATGAAATTAAATCACGCCTTTGAAGAAAGAAATGACGCCTATGAGCTCTATTTTCACGCCTGCATAACTGAGATTTTCCTGTGATCGATAACTTCTGTTACGTCCCAGAATTCTTCTTCTGTCGCCTGCATGTAAAGAAATCACGCCTTTGACAAAAGAAATCACGTCTGTGGTTTTTTATCTGTCACCTTTTTAGGTACAGAGTGTCACCTGTAAGAATTAAATGTCGCGTCTGAACTTTTCAGCGTCGCCTATAAGCTGGACAGTGTCGCTTTTTGTTTTTTGCTTGGGACTGGTTTTTTTCATTTATTACAACAAAGGTCAAACTCAATCTTGAATGAAACTTAAGGAATTGAACTTAGGTCCTAGAGTGTCATTGTCAATTTGAAAAGCAAACCAAATCTTGAATGCACTAAAGGAACAAACAACTCTATTCCCTATCTCATTTCAAATTCCAAAGCAAGCAAACAAATTCAATCTTGAGTGATCTAAGGGACAAAACAAAGCTTTTTCAAAGTTCTTAAAACAACTCGCTAATCAAATCTTGAATGCACAAAAGGAAAGAACTTGCAAACGTTCAATTCATTTACATTTTGAGGAAAAGAACAAATCAAAATCTAATCACGAGTGTCTTCATTTCAAAGTTTAAAACATCACTTAATCAAATTTGGGAAAATGAACAAAATCTGCTTGATGTGCATGTAGGAGTTTTTCAATTCGTGCATAATCCTTGTTAGAGTAAGCAACATGGAACATTTGAACTTGGACAAGTTCACTTGTTCTACTTTTAGCGAGGCCTGTCCAAGGAGAAGCGCTTCCTCCTCGGAGAGCGACCTCAAACCAGTATCCCCTCCGGCTGGTATACAAATAAGTGAATACCAAAAGAATCACTTACATCTCCTAATCACCGGGCGTTCGTGCCAAACACGTGTCTGGGGATGGTAAACATTCCTCTCCCCCAGCATAATTGGCAAGGCTCTTAAGTGAGTCACGGATGATCAGCATAACCGGGTATGGAGACTCCATGGAACTATTAAAAACTTGATAAAATAGAGGCTACCCTATCTACATCCGAAAGTATCAAAATCCTTGTGCAAGGACCGATTCCAAGGGGTTTACCGGGTCGCCTCAAGATTACTCACCATTTGTATTCCCTTCTGGGGGATACCAAGCTGTGGGCAAGCGATTTTGATACTCACCTTCCTTAGGTAGATCTGTTTGAAGTGCTTGACAGTCAAAGACCCGTGAAAACATTTGTCAAACATACACTTTTTCAAAAGCATTTATCAGAGTCTTTTATCTTGTTTGTATCTCACAAAGTTGCTTTGTCCTTTGTGAAGATTGCTTTTATCAAATCCTTTGCCAATGGAAAAACATCAAGCAGATCTATAACTTGGTTTGAAGGACAATCAGAGCAGCCATCCCAAAACTTGGTCATCTCCCATCCCTTTGTCTGTCTTCTTCTAGAAAACCGTCTTCTTCCGTCAGTCATCCCAATCTGAGTCTTAGTCTTCCAAACCATCTTCGTCCTTCCTCCTTATCCAACTCATTCACAAAGTCAGCATGTCTCAAATCTATAATGAGTTTGGTTATGATATTTCTCCTCTCCGTCCAATCGATCCTAATGATGATGAAGGCCTTGTAGATCATGATGCCTATTTCAGCCAGTTTGCTCCAAGCAACCCCCAGCATTCCATCATTCCTCCAATCCACCCAACCATGCCTTCGCGCTTATCTCCTAGCACTCCCTTTCATGTCCTCGGCAAGGCTAGCACTCCTTTTCATGTCCTTGGCAAAGCAACCCCAGTATCTTATCCATCCCCAACTTATCCTTGTCTTCAACCTACACCTCTTCCATATGCTCCTTTCAGGCCTCCACTTTCTGCTATGGTCATTTCTCCATCGGCATCATCCCTTAGGAATGCTTCACGCTACTTCCCCTATCTAAGGCCTCCATCTGCCCATCCTCCAAAAAATTCTGAAATCCAAGATTCTAGTCCTCCCATCCTTTTCACCAAACCTCTATCCTTTCCCAAACCACCATCCTCTCTTCCAAACCACATTACCAAAAGTCTCTTCCCACCAGCAGAGTTCATCCCTCAACCCACTCCAAAACCTGTACCTCAAGCCATTAGCCCTGCCTCTTCAGTACCATCATCCCCTCAAGCAAAATCCAAAGCTCCCTTTTCAAAATCATCTTTTTCATGGGTGTTCCCTTCTTTCTCTCCCCCTTCGCAAACATCTACCCAAGCACAAACCCCACTTTCATGCGAAGACCATCCAAGTTCCCCATCTCCTCCACCTTCCAAACCTTCTTCACCACAAAAGTCTCCAAGGAAACCAATAACAGAACCCAAGGAAGAGCCAATAGCAAAACCCATGCCTGAAATTGAAAAGCCAAGCAATCCTTTATGTGAAGCCATCATTGATGAGGCCCATCCAGCGCTCCCATCTATTATCTATCTTCCATACATCCCAACCGTTGATCCTCTTCCATCTCCTATCATCATTGAGTCCCTTCCATCTGGAGTCTCCATCCAATCCCCAAAATCATCTCCTCCTAGCATTATCCAAAGCATACCTAATGAGCTTCCTGAGTTCATCCCTCTCCCTGTCATTACAGCTGCAAAATCTCCCATCCTTTTATCCATACCATCTGAAGAGTTCTTCCTTCTTCCAGACACCCCAGCAGCAGAGTTCCCAATCCTTCTATCCACTCCCTCTGAAGAGTCCATCCATACATCCCCCAATCCTCTATCTGAACAAATCCCATCATGTCAAGATCTGGACCAAAAGCATGATGAACTACTCACAGAAGAACATCAAGATCCAACTCCTTTACTTCCCCCATCGCATGTTCTATTGCCTCCATCACCTTCAATCCAAAATCCTACAATCCCAATTCCTCCAATCCAAGATCCTATCATCCCAGTTTCTCCAACTAAAAATCCAATACCATCCCCCAATCCTAGTCAAAATCCCAACATCCTATCCTCTCCTCTTGAGGATCCGCCAGTCCAAACTAAATAGCTACCATCACTCTATCCACTTGGAAAACTAACATTTGTCAAAGGTAAACCACTTGAAAAAGAAGACATCAGCTTCTTATCTTCCATCAGGGAACCAGAAAATGGCTGTTTGTCATTCACCCCAAGTCAGAAATATCCTTGTCTGGATAAAATGCTGAAAAGATGGAACTATCAAGGCAAAGGCCTTGGCACTCACGAACAGGGAAATATACAGCCCATTCAAGGCAAGACACATCCAAAAGGCTATGGAATCGGTTGCACACCAGATGAGGGCACTTCCTCCACATCAGCGAAAGGTACTTCATCCAGAAATGTTGGTACAGCTAAGGCAAAGTTCAAACATCCATTTAAAACCAACAAAACATCTTCCAAAAACCACAACGCAATTCCTCCTCCTCCATCGTTACAACCGAGGAAAACCTATCATATTCCTCCTTCATCCTCCCCATCCATTTTGGGTCCCTATGTCCCAAAGTCTTTCAGCGCATCTCCGTTACCCAGCAAATCCATTTTGGGACCTTATATCCCAAAATATCATCCCCCATCTTATCCTACTCAGCCTTTCATCCAACATCCAAGCATCCCTAGTCAAGATCAACAATGGCACATGTCCACATATCCTATCTACCAATCTCCTTCCATCTCTCCATCCAAATTTCCTCCATCCCAGACAACTCCTCATATTCCTCCCAATGCTCCTCGCAACTTGGGTGCCATATCGCGCATGAATAAAGGGAAAAATCCACAAAAATCCCAGGATTGTTATGTCCAGCCTAATCGACATGCACAATCAAAGCAAAATCCGATCAAGCAAGCCAAAGCAAACCACTGGCCACAAAGGCCCATCAAAGCAAATGCCAAATCTAATGCATCCCAATGGCTGCAAAGGCCCAATGACGATTACCATGTCCAGTCTAATCGACATGGTCAATCAATGCAAGCTCCAATCAGGCAATCAAATGCACCGCAAAGGCCCAGCAAAGAGCCAATCAGGCATGCTAAAGCACCCCAATGGCTCCAAAAACCTAGCAAAGTCCAAGCAAAATCTATCACATGGCCACAAAGGCCTAGCAAAGCAAAAGCACAATCTGATGCCCACCAATGGCCGCAAAGGCACACTAAAGCTAAAACAAAAATGATGTGGATCCCAAAGCAAAAGGATGTAATGCATCTAAATGAAGCATCCACAATGGCATCCAACGTTGCTCATCTCCCAGCTCCTCAATCTTCCCCTCCATCTCCACCATCCTCTAGCATAAATCCTCCATCACCTCTATCTCTATCTTCCACATCCAATCATCCATCTTCCTCACAACATGTGCCAATGTTGATTCTGACAACATCCCCCTATCTTGATCACTTTCCATCCTTCCATCCAAACACTTTCTACCACCATCTTTCCCATCTCCCCCATCTGATTCATGACTTTGCATGATTCCCCCATCCTGCTACAGTTGTACCAACATCCAGGCACACAATCAGCAAAGATCAGTCAGCACATCTAAAACAACAAAGGGAAATCAATGACAAATCAGAGAAATCAGCAAAGTCAATAGGCAATCAGGCTTTAGCATCAACATATGCCTATCAGCTTAAAATAGAAGCATATTTTGGGGAAGAGGTAAGCTTTAGTCGCAAAAGTTAAAAAAGAAAAGGCAAAATCATGAGTCTTTATGTGAAAACCCTTCTGGGGCACATTCTGATTCCAAAACAGTAAAAATAAAGGGCGTATCTTCTATTGAAAACTTGGCAATTCAAGCGCTAGAAGATGGAGCTTTGCCTCTTCCTCCTATCTGGGATAACAACACATGATAGTTCCCTATCAACATTGCAGAAACCAAGCTAAATCAACTTGGGTACAGAAGGATGTTTGTGGCTCATCTACATGGAGGTTAACCTGACAGAAAGTGAATCATGACCTTAAGTGCCTTGCTCCGAGGAGTCAATTATCAACTGTGCATGGTCATATGCACATGCCTAGGTGTGATCTTAAGCTTGTCGTCCATCATCTAGAAATGGATCCCCATGACAAGCCGGCAACATCAGAAAATCAGCAATCCACATCAGATAATCAGTGAAGAATCTCTCAGAAGATCAACATCAAATCGCATGATAGCACCAAAATCAGCACAAAACTCAGCACCACATCAGAGAGTTAGCAATACCATCAAAATATCTGTGCAAAATCAAAAACAGCAGGGCCATCATCAAATCATAAGGGAACATCCAATCAAAGAATCAGCAACACCATCAGAATATCAGTAACAAATCAAAAGGTCACCATCTAATCAAGAGGAAGCACCAAAACGGTGATCAGCAAGCACGACAGCATTAAATCAGAGCTTCAGCAACAAATCAGAAGTATCAATGCATATCAGCACAAGCTCAGCGACAAATCAGCAAGATCAGCACAAAGTCAAGAAAAAAATACAAAAATCCATAAAAATTGGATAAATCAACGGAGCAAATTATCAACAAAGCAAAAATCAAGAGAAAAACATTCGTCCTCTGGTGAAAACTTGGCAATTCAAGCGCCTTGGACAAGTACCATGGTGAAAACCTGGCAAACAGGCGCCATGCGTAGTGCCCCCCCCCTAATTCCTTTCTGCAGTTAGGGGCTTCCTTTCTATCACCTCTTATCCAACATGTCCTCCATCCCCTTTTGTCTCTCACTTCCTTCATTTTCCATTAGATCTTGATGACAAAAACAGAGACTATCAGATGTACATGCTTTTGGGCACCTCCTTGGCATCCATTGCACCTTTCAGCTACGTGTAGACTATGATTTTGAACCTGTTACCTGTCTTGAAAGGCTGAAACATTCAAACATTAGACTAATCTAACATATTCATGAACTAAAAAAATAGCATAAGACATGAAAACAAAACCAAAGGCACCTCAAGTTTGTTGCTAAAAAAACAAGTGCTATAGAGCAAATGTTTGATTCGCTTCAATTAGAGGGATGTGGGTGTGCTTTCTAAGCACTTGGAGCATATTCTAATGCATACTAAGATTGATTTTAGACCAAATATAGGTGTGATATGATGCTATATGCTATGCAAAACAATAAAAGAAACTATGTTAATCCATTATTGCTAAGCTATGATGTTCTTTAAGAAAGCTTGAAGATGATAAAAAGAAACTAACAATTAGTATTGCTTATGCTAAGTCTAGAGCTAAATGGACATGATAACAATGCATAAAATGAAAGGTGAATGGATATTTTGCTCTTGGAAATGAGGACTATTTATAGACTTTTGGGAGGATGAATGAGTGGCTAGGATCAAAATCCTTAAGAGAGGCCAAGATTCATTCAAAGGGGAGCACATGGATTGTGCTAGTTCAAGGCCACCTCCTTGTGACAAGTGTCACAAGGGCATTGGGTTGAAAGATGGGAGGAATGTGCATAATTTGGGAAATGTGCCTAAGGTCAAAGGGTGTAAGAAAGGGGTGAGGAGCTTCTTAAATGCATCATAAATGCCTGTAAGAGGGATAAGGAGGCTTTAAATGCACTTAATGCATGTAAGAGAAGCCTCTAGAAGTTTGTTGACTTTGGGTCAAGCTTAGGAGTTGGCTAACCTTGTTTAGGGAATGTGACAAGGTTAGGGGGAGGATTAGGATTAAGATTAGGGGATTTTAGGATTAGGATGGGTGAAGAGGTTGGGTTGAGAAGATTCTAGAAGAGTCTAGAATTCTCCTTGGTTTTATGGAATAAAAGTTATTCATTCCAAAAGCTTAAGTTTTGGGAATATTTATTGAAATATTTTCAATAAATATGAAAATTAAATATTTAATCTTAATTAAATATTTTGAGTTGAGATTAGGGTTAGAAAAGGTGGGATTAGCCTTTTAATCGAAATTAAGAAGGGATTAGAAGATTTTGGAAGAGGTTAGTGGTCTTAGGAAAAAAGGCTAACTTTTGGTCAAAAAATAAATTAATTATTTTTGGGGAGATTTTTGGTCAATTTATTAATTAAAATAATTAATAAATAGGGGATTAATGTTTAAATAAGATTTAAACATTTTTGGGAGGGATTTCTTAATTAAATATTTTTAATTAAGATAAAGGATTAAAGGGATTTAAATATTTTTGAAGGGGATTGGATATTTCTCTTTGAAGTACTCAAGAAGTTGTGTGTCACGTGATGGGGGATCTTTGTATAACCATTTGTTAATATCTGGATCCATTTCTTTGCTGTTGATGGTACCATGAGACCTGTTACCTGTTTTGAAAGGCTGAAACATTCAAATATTAGACTAATCTAACATATTCATGAACTAAAAAAAAAAGCATAAGACATGAAAACAAAACCAAAGCCACTTCAAGATTGTTGCTAAAAAAACAAGTGCTATAGAGCAAATGTTTGATTCGCTTCAATTAGAGGGATGTGGGTGTGCTCTCTAAGCACTTGGAGCATATTCTAATGCATACTAAGATTGATTTTAGACCAAATATAGGTGTGATATGATGCTATATGCTATGCAAAATAATAAAAGAAACTATGTTAATCCATTATTGCTAAGCTATGATGTTCTTTAAGAAAGCTTGAAGATGATAAAAAGAAACTAACAATTAGTATTGCTTATGCTAAGTCTAGAGCTAAATGGACATGATAACAATGCATAAAATGAAAGGTGAATGGATATTTTGCTCTTGGAAATGAGGACTATTTATAGACTTTTGGGAGGATGAATGAGTGGCTAGGATCAAAATCCTTAAGAGAGGCCAAGATTCATTCAAAGGGGAGCACATGGATTGTGTTAGTTCAAGGCCACCTCCTTGTGACAAGTGTCACAAGGGCATTGGGTTGAAAGATGGGAGGAATGTGCACAATTTGGGAAATGTGCCTAAGGTCAAAGGGTGTAAGAAAGGGGTGAGGGGCTTCTTAAATGCATCATAAATGCATGTAAGAGGGATAAGGAGGCTTTAAATGCACTTAATGCATGTAAGAGAAGCCTCTAGAAGTTTGTTGACTTTGGGTCAAGCTTAGGAGTTGGCTAACATTGTTTAGGGAATGTGACAAGGTTAGGGGGAGGATTAGAATTAAGATTAGGGGATTTTAGGATTAGGATGGGTGAAGAAGTTGGGTTGAGAAGATTCTAGAAGAGTCTAGAATTTTCTTTGGTTTTATGGAATAAAAGTTTATTCATTCCAAAAGCTTAAGTTTTGAGAATATTTATTGAAATATTTTTAATAAATATGAAAATTAAATATTTAATCTTAATTAAATATTTTGAGTTGAGATTAGGGTTAGAAAAGGTGGGATTAGCCTTTTAATCGAAATTAAGAAGGGATTAGAAGATTTTGGAAGAGGTTAGTGGTTTTAGGAAAAAAGGCTAACTTTTGGTCAAAAAATAAATTAATTATTTTTTGGCGGATTTTTAGTCAATTTATTAATTAAAATAATTAATAAATAGGGGATTAATGTTTAAATAAGATTTAAACATTTTTGGGAGGGATTTCTTAATTAAATATTTTTAATTAAGATAAAGGGATTTAATGACATAAAAATAAATTAATTAATTAAATAAATAATTAATTAATAAATGATGATGTCATCAGGAATTTTTCAGAAAATAAAAATAATTTATTTTCTAAAGGATTTTTAGGTGTCTACATTTTGCCCCTCTTTGATGCGATGTCGCAAGTGGCATGGCGTCAAAGACAAGAAAATAAGATGCCCAAGGCTAGAATTTAGAAGAATAAGGGATTGTGCCCCCTCGAGAAAATAACGCAAGGAGCAAACATTGTGAAATTTTCTCGAAAGGAAACAGAGAAGGAAGGACCTAGGAAGAAGGGGAGATAAATAACCAAACTTCCAAGAGCAAAGATGAGTGAATGCAAGATGAGATGGAATGCAAAATGCAGGATGCAGCTACATGAGGATGCAAGATTAATCTATATGATGCAGGATGCAGGGGAGATGGGGAAGCTCCAAGTGCAAATGTGGAGAGCACAACCTAGTTTAATATAGCAATGCTAGAGACCTGCCAAGGATACTGGGATCACGAGGCCTTGTCACCAGTGTTACATAGGACTGACACTAAAAAGACACGCAGGGTTGCCCCAGCATCGCACATGAAACCCAAAGGAGGCATGGTGGAAATGATGCTGAAGAAACCACAAACACACGACTGACTCATAGGCAGAAGCAAAAGATCAAAAGACCTTGCCCCAGATTATCCTCATTCGCAGCACACCATGATATAAAAGATCATGGTGACGTTGAGTAGGGAACAATGAGAGGCTGTAAAAGATTAACAAGACCCAAAGGACAAAATCCAAGGTCAAAATGAAAACTCCAAAAAGACATCCTTTGCCAAGGAGAGAGATTTGATTTGATTGATGGTGGGAAGATTGGTCGGATAGGAGGAACGATATATCCTCAAGGACCAGGATGGAAGATTAGGTCAGATAGGAGGAACGATATATCCTCAAGGACCCATGGGTTGGTGAGAGAATAAGTGTAGTTGTTCGCTGGCAAAAGCTGAAGTTCAAGGAATAATCAGGATGAGCAAGGATAAGTCGACAATTGATGTTGCTAAAGCACAAGGCCTGAGTGGGACTAAAAGTTTTCTGAGGCTGGGGATGGGACAAGATATTTGATCAAATGCTGCTGCAGGACGGACAAAGGTTATGTACAACAAGGAGGAACGATATGCACAAGGGATATGTACAGAAGCTCAGGATTAGGGATAGGAAGATCACACTCAGCGGGACTCTCACTAGGACAGAGACAAGAAGGATAAATACAGAGAGGAATGCGCTGTACAGGAAAGGGAAAAGGATATGGTACAAGATATGGTACAAAGCTTTGGAACAAAATATGGATTGTAGATGGGTTGGAGGAAGATGGGAGCTGAATGCATGGAAGATAAGGAAGATGGAACTGCTGGGAGATCTGTTATGGATGGAGGAGGAGGACGGTAGCTGAAAGGACTACTGTATAGATAAATAGCTCAGTTTACTATGTTGGAACCTGTTTGCCAGGTTTTCACCAACATACTTGTCCAAGGCGCTTGAATTGCCAAGTTTTCACCGTTTGGACGATCATTTTCTCTTTCTCTTTTCTTTTTTGCTTTTTTTGCTTTTTTGCTTTTTTGCTTTTTTGAATATTTTTGGATTTTCTGATATATGCAGGATCAGGTTCAGGCATAGAACCTCTTCAGATGGATGATGTTGATAGGATCATTCAAGGGCTCACCTTCTGGTGTTGATAGCTGATAGGCTCCCGAGCCGAAGGATGCGGTGACAACATAGGGGCCCAACCAAGTAGGCTCAAACTTGCCTTTCTTTTCTCTATTTGCTAGGACCTTCTGATTTTCTTTAAGGACCATGTCACCGACCTGGAATTGTCTAGGATGGACCTTTTTGTTATAACTCCTTTTGAGTCGATTTTGGTATGCCACCAGGTGATCATATGCTTGCTGTCTCTTTTCATCTAACAGGTCTAGCTGTGTGAGACGGGCTACACGATAATCTTCATCAGTGGTGTAGTTCTTCATGGAGACTCGCAATGAGGGGAGCTCAACCTCGATTGGTAGAACAGCTTCAGCACCATATACAAGGGAGTATGGGGTGGTGCCTGTGGGAGTGCGATAAGAAGTGCGGTAGGCCCAAAGGGTAGGATTGATTTGGAGGTGCCAGTCACGACCAGAATCATTGACAACCTTCTTGAGGATTTTCAAGATAGTTTTGTTGGTTGCCTCAGCTTGGCCATTTCCTTGAGGGAAATATGGACTGGAGAAACGGTGATGGATGTGGAGTCTGGCACATAGATCATCCACATGCTGGTTTTCAAAAGGTGTGCCATGATCTGTGAAGATGGTAGATGGTATGCCGAAGCGGCAAATGATATGGTAGAGGATGAACTTGGATATTTGGATGCCAGTGGTTAGGGTGAGCGGAATCGCTTCAACCCATTTGGTAAAGTACTCTGTGGCTGTTATGATATACTTGTGTCCATCCGAAGAGAGGGGGGTGATCAAGCCAACGAGGTCGAGGCCCCAACATGAAAAAGGCCATGGTGGTGCAATAGGTTGTAGATCCTGTGCTGGTGCATGTATCAAATTGGCATGCTGTTGACATGGGAGACATTTCTTGACAAATTCACATGCATCATGTTCCATTGTTGGCCAATAATATCCAACTCTAAGCAGCTGCTTTGCTAGAACCATGCCACTCGTGTGGGCACCGCAAATTCCAGCATGAACTTCTTGTAAGGCCAGGACGGCCTCGTTTGAGTCTAAACATCTAGATAGGACATTGTGATACCCGCGACGATATAGGGTGTTGGCTACAAGAGTGTAGCGGGAAGCTCTACGAATAAGGTTTTGGCGTTGGTTATTGGTGAGATGGGGAGATATGATACCATTTTTTAGATATGCATGGATGTCGTGGTACCATGGGGATTGGGGACCAACCAAGACACATACCATTTCTGCATCAGCGTTCTCATAAGCTGGCGTATGTAGCTGCTCGACTAGGAATTCATATTGTGATGCGTCGCGTGGGATTTCTAACAAGGATCCAATGGTTGCCATTGCGTCCGCTGCTTTGTTCTGAAGTCTTGGGATCTGATTGAATTGTAGATGTAGGAAATGCTCTTTCACTTTATCCACCAGTTGCTTGTAGGGTAGCAATTTGTCATCCTTTGTCTGATATTCATCTAGGACTTGTTTGATAATCAGCTGTGAATCTCCAAATACTTGTAATTCTATGATATTCCACTGAATGGCTGTTCTGAGACCTAAGATGAGTGCCTCATATTCTGCAATGTTGTTGGTACATGGGAATCCCAATTTGAATGATTTTGGGATGTAGTCACCTTGAGGTGTGACGAATAGGATTCCTGCCCCTGATCCATGTGATGTGTAGGAGCCATCAAAGTATAGTTTCCACATGGGCTGCTCTTCAATCATGCATAAGTGTTCATCAGGGAATTCCATGATTAGTGGATAGGCATCCACCAGTGGTGCTTCTGCTAGTTGATTGGCAATGACTTGCCCTTTGATTGCTTTGCGATCAATATACTGGATGTCAAACTCACTGAGTATCATGACCCATTTTTCCATACGGCCTGTGAGAGTTGTCTTTGATAGTAGATATTTGAGGGGGTCCACCTTTGAAATGAGCTTGATTGTGTGACTGAGCATGTAATGTCTAAGCTTTTGAGTGGTAAAGACCACTACAAGGCATGCTTTTTCCATAGGTGAATAATTAAGCTCATATCCAACAAGAGTGCGACTGATGTAATAGATGGCTCTCTCCTCGTTGTCATCATCATGCTGAGCTAAGAGTGCCCCCAGTGCTGTAGTGGTTGCCGAGATGTAGAGTATGAGAGGGCGTCCTGGAATTGGTGGTACTAGGATTGGAGAATTGGCAAGATACTCCTTGATCTTATCAAAGCTTCTTTGACATATGGGATCCCATTTGAAGCTTGTGTCTTTGCATAGGAGATGCGTAAAAGGTTGGCACTTGTCTACTAACTGAGAAATGAACCGACGCACTGATTGAAGCTTTCCTTGTAGGCTTCTGAGCTGTTTGAGTGTTCTTGGTGGAGGCATCTCTGTTATAGCTTTGACCTTCTTGGGGTCTATCTCTATGCCTCGTCGCGATACTATGAAACCTAGGAGCTTTCCAGATGTAACACCAAAGACACATTTCTTTGGATTAAGCTTTAAGCCATAATGATTCAGACGATCAAACACACGCTCTAAGATGTTGAGGTGTTCATCCCTTGTTTTGGATTTTGCAAGGATATCATCCACATAGTCTTCAAGGATCTTGTGGATCATGTCATGGAAGATCGCTGTCATTGCTCGCTGATATGTTGCTCCTGCATTCTTTAGCCCAAAGGGCATCATATTGTAGCAGAAGGTACCCCATGGGGTTGTGAATGCTGTTTTATGTTGATCTGCTTCTGCTATATGAATCTGGTTGTAACCGGAAAAGCCATCCATGAGTGATAGCATTTCGTGACCCGCTGTGAGGTCTACAAGCATGTCTATGTTTGGCAATGGGAAATCATCCTTAGGGCATGCCTTGTTCAAGTCCCTGAAATCAGTACAGATTCTGATGTCGCCAGAAGGCTTTGTGACTGGCACCATGTTAGAGATCCATTCTGAGTAGTCAATTGCTCTGATGATTTTTGCTTGAAGGAGCTTCTCAAGCTCTGCTTTAACTAGTAATGCTACCTTTGGATGCATTTTCCTTAGCTTCTGCTTCACTGGCTTAACGTTTGGATCTACTGATAGATGATGAACAATAAGGTTTGGATCAAGCCCAGGCATGTGGGCGTATGACCATGCAAAGTTGATAACTGATTCCTTGAGCAAGGTGCTGAGAGCCATTTCTTCTCCTTCTGTTAGGTTGACTGCAATGTAGGTGATCCTTGGACATTCTTCTGTTCCCAAGTTGATTGGCTTGGTCTCTTCTATGATGATTGGAGATTGCTCTGGTCTATAATCTTGGATAGGGGGAAGAGGCAAGGCTTCATCTTCTAGCGCTTGAATTGCCAAGTTTTCACTAGAAGATACGCCCTTTATTTTTACTGTTTTGGAGTCAGAATGTGCCCCAGAAGGGTTTTCACATAAAGAATCATGATGTTCTTTTGCTTTATCATTTTTGCGACTAAAGCTTGCCTCTTCCCCAAAATATCCTTCTGGGTGAAGCTGATAGACAGAGGTTGATGTTGGATCTTGATTGCTTGCTGGACCTGATGCCCCCATGAATTCTAGGAGTGCTTGTGCGCCTTAGAACTCGTCGATGTGTGCGATGCTTGGTTGGTCCCAATCTATGAGGTCGGGGTTTGTGAGGGGAAGATCTATGAGGTTAATGGAGAGTTGTTGGAGGACAGAAGTCCCCAGGAGGGTGTCGTCGGCAAAGATATCATCGTAGGATCGGATGTCTTTCTCTTCGGGGATGTCTTCAATTTCCACGAGGTCATCCCGGCTATTCGAAAAGTTCACGTTGGTCATGTTAGTGCCCGCAGTTGTGGTATTGGGCTCTTGTTCAAGCAGGCGAGAGGTATTAAAGCCAAGTCCTTGCTGTTCTGGATTTTGGGATGGTATGATAGGAAACAAATTTCCGTCCTCTTGTGGTCCTAGACCACCACCTTGATAGTTATAGTGTTCTGTGACATTTTTGAAGGGGATTGGATATTTCTCTTTGAAGTACTCAAGAAGTTGTGTGTCACGTGATGGGGGATCTTTGTATAACCATTTGTTAATATCTGGATCCATTTTTTTGCTGTTGATGGTACCATGAGACTCAAAAGTCATATTTCCTATCTGCTTGAGCTTATGATGTTCCTTAACATGCTTGTTTTGACAACTTGGGCGCCCTTGAGTATGTGGATCACGTGGAAGAGCTCCTACAGCAAATGCATCACTGAGGCTGTATTCGCCACAACCCTGGTTGTTGATCTTGATGGATGATAAGGTGGAAGAAAGGATGGTCTCTGGATCGCAATGGGATCGGGATGAGCTAGCAATAGAAGTACCAATATCGGTTCCAGGACAATGAGTAGAATGAGGGAAAGATGCTTCCATCGCAAGGCAGTATGCGAAGGGGTTAGGGTCAGCGTGGATGGTAACCTCAGTGCCTTGATGTGGAAACTTGATGCACTGATGGTAAGTAGATGGTACGGCCTTAATGGAATGGATCCATGGACGACCAAGGAAGATATTGAACGGTAGGTCAAGATCAACAACGTGGTAGAGAGTATCTTGCGTTGCTGGGCCTAGCTGGATAGGCAAAGTTATAGTACCTTCAGAGGTACGCTCCAAGTTATCATATGCTTTGATAGTGATTTGCTCATGTTGTATGTTGGCCTCTGTGAACCCGATCTTCTTGATGAATTTTAATGTGCACAAGTTGAGGGCTGAGCCATTATCCACTAGAACTCGTTTGATGGCGAAATCTCTGACCATGACAGCAATGCGGAGAGGGAGAGTATGGTCAGGAGCGACATCTGGTATATCAGATTCTTTGAAGGATAAGGCACATGCTGCAGATAGGTGTCCCACAAGAGTTTCAAACTGAGTTGTGTTAATGTCCGTGGGGACATGACCTTCTTTTAGAGCTTTGTCCAGGATCTCCTGATGGATGGGTGATGTGCGGAGCAAATCCAAGATAGATATTTGGGCTGGCATGTTCCCAAGATGCTCTATGATATTTTATTGTGCTCTTGGTGCATTATGCTGTGTTGCACGTGCATTTGATGCTAGCCTGGTGTTAGACTGTGCTGTGGATGCAGTAGATGTTGGCCTTGGAGGAGCAGCTGATCTCGGAGGAGCACCGGCAACAGTTATCCTACCACTGCGGGTAGTTGCAACACATTGTCGATCCGGCCCTCTGACGTGGATGGTATTGATGGTGGGCTCATCTTGGATGGGCTCAACTTGAGTTATGCATCCGACATACTTGTCATAGTTGATGTAGGCCGCTGTGTGATCTTCTTGCTTGCCTTTGCCATGATTTTGGGGCTGATTGGCGTTAGCTTGATTCTTCCCGGCATCGTGTTGAGGGAACACATTTTGATATATTTGCAAACCGGCATTGGGTGAAGCTTGAGTTGGTGCATCGACCTGGATTTCCTTGCGATCGATGAGATCCTGGATGTAGTGCTTAAGCCGCATGCACTTCAATGTTGTGTGCCCCTTCACACGATGGTAATCACAGTATTCATGTTCTTTATACCAATCAGACTTTGGTGCATTGTCATCCTTCTGTGGGATGGGCGGATATGTGATCATATTTGCCTTGGCTAGCCGATAAAAGATCTGATCCAGAGGCTCACCCAAAGGTGTGAAAGTCCTCTTTGGATTGTTCTGATTATTGGGTTTGTTCTACCTTGGGGCAATGTTAACTGCGTTAACAGGATTGCCTTGACGTCCTGGCTGCTGCTGTTGGTATTGCTGCTGATACTGTTGCACAGGCGGTTGATGAGCTTGAGGAGGCTGCTGATAAATAGGTGCTTGATATGCGAGAGCTGGTGATTGCTGATAGATGGGTGCTTGTGGCGGTTGGTATGTTTGAGCTGGTGTAGGACTAGCCACAACGAATTGTACATTCTTAGTGTCAGTGGCTCCATCTGTAACAACATTCTTGTTACAATTCCAGTAACGGGATTTATCATTGTTGGGTTTGTTTTTGGAATCATCCTTGAAGTGATGAATAGTGCCTTCGTCTAGGAGAGCTTTCTCGATGCCTATGCCTTTGCTCTTGATATCTTGGTATGTCTGGAGACAGTTCATTCGCATGTGATGGGATAGCTTTGGATGTAGGTTATCAATGAAGATCTTTGTTAGATGCTTCTCTGGCGGCTGATATGATAACCTAGTTGTAAGATTCTGCCATCTTTGCAAGTATTCTGCAAGGCTTTCTCCGTCTTTCTGCTTTGAGTTGCATAGGTCTAGCAAGGACAACTCATTCTCCACATTATGGGCATAGTGTGTGATGAACTTCTCAGAGAGTTCAGCAAAGGTGTTTATTGTCCCATGTGGTATTTTGTAAAACCACTCAACAGCAGTTCCTCCCAAGCTCTTGGGAAACAGGCGCAGGAGATAGTTATCACTATAAGCCACTTCTTGGCACGCCATGTAAAACTCTTTGATATGGTTTATTGGATCTCCTTTCCCTCGATACTTGTCAAACTTAGGCATCTCAAAATGCTTGGGGAAAAAGATAGTTGCTATAGACCGATCGAAGGGATATGAGCACACCTCTTCGAACTTGTAGGTTTTATTCTCTGTTCCACTTTGTAGCTCTTTTAGAGCATTTTTCATTGCTTCCCACTCAGCATTGAGTGGCGAGGGAACTGGAACCTCTGCTTGTGATGGAAGCTGTGGAACTGGATATGGTGCTTGCTGTGGATAAATGGTTTGGAACTGATTTTGGGGCAATGGTTGTTGGGGATATTGCTGGTGTGGCATAGGGGGATATTGATATGGGACCGCTTGATGTTGTTGGGCTACTTGCTGTTGTTGAACTGGCGGTTGTTGTGGGACTGCTTGCTGATAGTGGTCATTTGGAACTTGTTGTTGTAACTGATAGGTGGGAACTTGTTGTTGTTGGGGGATGATAGGGATTTGTTGCTGAGGCTGATAGCAAGGGACTTGCTGTTGTTGAGGAATGATGGTTGTTTGCTGAAAGGGGGCATGTGGCTACTGTGGGGGAGGATGTTGGAACGATGCTGCTTGTGGGTATGATGGTGGTAGTTGCTGAGGTTGACTTTGGTATTGACCGATATAAGCTGGGTGCATGCCTGCGTTACTTAAAGGTGGAACAGATGTGGGAAAGCTAGAAGCAAAGGGTGATGGGGTAAGATAGCTGGGGAAAGTTGGCTGTTGAAGTGGTGGAACTTGCTGGAAAGTATTTGGGATTTGGGATGAATAGCTTGAAGTCGGCGGTGTTTGGGGTAGTTGCTGCTGTGCTGCTTGGGCGAAGGCGGTTTGTTGACTTGCAACCATAGATGTAGGGGATTGAGATGGGATCCCCCATGCCTTCATTTCTTCTTGTGTAAGGCCCCACTAAGAGCTTGTGTTAGGGTGCACTGCAGCGGATGATGGAATGGTAGGAGCAAAGGGAGCTTGAGACATGAATGATGGTTGGGAGAAAGGAGATTGTTGAGGTTGTGGTTGAGCGGATGCTTGTGAAGAGGAAAATGAAGGAAACACCCAAGAGAAGGATGAGGTTGGAATGGGGAGCGATTGTGCTAACCCCAAAGAAGAAGGTACAGGTGCTTGGGGGGTGAAGGGTGACGATGCTCCTTTGATGGTGAAAGGTGTTGCTTGACTTGTGGATGGCGGTGGTGTAAAAGCTTGTGTGAGAGGTGGAAGCTGACTTTGGGTTAAGTGTTGGATTTGGGCTTGGGCAGCCATAGCAGATGATGAAGCAAAAGGGGTATGAGATGGAGCGGATGGTGCTGCAGCTTGTGTTGCGGGACTGGTGAGGCTTCCTTGCAAGAAAAGGGGAATGGTGGAAAGCTCTTGGGGTGTTTGCATGATAGGATTAGGGAATGGAGAGTATGCTTGTACTGGAACTTGGATAGTTTTGATGGGGATGCATGGATAGAGAGATGGTGGGATGGAGGTACTTTCTGGCAGGTAATGAACAAACGTGCTTTGCTGATGTTGTGGTACAAGGGCATTGGTTGCTGGTGGGCTTTCTGGAGGATTCACAAATGCTTGGTTTGCCAACGGGGATGAAGGGATGTTTGGATCTTCACATGGGTTACTGGCTTGGATCTGGGGATTGTAGGTCATCATGGCATTAGTGAAAAGGTTGGGATCGGATGAGGTTGTTGGTGGATAAGGATTCATGCTTCTTCTTTTCCGAGATCTGGTCTCAACAGGCATGGAGATGCAAGTGCTAAATGTATGCAAGATGTTTGGCTAAAAGATGTTGATGGATGCAAAGTTGATGAACTTCTAAAGATGATGACTTCTAAGATGCAAATGTAAAGATAGGGATCAAGATGGCGATGATGGAAGCTGGATGGAACTGATATGGATCAAGATGGTGGAGGAAAGATAGGTTGCTGATGGAAAGCTGGTGAAAGATTACTGAGTGGTCAACAAATGAGCTGCTATTTTTTCCAAATGGAGGATCAGAGATATGATGGGGTCAACCTAAGATAGACTGATGATCTTCGGTCAACAACTTTCTTATCAATACACTCCAATCTCTTGCTCGAGATGATGGCTATGCAAGGACAAGGTTTGATTTCTTTATGACAACACGTTGTGCCAAAAAAGAGGATGATGGTCTCTGATCTTGGATATAGGATAGGAACAACTCAAAAGGTAGAACACTAAGTGTTGGTGGATCTCTGGATTTGGAACAAAGGATGGTGGATCTGCTGCAAAGATATGGAAAGCTGATGGGGGGATGCTGGTGGAAAAGGTATCGAAGGTTGAAGGGACAATGCTCTATGCGAATGACAAGGATTGATTCTAGAATGCTGGTAGGAAGATGAATGCATATGCAACTTTATGATGTTCTGAAATGCAACTAAGGTTTTAATGCTGATGCAAAGGGTGAAACTAGGATGAAACTAAGATGCAAGGCATGTTGGAGACAAGATTTCAAGATCTGAAGATGGAACAAGACATGAACAAGGATTGGCTAATCTTCTGGCTCAAGGTTGACAAAGTGATGGTTAACTCGGAAACGAAAGGCGAACTGTTTGATGCGGGCGTTATGGGCAATGTTCTCAAGTCTGGCTTGAGACTTTTCTTCTGCTTGGGTTGCTTGGATAATGGATTGATAGGTCTTGGTGTTCTTCTTGGCAACTTTTTGCTCTTGATAGGCTTGGGATTTGGGCAACTTTGCTTTAGGATGTTTGTTCTTGCTGGGCATCACTTGGAAAAAGGGCTTCTGATTTTGAGGCAAAGGTTTCCAATGGCAAAAGTTAAAGTCAAAGTAATATCCGCAAGGGACAAAGCAACCTTGTGAGATACAAACAAAGGCAACTTACTCTGACAAAGCTTTGAAAGTGTATGTTTCAACAAGTGTTTTCATGGAGTCTTTGACTGTCAAGCACTTCAAACAGATCTACCTAAGGAAGGTGAGTATCAAAATCGCTTGCCCACAGCTTGGTATCCCCTAGAAAGGAATACAAATGGTGAATAATCTTGAGGCGACCCGGTAAACCCCTTGGAATCGGTCCTTGCACAAGGATTTTGATACTTTCAGATGTAGATAGGGTAGCCTCTATTTTATCAGGTTGCTAATGATTCCGTGGTGTCTCCATACCCGGTTATGCTGATCATCCGTGACTCACTTAAGAGCCTTGCCAATTATGCTGGGGGAGAGGAATGTTTACCATCCCCAGTCACGTGTTTGGCACGAACGCCCGGCGATTAGGAGATGTAAGTGATTCTTTTGGTATTCACTTATTTGTATACCGGCCGGGGGGGATACCGGTTTGAGGTCGTTCTCCGAGGAGGAAGCACTTCTCCTTGGACAGGCCTCGCTAAAAGTAGAACAAGTGAACTTGTCCAAGTTCAAATGTTCCATGTTGCTTACTCTAACAAGGATTATGCAAGAATTGAAAAACTCCTACATGCACATCAAGCAGATTTTGTTCATTTTCCCAAATTTGATTAAGTGGTGTTTGAACTTTGAAATGAAGACACTCTTGATTAGATTTTGATTTGTTCCTTTCCTCAAAATGTAAATGAATTGAACGTTTGCAAGTTATTTCCTTTTGTGCATTCAAGATTTGATTAGCGAGTTGATTTAAGAACTTTGAAAAAGCTTTGTTTTGTCCCTTAGATCACTCAAGATTGAATTTGGCTTGCTTGCTTTGAAAACTGAAACAGATGAGGGAATAGAGTTGTTTGTTCCTTTTAGTGCATTCAAGATTGAGTTTGATTTTCAAATTGACAATGACACTTAGGACCTAAGTTCTTCTTTTTAGCTTCATTCAAAATTTTGTTTTGACTCGTTTGAATGCAGATTTGATGTTCTTTTTATGCCCAAAAAGATATGATCATTCCTACTTTGCATGAATGCATTGTTAAAAATCCTTGATGTTGCAAGGATGCAAATGCCTTGATTAATTTTTTTGTTTTGTTTGTTAGAACAAATTTTGCAAATTTTAGTCCTTAATGCATTCAAGAATGATTTGGGGGTTCATTTTAAGCACTAAAATAAGGTGTGTATGATTTTGCTTCCTTATGGATATTATTATTATTTTTGAAAAAAAATGGCCATGACCTCCTTGCTAGAAGAAGAAGAAGAAGGAGATGGAATAGAAGAATATAGACAAGAAGAGGAAGAAGAATATAGACAAGAAGAAAAAGAAGGGATCGAAGTGCTCCGTCCACCTATAAGCTTGAAAAATCTGAAAATGGTCTAAAACCCATCAGAATATTTGCAAAGAACCCGTGAAGTGGGTCCCACCGGGCGTGCCAGAATGTAGACTATGATTTTGAACCTGTTACCTGTCTTGAAAGGCTGAAACATTCAAATATTAGACTAATCTAACATATTCATGAACTAAAAAAAAAAGCATAAGACATGAAAACAAAACCAAAGCCACCTCAAGATTGTTGCTAAAGAAACAAGTGCTATAGAGCAAATATTTGATTCGCTTCAATTAGAGGGATGTGGGTGTGCTCTCTAAGCACTTGGAGCATATTCTAATGCATACTAAGATTGATTTTAGACCAAATATAGGTGTGATATGATGCTATATGCTATGCAAAACAATAAAAGAAACTATGTTAATCCATTATTACTAAGCTATGATGTTCTTTAAGAAAGCTTGAAGATGATAAAAAGAAACTAACAATTAGTATTGCTTATGCTAAGTCTAGAGCTAAATGGACATGATAACAATGCATAAAATGAAAGGTGAATGGATATTTTGCTCTTGGAAATGAGGACTATTTATAGACTTTCGGGAGGATGAATGAGTGGCTAGGATCAAAATCTTTAAGAGAGGCCAAGATTCATTCAAAGAGGAGCACATGGATTGTGCTAGTTCAAGGCCACCTTTTTGTGACAAGTGTCACAAGGGCATTGGGTTGAAAGATGGGAGGAATGTGCACAATTTGGGAAATGTGCCTAAGGTCAAAGGGTGTAAGAAAGGGGTGAGGGGCTTCTTAAATGCATCATAAATGCATGTAAGAGGGATAAGGAGGCTTTAAATGCACTTAATGCATGTAAGAGAAGCCTCTAGAAGTTTGTTGACTTTGGGTCAAGCTTAGGAGTTGGCTAACCTTGTTTAGGGAATGTGACAAGGTTAGGGGGAGGATTAGGATTAGGATTAGGGGATTTTAGGATTAGGATGGGTGAAGAGGTTGGGTTGAGAAGATTCTAGAAGAGTGTAGAATTCTCTTTGGTTTTATGGAATAAAAGTTTATTCATTCCAAAAGCTTAACTTTTGGGAATATTTATTGAAATATTTTCAATAAATATGAAAATTAAATATTTAATCTTAATTAAATATTTTGAGTTGAGATTAGGGTTAGAAAAGGTGGGATTAGCCTTTTAATCGAAATTAAGAAGGGATTAGAAGATTTTGGAAGAGGTTAGTGGTTTTAGGAAAAAAGGCTAACTTTTGGTCAAAAAATAAATTAATTATTTTTTGGGGGATTTTTGGTCAATTTATTAATTAAAATAATTAATAAATAGGGGATTAATGTTTAAATAAGATTTAAACATTTTTGGGAGGGATTTCTTAATTAAATATTTTTAATTAAGATAAAGGGATTTAATGACATAAAAATAAATTAATTAATTAAATAATTAATTAATTAATAAATGATGATGTCATCAGAGATTTTTCAGAAAATAAAAATAATTTATTTTCTAAAAGATTTTTAGGTGTCTACATTTTGAACCTGTTACCTGTCTTGAAAGGCTGAAACATTCAAATATTAGACTAATCTAACATATTCATGAACTAAAAAAATAGCATAAGACATGAAAACAAAACCAAAGCCACCTCAAGATTGTTGCTAAAAAAACAAGTGCTATAGAGCAAATGTTTGATTCGCTTCAATTAGAGGGATGTGGGTGTGCTCTCTAAGCACTTGGAGCATATTCTAATGCATACTAAGATTGATTTTAGACCAAATATAGGTGTGATATGATGCTATATGCTATGCAAAACAATAAAAGAAACTATGTTAATCCATTATTGCTAAGCTATGATGTTCTTTAAGAAAGCTTGAAGATGATAAAAAGAAACTAACAATTAGTATTGCTTATGCTAAGTCTAGAGCTAAATGGACATGATAACAATGCATAAAATGAAAGGTGAATGGATATTTTGCTCTTGGAAATGAGGACTATTTATAGACTTTTGGGAGGATGAATGAGTGGCTAGGATCAAAATCCTTAAGAGAGGCCAAGATTCATTCAAAGGGGAGCACATGGATTGTGCTAGTTCAAGGCCACCTCCTTGTGACAAGTGTCACAAGGGCATTGGGTTGAAAGATGGGAGGAATGTGCACAATTTGGGAAATGTGCCTAAGGTCAAAAGGTGTAAGAAAGGGGTGAGGGGCTTCTTAAATGCATCATAAATGCATGTAAGAGGGATAAGGAGGCTTTAAATGCACTTAATGCATGTAAGAGAAGCCTCTAGAAGTTTGTTGACTTTGGGTCAAGCTTAGGAGTTGGCTAACCTTGTTTAGGGAATGTGACAAGGTTAGGGGGAGGATTAGGATTAGGATTAGGGGATTTTAGGATTAGGATGGGTGAAGAGGTTGGGTTGAGAAGATTCTAGAAGAGTCTAGAATTCTCCTTGGTTTTATGGAATAAAAGTTATTCATTCCAAAAGCTTAAGTTTTGGGAATATTTATTGAAATATTTTCAATAAATATGAAAATTAAATATTTAATCTTAATTAAATATTTTGAGTTGAGATTAGGGTTAGAAAAGGTGGGATTAGCCTTTTAATCGAAATTAAGAAGGGATTAGAAGATTTTGGAAGAGGTTAGTGGTCTTAGGAAAAAAGGCTAACTTTTGGTCAAAAAATAAATTAATTATTTTTTGGGGGATTTTTGGTCAATTTATTAATTAAAATAATTAATAAATAGGGGATTAATGTTTAAATAAGATTTAAACATTTTTGGTAGGGATTTCTTAATTAAATATTTTTAATTAAGATAAAGGGATTTAATGACATAAAAATAAATTAATTAATTAAATAAATAATTAATTAATAAATGATGATGTCATCAGAGATTTTTCAAAAAATAAAAATAATTTATTTTCTAAAGGATTTTTAGGTGTCTACATTTTGCCCCTCTTTGATGCGATGTCGCAAGTGGCATGGCGTCAAAGACAAGAAAATAAGATGCCCAAGGCTAGAATTTAGAGGAATAAGAGATTGTGCCCCCTCGAGAAAATAACGCAAGGAGCAAACATTGTGAAATTTTCTCGAAAGGAAACAAAGAAGGAAGGACCTAGGAAGAAGGGGAGATAAATAACCAAGCTTCCAAGAGCAAAGATGAGTGAATGCAAGATGAGATGGAATGCAAAATGCAGAATGCAGCTACATGAGGATGCAAGATTAATCTATATGATGCAGGATGCAGGGGAGATGGGGAAGCTCCAAGTGCAAATGTGGAGAGCACAACCTAGTTTAATATAGCAATGCTAGAGACCTGCCAAGGATACTGGGATCACGAGGCCTTGTCACTAGTGTTACATAGGACTGACACTAAAAAGACACGCAGGGTTGCCCCAGCATCGCACATGAAACCCAAAGGAGGCATGGTGGAAATGATGCTGAAGAAACCACAAACACACGACTGACTCACAGGCAGAAGCAAAAGATCAAAAGACCTTGCCCCAGATTATCCTCATTCGCAGCACACCATGATATAAAGGATCGTGGTGACGTTGAGTAGGGAACAATGAGAGGCTGTAAAAGATTAACAAGACCCAAAGGACAAAATCCAAGGTCAAAATGAAAACTCCAAAAAGACATCCTTTGCCAAGGAGAGAGATTTGATTTGATTGATGGTGGGAAGATTGGTCGGATAGGAGGAACGATATATCCTCAAGGACCAGGATGGAAGATTAGGTCAGACAGGAGGAACGATATATCCTCAAGGACCCATGGGTTGGTGAGAGAATAAGTGTAGTTGTTCGCTGGCAAAAGCTGAAGTTCAAGGAATAATCAGGATGAGCAAGGATAAGTCGACAATTGATGTTGCTAAAGCACAAGGCCTGAGTGGGACTAAAAGTTTTCTGAGGCTGGGGATGGGACAAGATATTTGATCAAATGCTGCTGCAGGACGGACAAAGGTTATGTACAACAAGGAGGAACGATATGCACAAGGGATATGTACAGAAGCTCAGGATTGGGGATAGGAAGATCACACTCAGCGGGACTCTCACTAGGACGGAGACAAGAAGGATAAATACAGAGAGGAATGCGCTGTACAGGAAAGGGAAAAGGATATGGTACAAGATATGGTACAAAGCTTTGGAACAAAATATGGATTGCAAATGGGTTGGAGGAAGATGGGAGCTGAATGCATGGAAGATAGGGAAGATGGAACTGCTGGGAGATCTGTTATGGATGGAGGAGGAGGACGGTAACTGAAAGGACTACTGTATAGATAAATAGCTCAGTTTACTATGTTGGCGCCTGTTTGCCAGGTTTTCACCGTTTGGACGATCATTTTCTCTTTCTCTTTTCTTTTTTACTTTTTTTTTCTTTTTTGAATGTTTTTGGATTTTCTGATATATGCAGGATCAGGTTCAGGCATAGAACCTCTTCAGATGGATGATGTTGATAGGATCATTCAAGGGCTCACCTTCTGGTGTTGATAGCTGATAGGCGCCGGAGCCAAAGGATGCGGTGACAACATAGGGGCCCAACCAAGTAGGCTCAAACTTGCCTTTCTTTTCTCTATTTGCTAGGACCTTCTGATTTTCTTTAAGGACCATGTCACCGACCTGGAACTGTCTAGGATGGACCTTCTTGTTATAACTCTTTTTGAGTCGATTCTGGTATGCAACCAGGTGATCATATGCTTGCTGTCTCTTTTCATCTAACAGGTCTAGCTGTGTGAGACGGGCTACACGATAATCTTCATCAGTGGTGTAGTTCTTCATGGAGACTCGCAATGAGGGGAGCTCAACCTCGATCGGTAGAACAGCTTCAGCACCATATACAAGGGAGTATGGGGTGGTGCCTATGGGAGTGCAATAAGAAGTGCGGTAGGCCCAAAGGGCGGGATTGATTTGGAGGTGCCAGTCACGACCATAATCATTGACAACCTTCTTGAGGATTTTTAAGATAGTTTTGTTAGTTGCCTCAGCTTGGCCATTTCCTTGAGGGAAATATGGACTGGAGAAACGGTGATGGATGTGGAGTCTGGCACATAGATCATCCACATGCTGGTTTTCAAAAGGTGTGCCATGGTCTGTGAAGATGGTAGATGGTATGCCGAAGCGACAAATGATATGATAGAGGATGAACTTGGATATTTGGATGCTAGTAGTAAGGGTGAGTGGAATCGCTTCAACCCATTTGGTAAAGTACTCTGTGGCTGTTATGATATACTTGTGTCCATCCGAAGAGAGGGGGGTGATCAAGCCAATGAGGTCAAGGCCCCAACATGAAAAAGGCCATGGTGGTGCAATAGGTTGTAGATCTTGTGTTGGTGCATGTATCAAATTGGCATGCTGTTGACATGGGAGACATTTCTTGACAAAATCACATGCATCATGTTCCATTGTTGGCCAATAATATTCAACTCTAAGCAGCTGCTTTGCTAGAACCATGCCACTCGTGTGGGCACCGCAAATTCCAGCGTGAACTTCTTGTAAGGCCAGGACGGCCTCGTTTGAATCTAAACATCTAGATAGGACATTGTGATACCCACGACGATATAGGGTGTTGGCTACAAGAGTGTAGCGGGAAGCTCTGCGAATAAGGTTTTGGCGTTGGTTATTGGTGAGATGGGGAGATATGATACCATTTTTTAGATATGCATGGATGTCGTGGTACCATGGGGATTGGGGACCAACCAAGACACATACCATTTCTGCATCAGCGTTCTCATAAGCTGGCGTATGTAGCTGCTCGACTAGGAATTCATATTGTGATGCGTCGCGTGGGATTTCTAACAAGGATCCAATGGTTGCCATTGCGTCCGCTGCTTTGTTCTGAAGTCTTGGGATCTGTGTGAACTGTAGATGTAGGAAATGCTCTTTCAGTTTATCCACCAGTTGCTTATAGGGTAGCAATTTGTCATCCTTTGTCTGATATTCATCTAGGACTTGTTTGATAATCAGCTGTGAATCTCCAAAGACTTGTAGTTCTGTGATGTTCCATTGGATAGCTGTTTTGAGACCTAAGATGAGTGCCTCATATTCTGCAATGTTGTTGGTACAGGGGAATCCCAACTTGAATGATTTTGGAATATAGTTACCTTGAGGTGTGACGAATAGGATTCCTGCCCCAGAGCTATGGGATGTGTTGGAACCATCAAAGTATAGTTTCCACATGGGCTGCTCTTCAATCATGCATAAGTGTTCATCGGGGAATTCCATGATTAGTGGATAGGCATCCACCAGTGGTGCTTCTGCTAGTTGATCGGCAATGACTTGCCCTTTGATTGCTTTGCGATCTACATACTGAATGTCAAATTCGCTGAGTAACATGACCCATTTTGCCATACGGCCTGTGAGGGTTGTCTTTGATAGTAGATACTTAAGAGGGTCCACCTTTGATATGAGCTTGATTGTGTGGCTAAGCATGTAATGTCTAAGTTTTTGAGTGGCAAAGACCACTGCTAAGCATGCTTTCTCCATGGGTGAATAGTTAAGCTCATAGCCCACAAGAGTGCGACTGATGTAGTAGATAGCTCGTTCTCTATTTTCATCATCATGCTATGCTAGGAGTGCCCCTAGTGCTGTAGCTGTTGTTGAGATGTAAAGGATGAGTGGGCATCCTAGAACTGGTGGTACAAGGATCGGAGCGTTAGCTAGATACTCCTTGAGCTTATCAAAGCTTCTTTGACATATGGGATCCCACTTGAAGTTGGTGTTTTTGCATAAGAGATGTGAGAATGGTTGGCACTTGTCCGCTAGCTGAGAGATGAACCGCCGTACTGATTGAAGCTTTCCCTGTAGGCTTCTGAGCTGTTTGAGATTTCTTGGTGGAGGCATCTCTGTTATTGCTTTTACTTTTTTAGGATCGATCTCTATGCCTCGTCTAGAGACGATGAAGCCTAGAAGATTGCCAGATGTAACACCAAAGACACATTTCTTAGGATTAAGCTTTAAGCCATAATGATTTAGACGATCAAACACACGCTCTAAGATGTTGAGGTGTTCATCCCTTGTTTTGGATTTTGCAAGGATATCATCCACATAGTCTTCAAGGATCTTGTGGATCATGTCATGGAAGATCGCTGTCATTGCTCGTTGATATGTTGCTCCTGCATTCTTTAGCCCAAATGGCATCATGTTGTAGCAGAAGGTACCCCATGGGGTTGTGAATGCTGTTTTATGTTGATCTGCTTCTGCTATATGAATTTGGTTGTAGCCTGAAAATCCATCCATTAATGATAACATCTCATGACCCGCTGTGAGGTCTACAAGCATGTCTATGTTTGGCAATGGGAAGTCATCCTTAGGACATGCCTTGTTTAAGTCCCTGAAATCAGTACAGATTCTGATGTCGCCAGAAGGCTTTGTGACTGGCACCATGTTAGAGATCCACTCTGAATAATCTATAGCTCTGATAATCTTAGCTTGGAGGAGCTTCTCAAGCTCTACTTTGACAAGCAATGCTACCTTTGGATGCATTTTCCTTAGCTTCTGCTTCACTGGCTTAACGTTTGGATCTACTGATAGGTGATGAACAACAAGGTTTGGATCAAGCCCAGGCATATGGGCGTATGACCATGCGAAGTTGATAATGGATTCCTTGAGCAAGGTACTGAGAGCGATTTCTTCTCCTTCTGTTAGGTTGACTGCAATGTAGGTGATCTTTGGACATTCTTCTGTTCCCAAGTTGATTGGCTTGGTCTCTTCTATGATGATCGGCGATTGCTCTGGTCTATAATCTTGGATAGGGGGAAGAGGCAAGGCTTCATCTTCTAGCGCTTGAATTGCCAAGTTTTCACTAGAAGATACGCCCTTTATTTTTACTGTTTTGGAGTCAGAATGTGCCCCAGAAGGGTTTTCACATAAAGAATCATGATGTTCTTTTGCTTTATCATTTTTGCGACTAAAGCTTGCCTCTTCCCCAAAATATCCTTCTGGGTGAAGCCGATAGACAGAGGTTGATGTTGAATCCTGATTGCTTGCTGGACCTGATGCCCCCATGAATTATAGGAGTGCTTGTGCACTTTGGAACTCATCGATGTGTGCAATGCTTGGTTGGTCCCAATCTATGAGGTCGGGGTTTGTGAGGGGAAGATCTATGAGGTTAATGGAGAGTTGTTGGAGAACAGAAGTCCCCAGGAGGGTGTCGTCGGCAAAGATATCATCGTAGGATCAGATGTCTTTCTCTTCGGGGATGTCTTCGATTTACACGAGGTCATCCCGGCTATTCGAAAAGTTCACGTTGGTCATGTTAGTGCCCGCAGTTGTGGTATTGGGCTCTTGTTCAAGCAGGCGAGAGGTATTAAAGCCAAGTCCTTGCTGTTCTGGATTTTGGGATGGTATGATAGGAAACAAATTTCTGTCCTCTTGTGGTCCTAGACCACCACCTTGATAGTTATAGTGTTCTGTGACATTTTTGAAGGGGATTGGATATTTCTCTTTGAAGTACTCAAGAAGTTGTGTGTCACGTGATGGGGGATCTTTGTATAACCATTTGTTAATATCTGGATCCATTTCTTTGCTGTTGATGGTACCATGAGACTCAAAAGTCATATTTCCTATCTGCTTGAGCTTATGATGTTCCTTAACATGCTTGTTTTGACAACTTGGGCGCCCTTGAGTATGTGGATCACGTGGAAGAGCTCCTACAGCAAATGCATCACTGAGGCTGTATTCGCCACAACCCTGGTTGTTGATCTTGATGGATGATAAGGTGGAAGAAAGGATGGTCTTTGGATCGCGATGGGATCGGGATGAGCTAGCAATAGAAGTACCAATATCGGTTCCAGGACAATGAGTAGAATGAGGGAAAGATGTTTCCATCGCAAGGCAGTATGCGAAGGGGTTAGGGTCAGCGTGGATGGTAACCTCAGTGCCTTGATGTGGAAACTTGATGCACTGATGGTAAGTAGATGGTACGGCCTTAATGGAATGGATCCATGGACGACCAAGGAGGATATTGAACGGTAGGTCAAGATCAACAACGTGGCAGAGAGTATCTTGCGTTGCTGGGCCTAGCTGGATAGGCAAAGTTATAGTACCTTCAGAGGTACGCTCCAAGTTATCATATGCTTTGATAGTGATTTGCTCATGTTGTATGTTGGCCTCCGTGAACCCAATCTTCTTGATGAATTTTAATGTGCACAAGTTGAGGGCTGAGCCATTATCCACTAGAACTTGTTTGATGGTGAAATCTCTAACCATGACAGCAATGCGGAGAGGGAGAGTATGGTCAGGAGCGACATCTGGTATATCAGATTCTTTGAAGGATAAGGCACATGCTGCAGATAGGTGTCCCACAAGAGTTTCAAACTGAGTTGTGTTAATGTCCGTGGGGACATGACCTTCTTTTAGAGCTTTGTCCAGGATCTCCTGATGGATGGGTGATGTGCGGAGCAAATCCAAGATAGATATTTGGGCTGGCATGTTCCCAAGATGCTCTATGATATTGTATTGTGCTCTTGGTGCATTATGCTGTTGTGCACGTGCATTTGATGCTGGCCTGGTGTTAGACTGTGCTGTGGATGCAGTAGATGTTGGCCTTGGAGGAGCAGCTGATCTCGGAGGAGCACCGACAACAGTTAT
Source organism: Chamaecyparis obtusa (assembly GCA_027943335.1). Lineage (NCBI taxonomy): Eukaryota > Viridiplantae > Streptophyta > Pinopsida > Cupressales > Cupressaceae > Chamaecyparis > Chamaecyparis obtusa. Next base: position 1,646,952 of record BSBK01003135.1, on the reverse strand, counting down.
CCTACCACTGCGGGTAGTTGCAGCACATTGTCGATCCGGCCCTCTGACGTGGATGGTATTGATGGTGGGCTCATCTTGGATGGGCTCAACTTGAGTTATGCATCCGACATACTTGTCATAGTTGATGTAGGCTGCTGTGTGATCTTCTTGCTTGCCTTTACCACGATTTTGGGGTTGATTGGCATTGGCTTGATTCTTCCCGGTATCGTGTTGAGGGAACACATTTTGATATATTTGCAAACCGGCGTTGGGTGAAGCCTGAGTTGGTGCATCGACCGGGATTTCCTTGCGATCAATGAGATCCTGGATGTAGTGCTTAAGCCGCATGCACTTCAATGTTGTGTGCCCCTTCACACGATGGTAATCACAGTATTCATTTTCTTTATACCAATCAGACTTTGGTGCATTGTCATCCTTCTGTGGGATGGGCGGATATGTGATCATATTTGCCTTGGCTAGCCGATAAAAGATCTGATCCAGAGGCTCACCCAAAGGTGTGAAAGTCCTCTTTGGATTGTTCTGATTGTTGGGTTTGTTCTGCCTTGGGGCAACGTTAACTGCGTTAACAGGATTGCCCTGACGTGCTGGCTGTTGCTGTTGGTATTGCTGCTGATACTGTTGCACGGGTGGTTGATGAGCTTGAGGAGGCTGCTAATAAATAGGTGCTTGATATGCGGGAGCTGGGGGTTGCTGATAGATGGGCGCTTGTGGCGGTTGGTATTTTTGAGCTGGTGTAGGACTAGCCACAACGAATTGTACATTTTTAGTGTCAGTGGCTCCATCTGTAACAACATTCTTGTTACGATTCCAGTAACGGGATTTATCATTGTTGGGTTTGTTCTTGGAATCATCCTTGAAGTGATGAATAGTGCCTTCATCTAGGAGAGCTTTCTCGATGCCTATGCCTTTGCTCTTGATGTCTTGATATGTCTGGAGACAGTTCATTTGTATGTAATGGGATAGCTTTGGATGCAGGTTATCAATGAAGATCTTTGTTAGATGCTTCTCTGGCGGCTGATATGATAACCTAGTTGTAAGATTATGCCATCTTTGCAAGTATTCTGCAAGGCTTTCTCCGTCTTTCTGCTTTCAGTTGCATAGGTCTAGCAAGGACAACTCATTCTCCACATTATGGGCATAGTGTGTGATGAACTTCTCAGAGAGTTCAGCAAAGGTTTTTATTGTCCCATGTGGTATTTTGTAAAACCACTCAACAGCAGTTCCTCCCAAGCTTTTAGGAAACAGGCGCAGGAGATAGTTATCACTGTAAGCCACTTCTTGGCACACCATGTAGAACTCTTTGATATGGTTTACTGGATCTCCTTTCCCCCGATACTTGTCGAACTTGGGCATCTCAAAATGCTTGGGAAAAGGGATAGTTGCTATGGACCGATCGAAGGGATATGAGCACACCTCTTCAAACTTGTATGTTTTATTCTTTGTTTCACTTTGTAGCTCCTTTAGAGCATTTTTCATTGCTTCCCACTCAGCATTGAGTGGCGAGGGAACTGAGACTTCTGCTTGTGATGGAAGCTGTGGAACTGGATATAGCGCTTGCTGTGGATAAATGGGTTGGAACTGATTTTGGGGCAATGTTTGCTGGGGATATTGCTGGTGTGGCATAGGGGGATATTGTGGTAAATGATATGAAACCGCTTGATGTTGTTGGGCTACTTGTTGTTGTTGAACTGGCGGTTGTTGTGGGACTACTTGCTGATATTGGACATTTGGAACTTCCTGTTGTAACTGATGGGTGGGAACTTGTTGTTGCTGGGGGATGATAGGGATTTGTTGCTGAGGTTGATAGCAAGAGACTTGCTGTTGTTGAGGAATGATGGTTGTTTGCTGAAAGGGGGCATGTGGCTGCTGTGGGGGAGGATGTTGGAACGATGCTGCTTGTGGGTATGATGGTGGTAGTTGCTGAGGTTGGCTTTGGGTTTGACCGATATAAGCTGGGTGCATGCCTGCGTTACTTAAAGGTGGAACAGATGTGGGAAAGCTAGAAGCAAAGTGTGATGGGGTAAGATAGCTGGGGAAAGTTGGCTGTTGAGGTGGTGGAACTTTTTGGAAGGTATTTGGGATTTGGGATGAATAGCTTGAAGTCGGCGGTGTTTGGGGTAGTTGCTGCTGTGCTGCTTGGGCGAAGGCGGTTTGTTGACTTGCAACCATAGATGTAGGGGATTGAGATGGGATCCCCCATGCCTTCATTTCTTCTTGTGTAAGGCCCCACTGAGAGCTTGTGTTAGGGTGCACTGCAGCGGATGATGGAATGGTAGGAGCAACGGGAGCTTGAGACATGAATGATGGTTGGGAGAAAGGAGATTGTTGAGGTTGTGGTTGAGCGGATGCTTGTGAAGAGGAAAATGAAGGAAACACCCAAGAGAAGGATGAGGTTGGAATGGGGAGCGATTGTGCTAACCCCAAAGAAGAAGGTACAGGTGCTTGGGGGGTGAAGGGTGACGGTGCTCCTTTGATGGTGAAAGGCGTTGCTTGACTTGTGGATGGCGGTGGTGTAAAAGCTTGTGTGAGAGGTGGAAGCTGACTTTGTGTTAAGTGTTGGATTTGGGCTTGGGCAGTCATAGCAGATGATGAAGCAAAAGGGGTATGAGATGGAGCGGATGGTGCTGGAGTTTGTGTTGCGGGACTGGTGAGGCTTCCTTGCAAGAAAAGGGGAATGGTGGAAAGCTCTTGGGGTGTTTGCATGATAGGATTAGGGAATGGAGAGTATGCTTGTGCTGGAACTTGGATAGTTTTGATGGGGATGCGTGGATAGAGAGATGGTGGGATGGAGGTACTTTCTGGCAGGTAATGAACAAACGTGCTTTGCTGATGTTGTGGTACAAGGGCATTGGTTGCTGGTGGGCTTTCTGGAGGATTCACAAATGCTTGGTTTGCCAACGGGGATGAAGGGATGTTTGGATCTTCACATGGGTTACTGGCTTAGATCTGGGGATTGTAGGTCATCATGGCATTAGTGAAAAGGTTGGGATCGGATGAGGTTGTTGGTGGATAAGGATTCATGCTTCTTCTTTTCCGAGATCTGGTCTCAACAGGCATGGAGATGCAAGTGCTAAATGTATGCAAGATGTTTGGCTAAAAGATGTTGATGGATGCAAAGTTGATGAACTTCTAAAGATGATGACTTCTAAGATGCAAATGTAAAGATAGGGATCAAGATGGCGATGATGGAAGCTGGATGGAACTGATATGGATCAAGATGGTGGAGGAAAGATAGGTTGCTGATGGAAAGCTGGTGAAAGATTACTGAGTGGTCAACAAATGAGCTGCTATTTTTTCCAAATGGAGGATCAGAGATATGATGGGGTCAACCTAAGATAGACTGATGATCTTCGGTCAACAACTTTCTTATCAATACACTCCAATCTCTTGCTCGAGATGATGGCTATGCAAGGACAAGGTTTGATTTCTTTATGACAACACGTTGTGCCAAAAAAGAGGATGATGGTCTCTGATCTTGGATATAGGATAGGAACAACTCAAAAGGTAGAACACTAAGTGTTGGTGGATCTCTGGATTTGGAACAAAGGATGGTGGATCTGCTGCAAAGATATGGAAAGCTGATGGGGGGATGCTGGTGGAAAAGGTATCGAAGGTTGAAGGGACAATGCTCTATGCGAATGACAAGGATTGATTCTAGAATGCTGGTAGGAAGATGAATGTATATGCAACTTTATGATGTTCTGAAATGCAACTAAGGTTTTAATGCTGATGCAAAGGGTGAAACTAGGATGAAACTAAGATGCAAGGCATGTTGGAGACAAGATTTCAAGATCTGAAGATGGAACAAGACATGAACAAGGATTGGCTAATCTTCTGGCTCAAGGTTGACAAAGTGATGGTTAACTCAGAAACGAAAGGCGAACTGTTTGATGCGGGCGTTATGGGCAATGTTCTCAAGTCTGGCTTGAGACTTTTCTTCTGCTTGGGTTGCTTGGATAATGGATTGATAGGTCTTGGCGTTCTTCTTGGCAACTTTTTGCTCTTGATAGGCTTGGGATTTGGGCAACTTTGCTTTAGGATGTTTGTTCTTGCTGGGCATCACTTGGAAAAAGGGCTTCTGATTTTGAGGCAAAGGTTTCCAATGGCAAAAGTTAAAGTCAAAGTAATATCCGCAAGGGACAAAGCAACCCTGCGAGATACAAACAAAGGCAACTTACTCTGACAAAGCTTTGAAAGTGTATGTTTCAACAAGTGTTTTCATGGAGTCTTTGACTGTCAAGCACTTCAAACAGATCTACCTAAGGAAGGTGAGTATCAAAATCGCTTGCCCACAGCTTGGTATCCCCTAGAAGGGAATACAAATGGTGAGTAATCTTGAGGCGACCCGGTAAACCCCTTGGAATCGGTCCTTGCACAAGGATTTTGATACTTTCAGATGTAGATAGGGTAGCCTCTATTTTATCAGGTTGCTAATGATTCCGTGGTGTCTCCATACCCGGTTATGCTGATCATCCGTGACTCACTTAAGAGCCTTGCCAATTATGCTGGGGGAGAGGAATGTTTACCATCCCCAGTCACGTGTTTGGCACGAACGCCCGGCGATTAGGAGATGTAAGTGATTCTTTTGGTATTCACTTATTTGTATACCGGCCGGGGGGGATACCGGTTTGAGGTCGTTCTCCGAGGAGGAAGCGCTTCTCCTTGGACAGGCCTCGCTAAAAGTAGAACAAGTGAACTTGTCCAAGTTCAAATGTTCCACGTTGCTTACTCTAACAAGGATTATGCAAGAATTGAAAAACTCCTACATGCACATCAAGCAGATTTATTTCATTTTCCCAAATTTGATTAAGTGGTGTTTGAACTTTGAAATGAAGACACTCGTGATTAGATTTTGATTTGTTCCTTTCCTCAAAATGTAAATGAATTGAACGTTTGCAAGTTATTTCCTTTTGTGCATTCAAGATTTGATTAGCGAGTTGATTTAAGAACTTTGAAAAAGCTTTGTTTTGTCCCTTAGATCACTCAAGATTGAATTTGGCTTGCTTGCTTTGAAAACTGAAACAGATGAGGGAATAGAGTTGTTTGTTCCTTTTAGTGCATTCAAGATTGAGTTTGATTTTCAAATTGACAATGACACTTAGGACCTAAGTTCTTCCTTTTAGCTTCATTCAAGATTTTGTTTTGACTCGTTTGAATGCAGATTTGATGTTCTTTTTATGCCCAAAAAGATATGATCATTCCTACTTTGCATGAATGCATTGTTAAAAATCCTTGATGTTGCAAGGATGCAAATGCCTTGATTAATTTTTTTGTTTTGTTTGTTAGAACAAATTTTGCAAATTTTAGTCCTTAATGCATTCAAGAATGATTTGGGGGTTCATTTTAAGCACTAAAATAAGGTGTGTATGATTTTGCTTCCTTATGGATATTATTATTATTTTTGAAAAAAAATGGCCATGACCTCCTTGCTAGAAGAAGAAGAAGAAGGAGATGGAATAGAAGAATATAGACAAGAAGAGGAAGAAGAATATAGACAAGAAGAAGAAGAAGAAGGGATCGAAGTGCTCCGTCCACCTATAAGCTTGAAAAATCTGAAAATGGTCTAAAACCCATCAGAATGTTTGCAAAAAACCCGTGAAGTGGGTCCCACCGGGCGTGCCAGAATGTAGACTATGATTTTGAACCTGTTACCTGTCTTGAAAGGCTGAAACATTCAAATATTAGACTAATCTAACATATTCATGAACTAAAAAAATAGCATAAGACATGAAAACAAAACCAAAGCCACCTCAAGATTGTTGCTAAAAAAACAAGTGCTATAGAGCAAATGTTTGATTCGCTTCAATTAGAGGGATGTGGGTGTGCTCTCTAAGCACTTGGAGCATATTCTAATGCATACTAAGATTGATTTTAGACCAAATATAGGTGTGATATGATGCTATATGCTATGCAAAACAATAAAAGAAACTATGTTAATCCATTATTACTAAGCTATGATGTTCTTTAAGAAAGCTTGAAGATGATAAAAAGAAACTAACAATTAGTATTGCTTATGCTAAGTCTAGAGCTAAATGGACATGATAACAATGCATAAAATGAAAGGTGAATGGATATTTTGCTCTTGGAAATGAGGACTATTTATAGACTTTTGGGAGGATGAATGAGTGGCTAGGATCAAAATCCTTAAGAGAGGCCAAGATTCATTCAAAGGGGAGCACATGGATTGTGCTAGTTCAAGGCCACCTCCTTGTGACAAGTGTCACAAGGGCATTGGGTTGAAAGATGGGAGGAATGTGCACAATTTGGGAAATGTGCCTAAGGTCAAAGGGTGTAAGAAAGGGGTGAGGGGCTTCTTAAATGCATCATAAATGCATGTAAGAGGGATAAGGAGGCTTTAAATGCACTTAATGCATGTAAGAGAAGCCTCTAGAAGTTTGTTGACTTTGGGTCAAGCTTAGGAGTTGGCTAACCTTGTTTAGGGAATGTGACAAGGTTAGGGGGAGGATTAGGATTAGGATTAGGGGATTTTAGGATTAGGATGGGTGAAGAGGTTGGGTTGAGAAGATTCTAGAAGAGTCTAGAATTCTCCTTGGTTTTATGGAATAAAAGTTATTCATTCCAAAAGCTTAAGTTTTGGGAATATTTATTGAAATATTTTCAATAAATATGAAAATTAAATATTTAATCTTAATTAAATATTTTGAGTTGAGATTAGGGTTAGAAAAGGTGGGATTAGCCTTTTAATCGAAATTAAGAAGGGATTAGAAGATTTTGGAAGAGGTTAGTGGTCTTAGGAAAAAAGGCTAACTTTTGGTCAAAAAATAAATTAATTATTTTTTGGGGGATTTTTGGTCAATTTATTAATTAAAATAATTAATAAATAGGGGATTAATGTTTAAATAAGATTTAAACATTTTTGGGAGGGATTTCTTAATTAAATATTTTTAATTAAGATAAAGGGATTTAATGACATAAAAATAAATTAATTAATTAAATAATTAATTAATTAATAAATGATGATGTCATCAGGGATTTTTCAAAAAATAAAAATAATTTATTTTCTAAAAGATTTTTAGGTGTCTACACTACGTATCCTCTATCCAATCCTTTCATCCTAGCTTCCATCCTTCCTCATCCTCTTGTTGGCATATCTTCCGTCCAAGCATACACCATGCCTTTAAAACACATGAACTATCTTAAACAGGGGGCATCTTCTTCCTTGGTGACGTATTCCTTGGAGGCTATCCAAATCCGAATCTTCTATCTCCCAAAATCCTCAGCAATTTCTCTATCCAAATCCAAACCAACCACCATCTAATCCTTCCAGCACTCCTCTATCTTAATCCATCAGCAGTTCCTCCAGCATCCTCTATCTTGATCCACCAGCAAACCAACTCAGCATCCCATATCCTTTATCAGAATCCAACATCCACCATCCACAGCAGAAAGCAGATTCACCATCTTTTGCACCAAAATCCAGAGCTCAAAATCCACAAGCATTATCGTGTTCCAGCCCTTTGAGTTGTTTCCATCCCTTATCCTAAATCAGAAATCATCCTCTTTTTGGCACAACGTGTTGTCTTAAAGAAATCAAACCTTGTCCTTGCATAGCCTTATCATCTCGAGAAAGAGATTGGCTTGTATTGACAAGAATCCAGTTGACCGAAGATCATCAATCTATCCTAGGTTGACGCAATCCTATCACTGATCCTCCATTGGGAAAATAGCAGCTCATTTTGTTGACACTTGGTAATCTTCCACCAGCTTTCCATCTTCCACCAGCTTTTCATCCCCCAAGCAGCTTTTCCATCTTCAAAATCCTCTAACAGTTCCACCATCCAATCTCCCTGAATCTTCCTCCATCCAAATCTTCTAGCAGTTCCATCCTCCCCATCCTCAGCATTTTCCTCCATCTTTCCAACACCTAGTATCTTCTCTTGTCATTGGTGTCTAGCTATAGGCTAACCTCATTGCAATCCAATGCCATTCATCCCTATCCACACCTTGCTAGCAATCTTCCCAACCTATCCATATCTTCTAGCTAGCCAACATCCAAGATCAAGCTAACCGATGAAATCGCATCCTTCATCTTGTAGCAAGCCTTGATCTCGATTCAATCATCATCATTGGGATATGTTCTTCCCAAATCCATGTCATTTTAGGACACATCATCCATCGCCAGTCCGTCTTGGCCTTCCAACCCAACTGGGGCACCATCTTGCATATCTTTGAAGTTGTCAGCTTCATCCCCAGGTTCTTTGTATATCCTATTCTTGAGTCTTGTACCATAGTGTCAGTCGTGTCTCCACCTAAGCTCATTTGTACATTTGTGTCTTTAGGTCCCATCCTTTGTCTTAGTCCTTGTCCGTCCTGCAGCAGCATTTGATCAGGAATATCTTGTCCCATCCCCAGCCTCGGAAAACTTTTAGTCCCACTCGGGCCTTGTGCTTCAGCAACATCAATTGTCAACTTATCCTTGCTCATCCTGATTATTCCTTGAACTTCAGCTTTTGCCAGTGAACAACTACACTTATTCTCTCACCAACCCATGGGTCCTTGAGGATATATCGTTCCTCCTGTCTGACCTAATCTTCCATCCTGGTCCTTGAGGATATATCGTTCCTCCTGTCTGACCAATCTTCCCACCATCAATCAAACCTAATCTCTCTCCTTGGCAAAGGATGTCTTTTTGGAGTTATCATTTTGATCTTGGATTTTTTTCCTTTGGGTCTTGTTAATCTTTTTTGGCTTCTCATTATCCCACCAGGGTCACCACGATTCATTATATCACGGTGTGCTGCGTGTGTGGATAATCTGGGGCAAGGTCTTTTGATCTTTCGCTTCTGCCTGTGAGTCAGTTGTGTGTTTGTGGTTCCTTCAGCATCGGTTCCGCCATGTCGCCTCTGCGCTTCATGTGTGATGTTGGGGCAACTCTGTGTGTTTGTTTAGCGTCAGTCCTTGTCAGTCCTCTGCGACGTTGTTGACAGGCCTCGTGATCCCAGTATCCTTGGCAGGTCTCTAACATAGCTATATTAAATCTAGGTTGTGCACTCCCGTTTGCACTTGGAGCTATCTGGTCCCTTGCATTTATCATATAGATTAATCTTGCATCTTTGCATATAGCTGCATCTTGCATCTTGCATTTCCATCTCATCTTGCATATCATCCATATTTTCTCTTAGAAGTGAGGTTATTTATCTCCCCTTTCTTCCTAGGCCCTTCCTTCCTCGTCCCGCCGGGCACACTCTGTCCCAGGGCGTAATCCCTCTTTCTCCTTGTCCCACTGGGCGCATCTTCCATGATTTTGTCCCACCGGGGCATGTATCCTCTTTCTTCCAGTCCACCCGGGCGTCATACCCTCTTCTTCTGATTCTAGCCTCGGCATCTTGTTTTCTTGTCTTTGACGCCATGCCACTTGCGGCATCGCATCAAAGAGGGGCAAAATGTAGACACCGAAAAATCCTTCAGAAAATAAATTATTTTTATTTTTTGAAAATCCTTGATGACATCATCATTTATTAATTAATTAATTATTTAATTAATTAATTTATTTTTATGGCATTAAATCTCTCTTTCTTAATTAAAAATCTTTAATTAAGGAATCTAGCCTAAAAATGTCATTTGGACATTATCCCTAATTTATTAATTATTTAATTAATAAATTGCCCAAAAAACTTTAAAAAATAAATTAATTTATTTTTTATCCCAAACTTGGCCAATTTCCTCTAGACCACTAACCTCTTCCAAAATCTTCTAATCCCTTCTTAATTTTGATTAAAAGGCTAATCCCATCTTTTCTAACCCTAATCCCAAGGTTAAATATTTAATTAAGGTTAAATATTTAATTTCCATATTTATTGAAAATATTTTAATAAATATTCCTAAAACTTAAGCCTTTTGGAATGAATAACTTTTATTCCATGAAACTAAGGAGAAATCTAGACTCTTCTAGAATCTTCTCAAAACCACCCTCTTCACCCATCCTAATCCTTTTCTTTGTCCTAATCTAATCCTAATCCTACCCTTAAACCTTTGTGCAATCCTAACCAAGCTTAAGACTTTCCTAAACCAAAGCAAAGTCTTTCCTTCCAAATATCTCAACCACAAAGCATTTATTGCTTCCCCAAAGTCTTCAAAGCCTCTTAAAGCCCATTCATTGCTCTTACAAGCATTTATTTGGAGAGTTATGAGCTTGGAGCCCCCTTTGTTGACTCATCTTTGCCCTTCCCTTCATCCACTCACCTTGTGACATGTGTCACCTCCTGATTGGCTGAGAACTAGCACAATCCATGTGCTTCTCTTTGAGTGAATCTTGGCCTCTCTTAAGGATTTCAATCCTGGCCATTCATTCCTCCTACCCCAAGCCTTTAGAAATCCTATAAATACCCTCACTTCCTAAGGCAAATCATCTCTCAACTCTCAAACTCAATAGCAAAGTTATAATGTCATTTTCATTCTAGCATAAGCATAAACTCATCATTTTAGATCATTTTCAAGCTTAAATCACATCTAAATTAGCTTAAATGGATTAACATAGATTCATTTCTTGTTTAATCTTAGTTCATTTATTTAGCTTTGCATATTTGTGTGTTCTTGAGGCCTTTGAGGCAAAATAGGTTCCTCATACCTATTTTGTGTCATTTTGGGTCTTCTTGATCCTTAAATCATCCATCTTGCATGCTCCAAGTGCTTGAGTTTGCACACCCACATCCTTCTATATCTAAGCATATCAAACGGTGCATGGGCGCATCCGTTTTAAGCTTAAACTGAGGTGGCTTTGATTTTAGTTTGTTTACCTTTTAAATTTGATTTGACTATATGCTATGACGTTTGTTTGTCTTTGGCCTTCAAAACAGGTTTAGGTGCACTCACAAATCCTAGTCTACACTTTCCCTTTCACTTCACAAGCTTCCGCACCCACACCTTTCATGCCAGGAGGGACGCAATCATCTTTTCCTTTCGCTCCACAAGCTTCAGCATCCATACCATCATTTCCAGGGTCAATGCAATTGTTTCCCTCTTTTGCCCAGCAAGCCTCTACATCATCTGCTCTGGGGGCAGCGCAATCATTCCCTTTCATACTCAACAAAATTCTACATCAGCATCTCCCTTTTCATAGAGAACACAAGCATCTTCATTTCCCACCCCAACAAGCATCTACCTAGGCACAAGCCCAAAAAAATGCCTTCAATACAGGAATGCCTTCCATAGGTGTTTCGAATCCACCATTCATGTCCCAAACTCCCATCACATCTACCTTCCCAACATCCACTGCAACACAATTCCCACCGCACACTGGTTCTCATTGGGGCCTCACTCAAGAAGACATGAAATCCTTTGGCATACCAACTTACTCTCCTACATCCATGTTTGCAAACCAACAAGCCACCTTCTCACAAGTAACACAATAGCAACCATCACATCCTCTGCTAGCTTCATCCTTTGCAAACTATCCATTCACAACACTGAGTGTTTTTTAGTAAGTTCCTCCACCTCAACAGCCAAGTTCCTCCATTTCACAAGTTATCTTGCCCAATCACCTTTTGCTTCTAGCTTTCCTATATGAGTTCCACCCTTAAGCAATGTGGGAATGCACCCAACTTATATTAGCCAACCGCAAAGCCAAGTTCAGCAAGGACCATCCTACCAGCAAGCTACATCATTCCACCAGCCTCCCTCACAACAACTATAATGTCAGTCATAGCAGCAAGTCCCAGTCATCCAACAACACCAGCAAGCAGTCCCATATCCTCCACCGTAATATCCCCCTGCGCCACATCAGTAGTATCCTCCCCAGCAAACATCACTCCAAAATCCACTCCAATCCGCTTATCCCACTAGACAATCCCCATATCCCACTTCACAATACCCACCTTAGCATCACCCTTATTCACCAGCACTGCTAGATCCTTTTCAAATAGGAGTACCCACTCTGACACCAATCAATGTCGAGTGGGAAGCAATGAAGAACACTCTTAAGGAGCTTCAAACTGGTACCGAGAATAAAACCTTCAAGTTCAAAGAGGTGTGTCCTTACTCATTTGACCGATCATGCACAACTGTTCCTTTTCCTAAAAACTTTGAGACACCCAAATTTGACAAATACCGAGGAAAAGGAGACCCAGTCAATCACATCAAAGATTTCTACATGGTCTGCCAAGAAGTGGCTTACAATGACAATTATCTTTTGCGCCTATTTCCCAAAAGCTTGGGAGGAACTATTGTTGAGTGGTTTTACAAGATACCATGTGGGACCATCATAACTTTTGTCGAGCTCTCTGAGAAGTTCATTGCCCAATATGCCCATAATGTTGAGAATGAGTTGACCCTATTAGATCTTTGCAACTCCAAACAGAAAGAAGGAGAAAGCCTAGCAGAGTACCTGCAATGATGGTAGAACCTTACCACCAAGTTATCATACCAACCACCTAAGAAGCATTTGACCAAAATCTTCATTAATAATTTGCATCCTAAACTATCCCACTTCATGAGGATGAATTGTCTCCAAACATATCAGGATATCAAGAGCAAAGGGATAGGTATTGAAAAGGCACAATCTGGCATTTCAAAAATGATTCCCAAAATACACCCAGTAATGATAAATCCCGTTATTGGAATCATAACAAAAATGTTGTTACTGATGGAGCCACTGATACCAAACATGTCCAAATTGTTGTGGCTGGTCCTGCACCGACTCCTACATACCAACAACAGCAAGCACCCATCTATCAACAATCACCTCAAACTCATCATCAACCTATGTAGCAATATCAGCCTCAAAACAATCAGCAGAACTATCTGCAGCAAGCGCATCAATCCCATCAAGGAAATCCAAACAATCAGGTTAATGCCATCAATACTACTCCCAATCAAAACAGACCCAGAGCTCAGAATTATCCAAAGAAGATCTTCACACCTCTTGGTGAGCCTCTGGATGTCATCTTTCACCGAATGGCCAAGGCCAACTTGATTACATACCCACCAACCCAACAAGTTGATGATACCACTCCCAAGCCCAACTGGTATAAAGATCACAAGTATTGTGATTATCATCGTGTCAAAGGACACACTACCTCGAAATGTATGAAACTCAAGAATTACATCCAAGATCTCATTGACCAAAAGGAGATCCAAGTAGACACACCTACTCAAGCCTCGCCTAATACCAATTTGCAAATTTATCAAAATGTGTTCCCACAACACAATGCTGGGAAGAACCAAGCTAATACCAATCATCCCCAGAACCAAGGCAAAGGCAAACAAGAAGATCACACTGACCAAAAAGACTACAATACTGCCTATATCAATTACGATAATTTTATTGGATGTATAACCCAAGTTGAGCCCATAGTCAATGTCATCCATGTCAGAGGAGCAAAAAGTCAATGTATCATTACCACTTGCAGAGGTCGGATAACTGTCACTAGTGCCCATCCAAGACCAGCACACAATGCACACAACGCACAATATAACCTCATAGAACATATTGGGAACACACCAGCCCAAATCTCCATCCTAGATCTCCTCCGCACTTCACCCTTCCACTAGGAGATCCTTGACTGAGCCCTCAAAGAAGGACATGTCCCCACAGACATTAACACCACCCAGTTCAAGAACCTTGTGGGACATCTATCCGCATCATGTGCTTTATCCTTCAAACCATCTGACATACTAGACATTGCACCTGACCACACTCTCCCTCTCCGCATCACCATTATGGTTAGGGACTTTTCCATCAAACGGGTTTTAATAGATAATGGCTTGGCCCTAAACTTGTGTACTCTAAAATTCATTCAGTAGATTGGGTTCATAGAGGCTAATATATCACATGAAGTAATCACTATCAAGGCCTATGACAACTTGGAGTATACCTCTGAAGGTACTATTACTTTTCCTATTCAGCTGGGCCCAGCAACATAGGATACCATTTTCCATGTTGATCTTGACCTACCATTCAATATCCTCTTAGGCCGACCATGGATTCATTCCATCAAGGCTGTACCATCTACTTACCATCAACAAATCAAATTTCAGCATCAAGGCACTGAGGTTACCATCCATGCTGATCCCCAACCCTTCGCATACTATAGTGCGATGGAGGCATCATTCCCTCATTCCACTCACTGTCCTGGAACCGAAATTAGCACTTCTATTGCCAGCTCATCTCAATCCCACTACGATCTAGAGACTATCCTTGCCTCCACCCTCTCTTCTATCAAGATCAATAACTAGGGTTGTGGTGAATACAGCCTACATGATGCATTTGACGTAGGGGCCCTCCCACTTGACCCACATACCCAAGGGCGCCTGAGTCATCAAAGAAAACCTGCTGAAGAGCTTCATGAAATCAAGAGAATGGGACCTATGACTTTTGAATCCCATAGAAATATAAACAGTCAAGAGATGGATCCTGACATCAATAGGTGGTTGTACAAAGATCCCCCACCACCTGACACTCAACTTCTTGGCTATTTCAAAGACAAGTATCCGCAACCACATAAGTATGCTACTAAACAATGGAACTATCAAGGTGGTCATCTAGTACCACAAGAAGGTGGCAGCCAATATCCCATCACAGCATCAAAGAATCCTAAACATCAGGGTCTTGGCTTTAATACCCATCACCTGCATATACAAGGGCCCAATATCGCAATTGGAGGCACCAACATGACTAGTGTTCCCTTTTTTAATAGCGAGGATGACCTCATAGAAATTGAAGACACCCCTGAAGAGGAAGAAAAGAAATCATACGATGACATCTTCAATGATGATACCCTCCTGGGCACTTCTATCCTCCAACAACTTGCCATTAACCTCATAGAACTTCCCCTTGTACACCTTGACCTCATAGATTGGGACCAACCAAGCATCACACATATCGATAAGTTCCAGAGCACGAAAGTGCTCCTAGAGTTCATGGGTGCATCAGGCCAGGCAGCAGATCAAAATTCAGAGTCAACTCACATTTATAAGCTTGACCCAGAAGGATATTTTGGGGAGGAGGCAAGCTTTAGCTGCAAAAGAGGAATAGAAAGAGTAAAACATGAATCCTTATGTGAAAACCCTTCTGGGGCACATTCTGATTCCAAAACAGTAAAAATAAAGAGCGTATCTTCTAGTGAAAACTTGCAAATTCAAGCACTAGAAGATGAAGACTTGCCTCTTCCTCCTATTCAAGATTACAGACCTAAGCATTCGTCAATCATCATAGAAGAAACAAAGCCAATCAACTTGGGTACAAAGGAGTGTCCCAGAATCAACTACATTGCAGCATCTTTAATAGAGGGTGAAGAACTGGCTTTCACTGCACTACTTCAAGAAGCTACTAGGAACTTTGCATGGTCATACACACACATGTCTGGGCTTGATCAT
This sequence comes from Chamaecyparis obtusa, assembly GCA_027943335.1. Lineage (NCBI taxonomy): Eukaryota > Viridiplantae > Streptophyta > Pinopsida > Cupressales > Cupressaceae > Chamaecyparis > Chamaecyparis obtusa. The sequence goes on along the minus strand of BSBK01003135.1, from coordinate 1,631,619 downwards.
AAACTTGTTGTTCATCATCTAGCTGTGGACCCTAATGTTAAGCCAATAAAGCAGAAGCTATGCAAAATGCATCCCAAAGTAGCTCTATTGGTCAAATCAGAACTAGAAAAGCTCCTGGATGCAAAGATCATAAGAGCTATAGATTACTCAAATTGGATCTCCAACATGGTACCTATCACAAAGCCTTCTAGTGACATCAGAATTTGTACAGATTTCAAGGACCTAAACAAGGCATGTCCTAAAGATGATTTCCTGCTACCTAACATAGACATGATCATAGATCTTACAGCGGGCCATGAAATGTTATCACTAATGGATGGCTTCTCTAAATACAATCAGATTCATAGAGCAGAAGAAGATCAACACAAAACAACATTCACCACTCCATGGGGTACTTTCTGCTATAACATGATGTCATTTGGTCTAAAGAATGCAGGAGCCACATATTAGAGAGCGATGACAGCAATCTTCCATGACATGATCCACAAAATCCTAGAAGACTATGTGGACGATATTCTTGCAAAATAAAAAACACGCCATGAACACCTTGACATTCTTGAGAGTGTGTTCGATCGCCTATGTCACCATGGGTTAAAGCTCAATCCAAAGAAATGTGTCTTTGGTGTTACATCTGGAAAGCTTCTAGGCTTTATAGTTTCATGACAAGGTATAGAGATTGACCCCAAGAAGGTCAAAGCAATAACAGAAATGCCTCCACCAAGAACACTTAGATAGCTCAGAAGTCTACAAGGAAAGCTTCAATCAGTGTGTTGGTTCATCTCTCAGCTGCAGACAAGTGCCAACCTTTCACGCATCTCTTATGCAAAGACACAAGCTTCAAATAGGATACCATATGTCAAAAAAGCTTTGATAAGCTCAAACAATATCTAGCTAACTCTCCAATCATAGTACCGCTAGTTTCAGGATGCCCTCTCATACTCTACATCTAAGTGGCCACTATAGCACTGGGGGCACTCTTAGCATAGCATGATGATGAAAATAGAGAGAGAGCCATCTACTACATAAGTTGAACTCTTCTTGGCTATGATCTTAATTATTCACCCATGGAGAAAGTGTGTCTTGCAGTGGCCTTTGCCACTCAAAAGCTTAGACATTATATGCTCAGTCACACAATTAGGCTCATTTCAAAGGTGGACCCCCTCAAATATATATTATCAAGGACAACTCTGACAGATCGTATGGCAAAATGGGTCATGCTACTAAGCAAATTTGACATCCAATACATAGATTGGAAAGCAATCAAAGCGCAAGTTATCACCGATCAGCTAGCAGAGGCACAAGTAGTGGATGCCTATCCACTAACCATGGAATTCCCTAATGAGCACTTATGTATGATCGAAGAACAACCCATGTGGAAGCTATACTTTGATGGCTCCTATACATCGCATGGATCAAGGGCAGGAATCCTGTTCATCACACCTCAAGGTGACTATATCCCAAACTCATTCAAGCTAGGATTCCCATGTACTAACAACATTGCAGAATATGAGGCACTCATCTCAGGTCTCAAAATAGCCATCCAATGGAATATCACAAAACTGCAAGTGTTCGAAGATTCACAGCTCATTATCAAACAAGTCCTCAATGAATATTAGACAAAGGATGACAAATTGCTACCCTACAAAGAACTAGTGGACAGACTGAAAGATCATTTCTTAAATCTATAGTTTACACAGATACCAAGGCTTTAGAACAAAGCGGCTGATGCAATGGCAACCATCGGATCCTTGTTAGAAATCCCACATGACGCATCATTGTATGAATTCCTATTCAAGCAGTTACACACGCCAGCTTATGAGAACGCCAATGTAGAAATGGTGTGTGTCTTGGTTGGTCCTCAGTCCCCGTGGTACCACGACATCCATGTATATCTTAAAAATGGTATCATATCTCCCCATCTCACCAATAGCCAATGCCAAAACCTTATTCCCAGAGCTTCCCGCTACACTCTTGTAGCCAACACCCTTTATCATCGAGGATATCACAATATCCTTTCTAGGTGTTTAGATTCAAATGAGGTCATCCTTGATTTACAAGAGGTCCACACTGGAATTTGTGGTGCCCACACAAGTGGCATGGTTCTAGAAAAGTAATTTCTTTGAGTTGGGTATTATTGGCCAACCATGGAACATGATGCTTGTGAGTTCATCAAAAAATGTTTACCATGTCAGCAGCATGCAAATCTGATTCATGTACCAGCACAAGACTTGTAGCCCATTGTGCCACCTTGGCCATTTTCATGTTGGGGCTTTGACCTTGTCGGCTTAATCACTCCCCTTTCCTCAGATGGACACAAATACATAATAACTACCACAGAGTACTTCACCAAATGGGTTGAAGCGATTTCGCTCACCTTAACTACTGGCATCCAAATATCCAAGTTCATCCTTTACCACATCATCTGTCCCTTTGGCATACCATTTACCATCTTCACAGACCATGGCACACCTTTTGAAAACTAGCATGTGGATGATCTATGTGCCAGACTCCACATCCATCATCATTTCTCCAGTCCGTATTTCCCTCAAGGAAATGACCAAGCTAAGGCAACCAACAAAACTATCTTGAAAATCTTCAAGAAGGTTGTCAATGATTCTAGTTGTGACTGGAACCTCTAGATAAATCCCGCCCTCTGGGCCTATCGCACTTCTTATCGCACTCCCACAAGCACCACTCCATATTCCCTTGTATATGGTGCCAAAGCCATTCTACCAATCGAGGTTGAGCTCCCATCATTGAGAGTCTCCATGATCACCTGGTTGCTCCCCATCATTTAAAAGCATATGATCACCTGGTTGCATACCAGAATTGACTCAAAAGGAGTCATAACAAGAAGGTCCATCCTACACAATTCCAGGTCGGTGACATGGTCCTAAAGGAAAATTAGAAGGTCCAAGCCCATAGAGAAAAGAAAGGCAAGTTTGAGCATACTTGGCTGGGCCCCTATGTTGTCACAGCATGCTTTGGCTCCGGAGCCTATCAGCTATCCACACCAGAAGGTGAGCCTTTGAATGATCCAATCAACATCATACATCTAAAGAGGTTCTATGCCTGAACCAAATCTTACATATTCAGAAAAATCCATAAAAATTGGAAAAAAGCAAAAAAATACAAAAAAAGCAAAAGAAAAGAAAAATAATCGTCCAATGGTGAAAACTTGGCAATTCAAGCACCTTGGACAAGTATGTTGGTGAAAACCTAGCAAACAGGTGTCATACATAGTGGACCGAATCATTATCTATCAAACTCCCATCCCCCCATCCCAACATCTCAGTACTTTTTCTACCATCCCCATCCCCATCCACCATCCCCTAGCATTCCTCTTTTTTATAATCCTCAAGCAAATCCGTAATCCCGCCTGCACATTTCTTGTACCATATCCTATATAGTGTAATCCTTCTTATACCATATCCTGTATAGCGAGATCTTCCTCTCCCAAATCCTGAGCTTCTATAAATATAAGTTGTATATCTTTTCTCGTCTGTTGTACATATCATCCCTTTTTGTTGTACATTGTCCTTGTTAATCCTGCAGCAAAATTTGATCACAACTCTTCTCCTACCCAGCCTCATACTTCAGCAACATCCATTGTCGACTATTCTTGATCACAGTGATTATTCTTTGACTTCATCATTTGCCAACGAACAACAACACTCATTCTCTCATCAATCAGCGGGTCTTTGAGGATGTATCCTTTCTCCTGTCAGACCTAATCTTCCACCACTCACACCAGGTCTGTGTCGATGCATCCTTCCACAGGTTCAGACCAATCTTCCCACCATCAATCAATTAGTCAAATCAAATCTCTCTCCTTGGCAAAGGATGTCTTTTTTAGAGTTTTCATTTTGGTCTTGGATTTTGTCCTTTGGATCTTGTTAATATTTTACGGTTTCTCATTGTTCTCTACTGAAAGTCGCCACAATCCTTTATATCATGGTGCATTGTGAATGAGGACAATCTGGGGCAAGGTCTTTTGATCTTTTGATTCTGCCTGTGAGTTAGTCGGATGTGACCCTTGCACGTTTCACATGTGATCTTCTGGTTTACATGGTGCACTTGGGAAATGTCATTTGCTTGTGGTTTCTTGAGCATCGTTTCTACCGTGCCTCCTTAGGATCATGTGTGATGCTGGGGCAACCCTACATGTTTTTTAGCATCAGTCCTATGCAACTCTGGTGACGAAGCCTTGTGATCCCAGTATCCTTGGTAGGTCTCTAGCATTGCTATATTAAACTAGGTTGTGCTCTCCACATATTCACTTGGAGCTCCCCAAATCCCCCATCATATAGATTAATCTTGCATTATGCATCATTTAACGTATTATTGCACTCATGCATCTTTGCTCTTGGAAGTCTGGTTATTTATCTCCCCTTCTTCCTTCTTTTCTTCCTTGTAATCTTTCGAGAAAATTCCACAACATTTACTCTTTGTGTTATTTTCTCGAGAGGGCACAACCCCTTATTCCTCTAAATTCTAGCCTGGGGCATCTTCTTTTCTTGTCTTTGACGCCACGCCACTTGCGGCATCGCATCAAAGAGGGGCAAAATGTAGACACCTAAAAATTCATTAGAAAATAAAATATTTTTATTTTTTGAAAACCCCTAATGACATCATCATTTATTAATTAATTAATTATTTAATTTATTTATTTATTTTTATGCAATTAAATCCTCCTATTTTAATTAAACATCTTTAATTAAATAATCCCTCCCCAAAATCATTTAAATAAAGTTTGAATGAATTTCCTCTATTTATTAATTATTAATTGATAAATAATGTCAAAAATCCTTTTAATAAATAAAATATTTATTAAAAGCCTAAAACCTTGGAAATCTTCTAGAAATCCTTAACCTCTTCTAGAATTTCCTAATCTCACTCTAATATTGATTAAAAGGTGATTCCTACCTTTTTTAGTCCAAACCTCTGATGACATCATATTAATTAATTAATTAATTATTTAATTTATTTATTTATTTTTATCTTGTTAAATCCCTTTATCTTAATTAAAAATATTTAATTAAAAAATCCCTTCCAAAAATGTTTAAATCAAATTTAAACACCATTCCCCTATTTATTAATTATTTAATTAATAAATTGACCAAAAAATCAAAAAATAAATTATTTATTTATTTTTACCCAAAACCTTAGAAATATCCTAAAGATCATTAACCTCTTCTAGAATCTCCTAATCGCACTTTAATTTTAATTAAAGGAGGATTTACCCATTTCCTAAGCCTAATCCCAACTCAAAAACATTTAAACCAAATTTAAGTGTTAATCCTTCTTATTTATTAAATTTATTTAATAAATAAAATCCTCAACCAAAAATCCTTTCGAAATAAATAAACATTTATTTATTTTCTCAAACTTAGAAATATCCTAGGAAAACCCTAGACTCTTCTAAAACTTTCCTAATCTTTTCCTAAACCCATTTAGGGGAAATTACCTACTTTTCCTAGGCTAATCCAAGTCTCCTTTGACTCCTAGTCAAACCCTTCCCCTAATAAGCCTCAAAACTCATAAGCCTTTGAGATGAATAAATATTTATTTGTTTCTTAAATCCATAATTATCCTAAAAAGTCCTAGACTCCTCTAGAAGGTCTTCATCCTCATCCAAAGCCTTGGTCCAACCAAAAGTCAATCCTTATCCTTGACTCAACCCCTAACCCTACCTCTAACCTTGACTCAACCTCCTAACCCAAGCCCTTCCCAAATCCTATAAATACTCCTCCTTCCAAGAGAAAATTATTAATTTAGCTCTCATCTTTATGTATTGTTATCATGTTAAATATATCCTAGATCTTAAAGCTTTTGATACTAATTGTTAGATTTCATGTTTTATTAACTCATCTTAGCTTAGAAATAATGGAATGAACTAGTTTCTTTCAAGCTTTTCTTAGCATTTATGCATCATATCCATCTTTCTTAGTATGTATTAGGAGCAAGCTCCTTGTGCTTAGAGAGCACATCCACATACCTCTCATTGAAGCAAATCAAACAGTACTCTATAGCACTTGTTTTTAGCAACAATCTTGAGGTGGCTTGGTTTATATTTGTGTTATGTTTTGAACTTATAAATGCTAGATTAGTCTAATGTTTGAATGTTTCAACCTTTCCAAATAGATAACAAGTTAAAATCATAGTCTACAGTTGTATGATCTATGTTAGATCAAGGTGAGTCAAAAAAGTCTAACAAGGTGTGTTATGCTAGTTGACTCATGGTAAGGAAGATTACAAAGAAAAGTATATATTTTATATATAATAGAAAATTACAACTACAAAATGAGTTTCGCAGCTTGCGCCAACCACAAAGATTGAAAAACAAAACCACTATTTTCTAGGTGACCCAAAAATGTGACTACAAAATGGGTGTTCCAATGTGCACCAAACAAAAATTTGATATGAGACTACAAAATGGATGTTGGAGTGTACACAAGGAAAAATTGATATGATATTGCAAAATGGGCATTGTAGTGGCACCAAGCATGAGCAACATGAAGGCCTTATATACCCCACTTTAAGATGTCAATGTTTTTCATATTAGTATCCTAATAAAGATAGAGATCTGCGTTAAGGATAAACCCCTTCAACACCAAGGGGATAACCTTAACAAAAATGCATGCATTCCATGCTAGGAAGAAGATCCTTATAAATGATATGAAACTTCAAGAAAAGAAGAAATAGTTGTAAAAGAGATATCTTGCAACAAGTTTAATGGGATTTGTATGAATGGCACATAGCTATCAAAGAGGTAGGAAGATATGCTTGTTTCGAAACACAGACATCAAACTTGTTTAGAAACATAGTATCCTAATTATGTGTGTCTCTACATTGGGGGGATAGATTTTTTTTCAATTTTATTCCTTCCTTTCTCATGGATAAACTATTCCTTTATTGAGTTTTATCTTTTATTAGGATATCCTTTCTTGCATATAATTTTTTTTTCTCTTTGAGGTTTTTATCCTTTCTTGGAGGTGTGTATCCTTGATTAGGACCTCTTCCTTTCTTGAAAGTGTATGTCTTTATAAATGATCTATCCTTGGTGTTGAAAGTATGAAATCCTTCATTAATAATCCATCTCCTAGAAATAGGGAAGGTGTATAAGAACCAATAATGACTATATCGTAACTATCATACATGCACTCACAACTCCTAACAAGTATTCAAGCACCTCAAAATAGGATATTTCAAATGAGACACCTAACTATTATGTCATTTTCCTAGAAGACAAACATTAAAAGTTATTGCATCATTACATGGTCCCTTTCACCACCATTGGTTAAATAGTTTAACATCTTATGGGTAATCACAAATAACATTAGGAAATAATTAATTAAAGGTTTACAAGGTTCATGGCACCTAAATCCTAACAATCACATCCTCATCCTCTATCCCATATACATCGATGATGTTGATGAATTACCTCAAATTCTCTTCTCTCTTCATCACAATGTTTCCCTATAACTAAGGGATTCTTCCTATAATTTCATTATATATTTGGTTAGTGTAACTTAGGATGTTAAAAATCAAGTTTTTAATATCTTTCAACTCATAGAGTCTATCTAAATGATGCAAACCATTGATCTTTCCTATGAGAGTGATGGGAATTATTGTACACATCTCCTTGTTGATTTTGAAAATTTGATCACAAGGCATAAGTTCTTGTTTGGATTTTCATTAAGTTGTTTTGCAACACAAGCATGGGTATGAGATATTTGATTAGATTGAGCCTACAATTCCTATATTCCTCTTAGATCGTATTCAATGATGTTCTTTCTCTCACCAATGTCATTTTGTATTTATTTATCAATATCATGGAAATTTAATTCAAATTAAGACCTATGAGAACCTATAGGTTAAAATAGTTTCTATTCAATTAGTGTGCATCAATGTCTTGATTAGGAATACCATGTGTTCTATATCTATATTTCTAGGCTAGCCCAGATCCATTCTACCAACTATTGTATTATTTCATCTCATATCATACTTATCCACATTGATTCTTCTTCTTCTGAAAAACTATTTAATTGAATCATTGAAGGTATACTGATATTGAACACTCAAATATGCAAGGGCATTGCCTCTAACCAAGGTGTTTATCTATTCTTGGTCATTTTGTCCTAAAGAACCGCATGAATCTTTTATTTTCCATTTAATACATCAATTTCTTGCATTACCTAAATTTTATCATTTTGCACATTGTCTTCTTCTATCCATGACTAGGTTTAATTGATAAAAAAAACCAAGTTAGTCATGTAAAGTCACCACTTCTCAAAACGAAAAGATAAGATTTTTCTTAGCAATATAACACTACAAACCAAACCAACATATGCAAACATGTGAATTCTTATAATTTCTTAATGGTTTTCAGGTATTTAACAACACTCCCCAACAATGATGTCATTCTATTGGAACCAAAACTATTGTTCCTCTTCCTAGAATGAAATATTACTCACAAAGCCATTGTTGTCATCATGCAAGTGAAATGTAACCTGGATAACATGAAGGTTTGAAGAATACGAGAGTTGGTTTTTCCTGTTATGCTTCAAACTCAACTTAGATTCAAGAGGGTATTCCTAGGCATTTGAGTAAATAAAATGAAGAAATGTTTAGAATAGTGATAGCTAAACCCAAACTATGTATTGAACTCCAAAGATTGACACTAATTTAAGATTAAATAACTATCTTAATACCTCAATTTAGTTAACTTTGACACCATTGGAGTGAGTGCAAGGCAGACAAGATACATGACTCATAAGAGATAAGATGCAAATGTTATTATTTTTATTCCCTATTAGTTGCAATCATGAATTACAATGAAACTTGAATAGGCTACAACAACTAGTTTAATGATTTTTTCTTTTAGTTGTGTGATTGAGTTAACACATTTCCAAATCAGTGCCTATAAATGAGTTATAAAGTTAGATTGGAAAAAATAAATTGCAATGAAATATAAAATGTAAAATGCATCAAGATTAGCATATCAAGGATAAGACATACCTAAGGCGTGTACTACTAAAATGCACAAATCCACGTGTAAAAAAATATTATTACAAAGGATAATATTTTCAAAATGCAACCACATTTATCAAATTAAACATACAATGGTAGCAATGTGCTAAGAGGAAACCCTACTACATTTATAAATATTCCTTGAAAAGTTTTACGTATAGTACTAGAGACATGAAACTCATAACATCTTACAATACTCTCTTTCGACACTTTGCCAAAATGCACTCACTTCTTGAAATTAAACTTCAATGATTGAAACCCCAAAAGATCAAGCACCTACTCTAAGTGCTAGAAATATTTTTTGACCTCCAAGATGAATCAAAAACATCCTTATGGTGAGTTGTGTGAAAACCTAATTTGTGGCATTGTACTTATAATAAAATCTATGATAAAAAATTACTTTCACCCAAAATGAATCTCCCATATTGAGGGGCACCCATTGGAGGCATAGAAGTAGCTAGGAGGAATAATGAAGATCATGAAAAAGTTGGTGCAAATAGTTAGGAGAGTTCCCTTGGATCAATGGTGAGTAGGTACAACACCATTAAATTTGGTGCCCAAAACCATTTGTAAAAACATACTTTATTAATGGGTTCCTTTGAAATATATCAACATTTGAAAATTTATCAGCACTTTGGGTAAGAATCAAAACTACATCAGACCCAAAAGGTGGTTCAAGAACCACATTAACTACTAACAGAACATCCCTCTTTTATATTTCATGTCAAAGGTACATAAGGAACTCAGATTCTATTAGAGGTTTTGAGTTCTAGGTTCATGGGAAAACTCCAATAACTTTAAATCTCTTACAATTTTCTTCTTACATGTTGAAGTGTAATCACCAAGTTTGAAATTTTCTATAAAGATTTACAAAGCACCTATGTCAAAACTTACAACCCTATCAAGAACAATACACCCATCAAAAACCTTATATTTGTGGAGAACTTCACAAAGATTCAGTGAACTCCTAAAACTCTTAAAAACCTCCAACATATCCTCTTGATTTATAATATTTCCATTATCGAAGGTTCATTTCCCATTTTCGGCTAGGAACTCTTTGGAAGGAAATGCCAAAATCTATTCAAGACATAGGTCATGCTGGGAACTAGAGGCAATTTTGAAACCAAATCAAAGTATCAACAAAATAACGCATTCCCTTATTTACTTTGCCTTTGTCTTTTTTTTCACATGTGAACCATGGATCCGCACATAAGATTAGCTAAGCATTGGGCCTGAGACAGAATGGGAAACAAGAACTCACAAAGACTGACAAGATAGAGAGGTGAATGGAACAAGCAATAGGGACCTTCAGAATATTGGTGAAGGCTAGCACCCAAGATGGAATAGGAAATGGAAATCAAGCTTCGCGGGAGTTGGATTACATGTCGGAACAGGAACTCAAGATTCCAAGTCCAAATTAGAGTCATAAGTATACAGAGGGAGGAAAGTGAATGCATATTGGAGAGCGAACTCTAGATGGAAATGGGCAACTAGATACTAAAGTTTTAGAGTTCCTAGTGGGGTTTTGGATTCAATAGGGAGCTAAGACAAAAGACTTCAGAGGGAAAGTGGGGCACAGGAAGAAACACAGATTTGGAACTTAAGGTTCCAAGTCTTAATTGGGGGCAAAACTGCCAAAGAAATTAAGGTATGATAAAAATAATGAATTTTTCAAGGTAATATTGAAGGTGAACAAAATGAATGGAAGTTAAGTGTAGAGTAAATTTTTCTAAATGTTTAGTCTAATAGGAGAAATGTTTTAGAAATTTCATACAAATCTTTGACTACTAAAAATTAGATAAATACATACAAAATCAGATTTAAACCAATAAACTCACAATACTAGATATACATGGGAAAACCCTTTTGAGGAAAAACTCACATTTTAAAAGTCATGGTTAGTAGTATTATCAACAACAACCAACAGTTACAATACAATGTCTAGAGTCATTGCTTTTGAGGAGTAAATGCAATAGTTATAGTACAACACCTAGAGTCAATGTTATTCACAAGTAAATACAAAAACAAATAATTCTAGAGAGAATCAAGCACATAAAGAGCTTCTTAGAAGATATCCACGTGTCATTCAAATAATGTTATGAAGTCACATATTTATAGAGCTCAACACGTGAAGAAAGTTTTCATGGTTTCCAAAACCAAATCTAACACCAAAGAGATATGTGGTGTCATAAACAACAACTTGCTAATCCCATGACACGTAGCACATAGAAACTTCCAAAGAAACAAAGCATAACTTGTCCATAACAATCATCTTGCCATATGCAACACCTACCTTGTACCACTTATCAAAGTGAACTCCACCATAAATATCAATTATGAAATAATAGCTCTCCATCACTGATGCAGTCAAGGTAGGTGGATCCAATGAAGGACAGTCCAAACCTTGCAGCCAACATAATTACACAGCGGATTACTCAACAATGCAACATAAAGTAATTGTTTAACACTGATTTTCATTAACATTCCTGGCTGTAAGGCCTCCTGGGTTAGGGTCAATTACAATCAGAAAACAATTCTGCAAGATCCACAACCAAATCCAATACAATCTCAGCTAGTTCAGCATTGAAGACAATCAGAAGCTGATGGAAACCCTAAGGTAGATCTAAACTTGAGCTCGCAAGCCTCCAAGCAATCTCCTTTTTCCCAAGTATGCAAACCCCTAGCTCTGCTACAATCAACTATCAGATTACAATCTGATCTGCAAGGACATCAAGAACTTTTCCACAACTTCACTCTCAAGCTTCACATCTGACATACAAATCTACTATGTTGTCTAAGTCCTCCAAATCTACCAAATTTTGTTCCTAAACATCTACCCAAGCACTCCTTAAATACTAATCATCAGCCACAAGTCGGCAAGATGAAACCCTTAACTCCCCAAAATAAATAATTAAATGCCATACAAGTTGGCTTACAAATGTATACAAACATTCAATTCTGCATGTCGGCCCATAACAATGGCTACCAACAATAAATTCACCAAGTTGGCTCAACAAATCACACAGAACTCTAGTGGGTAAGCCAGAACTACCGAGCGACAGTAAAATCACCGAGCACACCAGGAACCACTGACCACTAATGTTGACCGAGCACCATAGGCATGACCAAGTAACACTTTCACTGAGCACCAGAGACTACCGAGTTCCTTCAGTGACCGAGCTTCCTTCAATGACCGAGACCATCGGTTAAGGCTACAACCAAGTAACACCGGCCAAAATACAAACACTCCATGTAGTTTTAGCAAGGACATAGAATGCCCTACCTTAACCTTGGATGCTCCTGCATCAGACACCCCAGGTTCCAAAAGATGTTCATATGTGAGAAGAACATCTTTTAAGATTCAGTACATAAATCCTGAACCGGTTCTTCACATACAAGTCCTCCACCTTTTTTGCTTGCAAATTCTTCCACTTCAATTTTCTCTGTCTCTTCAAGTCTTTTCTTGACAATGTATAGGTCGGTTCTCCATACTGATCATTCATTTTCTCTGGATCCACAATCTCAATTCGGCTACCAATACTTAGGCTTCTCCTATCGAGCATTGTATCCATCAAAGGTATCAGTGAAAACTTCCTGTCATTCTTCTCAATAGTAAACACATTCCGAACACAGTCATAAATAGCTCTGCAATCATATTTCCAAGGTCTACCGAGCAATATATCACAACTATTCATCTTCACAATGTCACATAGCACAAGATCCTTGTACTGGCCAATCTGAACATCATTGAAGCATTATTCTCTAACTTCCAAAGCATGAACATCCTATAACTAGCCAAGCCTATAAGGACAAGGATGTTTCATTCTATTCAAACTAAGTTTCTGAACCAGGTCCTTAGCAACAAGGTTATCAGTACTACCACTATCAACAATAACATCATAGAGTTTACCTTCAATCTTGCATCGGGTCCTAAACAAGTTACTCCTCTAGCAAGGTTCATCCCTTGTACCAAGCAATGTTCACCGAAGCAGCAAGTTCTCTAATTCAGGTTCATTCTGAATGTTCTCATTCATCACAGTAGTTTTTTGATCAACCTTCTTCTGTGTACACTCAAAAGAATGGTGTCCTTCCTCTCCACAATTATAGCAAGTACCCTTAAAGATAACTCTACCTGTCTTATTCTTCGGTTCCACAGGTTTTTATTCATCTTCTGCATCAGTCGGTTTATCCTTCACCGAGTGATCAATCTTTTCCTTCCCTCGGGAGTTACTAGGTTGTTTCCTCTTCAACTTATCTTCTTCCTTCAAAGTATACTGATAAGCATCTTCAACAAAATCAATCTTCAGCATACCAAGCTCATCATGAATATTGAATCTCAAACCATCCACATACTGAGCTACCTTTTCCTTACCAAGCTCTTAGTGTCCAGACCGAATGGTAAGTTTGTAGAACTCCTCGGTATAATCTTCAATAGACAAATCCTTCTGTTTCAAATTTTGCAACTTCTTAAACAAGTCAAGCTCGTAGTTAGTCGGTATGAACTTAGCTTTCAACTTAGTCACCATCAATCTCCACCAATTGATCTTTGTTTCACCTTCATCTTCTCGGTCTCTCTATAATTCCTTCCACCAAAGAGCAGCATGTCCTTTCAACTTTGTCTATGCTATTCTCACCTGAAGAGGATCTTCAATTTCTTCCAGCTCAAAGAAATCTTCAAGTTCACCAATCCAATCAATCAGATTGTCGGGCTTCAAAGTACCAGAGAAAGTAGAAACTTCCATTCGGTAATTACTAAATTGAGAAGAAGATCTAGGCAACCGAATAGTTCTGTCTTCACCAGATCTATTCCTTCAGTCATCACCACTAGATCCAGTAGTTTCAAATTCTTCATAGCCATCCTCAGTACCAACATTCTGAGGTATACCAGCAACAGTTCTCATGATCTCGGTGACCATATCATTCTTCATCAATTCCATCTCAGATTTGAAATCTGATTTCACCTTCTCTGTGATCCAGGATTCAACAATATCACAAAGATTAGAAATAACTCTAGGTTCCAATCTTCTCGGAGGCATCCTTAAAGATAAGAGAAACCCTCTACAACAAACCCTCACCAACCACCTTTTAACAATCTCCAAGTTGTAACAAGTCAGATCTCAACCTACAATCTTGTAAACAATTAGGGCACAATTTTACAAGTTTAGTGCTTCAGATCTGCAATCTAGATTGCACACAATCATTTCGCTAACAAGATCAACTTCACAAGATCATCCTTGCTAGGTCAACCTTCTACTTCAACAAGATCAAACCCTTGCTCGAATACCACCTGATGCAGTCAAGGTAGGTGGATCCAATGAAGGACAGTCCAAACCTTGCAGCCAACAGAATTACACAGCAAATTACTCAACAATGCAACACAAATTAATTGTTTAACACTGATTTTCATTAACATGCCCGACTGTAAGGCCTTCTGGGTTAGGGCCAATTACAATCAGAAAACAATTTTGCAAGATCCACAACCAGATCCAATACAATCTCAGCTAGTTCAGTGCTAAAGACAATCAGAAGCTGATGGAAACCCTAAGGTAGATCTAAACTTGAGCTCACAAGCCTCTAATCAATCTCTTTGTTTCCAAGTATGCAAACCCCTAACTTTGCTACAATCAATTATAAGATTACAATCTGATATGCAAGGACATCAAGAACTTTTCCACAACTTCTCTCTCAAGATTCACATCTGACATTCAGATCTACTCTATTGTCTAAGTCCTCTAAATCTACCAAATTTTGTTCCTAAACATCTACCCAAGCACTCCTTAAATACTAATCATCGGCCACAAGTCAGCAAGATGAAACCCTTAACTCCCCAAAACAAATAATTAAATGCCATACAAGTCAGCTTACAAATGTATACAAACATTCAATTCTGCATGTCGACCCATAACAATGGCTACCAACAATAAATTCACCAAGTCGGCTCAACAAATCACATAAAACTCCAGTCGGTAAGCCAGAACTACTGAGCGACAGTAAAATCACCAAGCACACCAGGCATCGCTAAGCGCCAGTGTCGACCGAGCACCACAGGCATGATCGAATAACACTTTCACCGAGTGCCAGAGACTATAGAGTTCCTTCAGTGACCGAGCTTCCTTCAATGATTGAGACCGTCGGTCAAGGCTGCAACCGAGTAACACTGGCCAAAATACAAACACTCCATGCAGTTTTAGCGAAGACACAGAATTTCATGCCTTAACCTTGGATGCCCCTGCATCAATCACCAAACTATAATTTTCATAGTCATAATAAAAATTTGTCATAGTTCCACTATTGCAACCTATGACACTAGTATCCTAATTTTAGGATTTCCAAAGTGGGTGCACAATAAATAAATCATAAAATAAACATGTTTGGACTCTAAGGTTGAGATGCCTAATCCCAACACAAAGACATACTTAAAATAAAACATAAAAGATTTTACAATTTTTCACAAGCCCCTAACACTCACCATAACCTACCTTATAGTTGCAACCCCCCTCACAATACTTACAGCTCATGCATGACTACTCTACCTACCTCATATATTATTCCTACCACTTCTATCACTAGTATCCCCATTCTATGGCCTACATTATTCCTCCACCTCAACCATGAAAAGTGATTCTTCCTTCCATGTCTATGATTTTACCTCCTTTCACACATCTTGCATTTTCCTGACACTACTCGTCTCTAATTCCACCTTGGATATGCTATTGAATGACATGGCCAATCTTAAGATACAAGTGAATAATAACAATAAGGATTCAATCACATCAAATGATTTGCATCAGGGATAACTTTAAGAAACCCCCTTTTAAGAAAAAGTGTAAAATCCTAGCAAATTGTACATTATTTTAGGGGGGAATTTGTTTTAATGCAAGCGATTTTTTTTTCAAATCCATGATTTTCCGTAGTTTTTATTGGTGATTTTTTCCCCACCGAATGAAAATTTCATAAATTGCTGGCGAATAATTTTCTTTGGAAGTAAAAAATTATAATATATGAGGCGAATGATTTTCTTTTGAAGTAAAAAATAATAATATATGAGGCGAATGATTTTCTTTTGAAGGGTAAAAAAAATATTTGTATTGGTGAATTTCATGTACCGTTTGAAAATTTATTTATTTTATTGGCTAATCGTTCATTAATTATGGCAAAAAAAATATTTTGTTGGCGATTTTCAAAGATGGGAAATATTTTGTTATAATACCTTATACTAACATACCTAACATACATACATTATTTTATAATGTTAAATGTATTATTTGAGACCGTCCGATGATCCAAGATCAATGGCTGAAGTTTAATTTCGGCCCCAATTTCTTGAAGGAAACAAAGTTGTGGAGGAAGTCACCGGAATGTTGACACGTATCAAATAAGGGTTACTTGTTTGCAGACTATAGTGTACACATGTTGGTATCGATATTCACGATTCTATTACTATAGCACAACTTGTAACCTCTTAACTCAGTAAGCAATAAATGCCTTGTCAATGACCAGCAACATTCTTTTACTTGTCACGCAGAGTAGACATGCACGACTTCCAAATTTGTACAGACGCTATAACTGATATCTGACATTTTTTGCATTCATGGGAAAGATTTACTACCAGATATAAAAGATAAAGTCCAAAATTTTAATTTCTCACACGCATGCATTTAGGGGAAAGATTTACATGAAAGATTTAGAGGCATGTTAAGGACAATGGATTTAATACCATTAAAGACAGAATAATTTATTGCTAAGTAACGATCAAGAATTTAAGGGCTAGTTATAAACGATCTAGCTTCATTATTCATCGATTCATCTTTGGCCTTTGCTAGATAATTTGTTTGTTTAGGGTCTGCACTCTGCACTCTGCAAATTATTTGTTTTTAAGTTTTCTGAAGTTTTATTGTTTTAGATGGACACTCCAATTAGGCTTATATGCACATCTGAGGAGGCCCAGAAGGCCTTTCTAGGTTCCTTTTCTGATGAAACCTTAGAATCTATTTGTAAGGAGGGTGGGTCTTTCGTAATAGAGGTTGTGAAAATGGTGTTGGGCTGAGAGTTTTTGAACAATGAAGATAGGCATCGGGTCAACACCGACATTACGTCCCATTTTTTGGCATCTCTTCTCAACCTCGAAGGAGAGAAGGTGGACATGTTAATGCTTCTGAGGAGGGTTTTTTAAGAAGAATGTCTGGGGGACAATGTTAATGTTGTCTTGTTCCCAAAAATAGGGGTCAGGATCCCTTGGGCAAGTGAAATACCCAAGCTTCTCCTCCCAGGCCAGAATGTGGCCATGCAACCTTTTCTTTTGGGCCTAAATGTTGGGCAGTATAAGCGCCATAGGAAATGGGCCCTAATTGCTAGGGATTTTCTCCAAAAGTGGTTTATGCTTGATGAAGAGGAGGCTCACATGGGGCAATTTGGGTGGCTCGATGAATTCTCACAGTTAATCCTCTCTTGAGAATTCTACTTAGATGGAGCCGAAGGGAAAAATCACTAGTGGACTACTACTGGTTTTTTTTGATAAAAACATACCTCGTAGTCATTTATGGTTTTTTTTGTTTATAGTAGGTTTCTTTTTGTAGTATTGTTTAGGAAGTGGACATTAAACTACTAGTCTACTAGTGGTTTTTTTTTATAAAAACATACCTCATTTTTTGGTTTTTTTTGTTTATAGTACTTTTCTCTTTGTTCTGGAAGTGGAACTGGACAATGTTTATGTAATTATAATTTTATGAAAAGAAAACAATGAAAATTTCACAATTTTTAGCTCATTTCAATTTGTACAAAAAATGGTTCTTAGACTTCTTTGTCACTGTGATTGCAATATTTTAATTAGTTGCTTTATGATTTATCTGTGTATTAGACATGTATGATGTATCACAGTTGTACAATGTAGATAGGTGTAGTTAATAAAAGAAATGTCTTATCAGTTATCACTGAGTACTGACATTAAATTTGGGTAATGTTAACTATCAAAATTCACACACTCGTACATTTAATATGAAAGATTTATAGAATTTTGAAGGACAAATGAATTAATAAGGTTAGAGAAAGAATTTATGGTATTCTAATTATAATGTATGAGAATTATATGTGAATCTGTGATTATATTTATCAACGTTAAAGTTATAATCAATAAAAAATATCATTTTAACTTTAAGAATACTATATAATCAATTTGACAAACAAATGAATTAATAAGGTTAGAGAAAGAATTTATTGTTTTCTAATTATAAGGTATGATAATTATATGTGATTATAATTATCAATGTTAAAGTTATAATCAATAAAAAAATATCATTTTAACATTAAGTATACTATATAATCAATAAAAAATATTACTTTAACTCATGTTTGGGAGACCTAGTGAGTCAGCGACCACAGAAATCTCGTTATCTCTAAACACTAACCTTAACTCCGGCCTCTGAAATTTATTAGAATCTAATATTATTAAAAAAATAGTGCATTTTGAATTTGATTGGCTAAAATTGTTACTATTCAATTAAATAACTTTAAATGTTATTAACTTATTATCCATTATTAATTAATATTTATAAAGGAAAAAATAACATTATAACATTTAACAATGTCTATTGTAAATAACTACCATTGGATGAGCACAGATCGATGATGTATGATGGACTTTAGGATGAAACGGAAAACAACCCCATCTTTTCAAACTCGTTCCAGAATCATGACATGTGTCACTAAACATGTTGCACTCGTAGTCTCGCATGGTCCTACCAACAATTCCATTTGATGATGATGTGACACGTCTGACTCGTAGTCATGAGGTGAGTCAGCCGTCAGGTGAGTGGTGACTAGGTGAGTTAATGGGACCCACGGGGGCCCGAGGCCACCACAGGCACACAACGCCATTATGACCGTTGGACTATTGTAGATCAATGACTAAAGTTGTATTTCGAGATGAAAGGGAAAAGTAACCCCATCTTTTCAAACCCATTCTGGAATCATGACACGTATCACTAAACACGTAATATGTTCCACTCACAATCTCGCATGGTCCTACCAATAATGCCATTTGATGATGACGTGACACATCTGACTCATGAGGTGAGTCATCTGTCAAGTGAGTGGTGACTAGGTGAGTTAATGGGACCCATGGGGGCTCGAGGCCACCACAGGCACACAACATCATTATGACCGTTGGATTATTGTAGATCAACGACCGAAGTTGTATTTCAGGATGAAAGGGAAAAGAAACCCCATCTTTTCAAACCCATTCCGAAATCATGACACATGTCACTAAGCACATAACACGTTCCACTCGCAGTCTCGCATGGTCCTACCAACAATGTCATTTGATGATGACGTGACACATTTGACTCGTAGTCGTGAGGTGAGTCAACTATTAAATGAGTGGTGACGACTATAGATTGTACAATTTTGGCACTTTAAGTTTCACTTTCTAGTTTCCAATCTAATTTTTCATTTATAAGTATAAGTAGTCTGCGAATTTAGAAAGGGTTTATGGATTCTAAATTTCTATGTTGAGGAAATAAACAAAGTCTCATTGAAGCTCTGTTCCCAGTCATAGTCTGCAAAAATTGAAACTAACGGGTAACTACTAAAATCCTGAACAACTACGTCCCGCATTTTAAATTTTTTAAATCTCTTGATTTACAACTTTACTGTTTATATTATATACAAAAAATTAGCATGTTAGGGTTTAATTTTGAATCACCCCTATAAATTGTAGGCTTGTAGCTGTGTATAAATATTTGAATTTTCCTACGAGTAAATAGTGATACCCCTTACCAACTTACCACGATGGGAAAAACAAATATCAAGAATAAAACTACGAGTAAAAGGCCAAGTCAGATACTAGAATTCCACAATCTGCTTAAAACACCAGGTTTCACTGATTTATTCCATGATATTTATTATCTTGTTACTCATGGAAATAAGGGAATAATGGAAATTAGATTTGCACTTGAAAACAAGTGGAACAATCCAAATAAGGGTTCAAAATTTAATTCATTTAACCCTGTGATAAATGCAACGACAAATAAAATTGGACTGTGGGTTGTTGGGTTGGCACACATGGCATTACCTCAAGTATCTCCTTGCCCAAAAATTGTCATGGTCTGCGCTGAAAATTATGATGAAAATAGAAAAGAAATTGTGAATAAAAATACTCAGGAGGAAATTTTGTCCATAACCGAGAGTGAATTTTCTAGTCTGTTGAACCTAGGGTTTGAACAACAAAACTCAAACGTGCACATTAACCTGGGAAAGCTGGCAGAGGATTATGAAAAGTTAGATGTAACACAAAGAGATTCTTATATCAGAGGAATAAAAAATGGTTATAGTCAGAGTCCAGATCATAAGCCTCCTTATGATTATGATATTTTTGTGCCATGGGCACAGGACAGTATTTCCTTGCTAGCATTTTGTTTGGGATTGGATAGTAACAAACAAGTGGGTGTCAGCATTCTTGAAATGCTTTTTCATATTCATTTTGAAAAAGAACAAGTAAAATATTGTTTTATTGAGCACATTGTTCGTTGCATGCAAGATCAATTAATAATGATTCAAAGAGGTTCACAGAAGACATTTAAATTCATGACCTACTTGTGCTATCTTCTCTTAGCAAAGCATCGTGCAGTATTTCTGACAAACAAGCTTTGCAGTCATGGCCAAAATCCAATATATGAGTGGACACCTCAGATAAGGATGATTGATAACAGAAGGAACTAAAACAATTTTGTAGACTTCGCTTTGGCACCAATGTACCATAAAATTATAGGCACTCTGATGCCTAGATTTCCTATTACATGTAGAAATTGCATTCAACTCGAAAGTCAATTATGATTGGCTGACTGGTACTTAATGGAAGAGTACACTATGTTAAGGTTTTACGGTTCAGTGGTAGAACCCTACAAAATTCCAATGCATGTAATAGAGAGGGTATTTGCATTGGAATATGTACGGTAGATGGAGAGCACAAATGTACTTTTTAATGGTCAGCAAAAGAAAATGATATTTCCTTCTTTGTCTATCTCACTTGGAGGGTTCACATTTGAGAGAAGAGGATTCAAAGTGGCATAAGCCTTTTTTTCAATTTTTCGCTTTGATGTTGACAGTCACTGGCAGTATGATCCACTCAACATTATTGGAACAAAGCTTAGAGAGAATGGGAACTCTGCAAGAAAATGTTAACATGAAAGTATGCCATTGATTGAAAAATTTAAAAACATGGAGTCCTGAGATGAGGTCAAAAAAGAGATGGAGAAATATGCTGCTGAAAATAATATGTCAATACAGGAATTGTCATCACAAATAATGGCATTGCACAAACAGAAAGGAAAAGTGCAAGCCATGACATCGTACAATTTCTACCAGATAGCTGCTCAACCATCTACAAAATCTATTCCAAAAGACCTAATGGATGAATGTATTGATGATAATTGGACTCGAACCAAAATTTCTAATTTTTGGAAAATGAGGAAGAATCTCGATGAGCCAAAGACCTCTGTAGATCTTTATGACATGGAAGAGGATACAATGTTTAATGAATTGTGGAATAAGGAGCATCCAATTGAAGCATATCACAGCGATGACCATGACCATGACCAGGATTCTGTGAATCCCACATCCAGTAAAGTATTTTCAATTAGTAGAGGAGTTGATGCATCCAAAAAACTTCAATATACCAAAGGGGAAAATATTGTAGAAAAAATGGGCTACCCAGGTTTTGGTTGTCTGGGTCTCAGTGCACAAGGGGTTTGGTGTGCACCTAACCCAGCAACTCCACCAAAACATGGTGAGAAACCGGGCCTTGGGCTTGGAGTTCAATCAGCAAATTCATCAACTCAGTCAATTTCATTTGTTCCAAGCACTCAGATTCAATTTGAATCAATTGCCACTCCCACAACTCTGGATATCATGGGTACAACTACAACTAGTGGTTCAAAAAGGACATTATAGATAGACATGAAAATAATTGTTCCCAGAGATCAAGGCAGTGTAAAGAAGAAAAAGGTTTTGACAAGTATTGGTACAACAATGCCAATGGTTACTTTGAGTCCAAAAATTTCCCAACCTTCAAGACAAAACCCTTGGGCTTAGAACAGTCCAAAAACTCCACTTGTAATGGGTCAAGGTGTTGCTAATCCTCATGGTGTAATTAGCAACACCACAGGCAACATGGGTGGAAGAAAGTGCTATTTCACCATTCAAACATTCAATTGTGTCACAAAACACTGATTTTTGTTACAATGATTTTGTAACTAACTATGAACAATCTAAAAATAGGAATAGACAACATAGTAAGACAATGAAGATGGAAGCAGTTGTTGCAACTCGTGATGTAGAACCTGCATCCAACAGGTTATTTTCCACATATGACCCAAATAAAGATATGATGGAATTCATGGTTGTTATGCCCCCAGCTAGAGATAACAATCCACCAGAGAGTCAGTTAGATCCATCTCAATTTCAAGTTAGCACCCTCCAAATGGATTTATCCAAAATTAAAAATGTGGACAAGATAAATGTGTCGAAAATGACCAACCAAGTGGTCTATAGTTCAATGATGAAGTTGGGGAGAGAGAAAGGAAAGCTTCAGGGCACAATAGATAAGTTAAAGGCAGACTTGGCAAATGTAAAGGCAAATGAGAAGGCAACAGAAAACAGGTGCAAATAATTAGAGAGAATGATAAAAAAATTCATCCTCTAAAGTGTAATACCCCAAAAATGGGCTATAAGTTCATTAATCTCTTACATCTTCAATTCGAACGAAATCGACATCAAAGTCCTAATCTAAGGCACATCTAAACATCATCGAATCATAATTGATTATCTTAAATTCTGCATCGGAGAATATTCTTAGTAATATTCCTAATCATCATAATTATCTTTAATTTTATAATTATTTGGCAATAAATCACATTTATCCTAAAGTTTGATTAATTGAATATTTTCATATTTAATTAATTAGATTTAATATTTGCCACTTAATTGTGTAATTAAATTTAATTATATCTATTATTAATTGTATTATTTAATTTTGACAATAAATCCAAATATCCTATGAACAATTGACTAAATTTTTATTTAATTAATTAAAGCAAGTTGTCATTATTTAATAATATAGTTTTTAATAAAAATTTGATTAAATAATTGATTAACCCATAAATCAATTGTTTTATTGTTAAAAGCAATTAAGTTGAGCATAAATCACTTTATTATTAAATTAATTCATAAATAAAACATGCACAATCATAAAAGCAAACAACTATCAATTATCAATTAAAGCTAAACTCTATTTTGAGTTAAAGCTTAGCTTTTGCATGTTTTTGTGAGTTAATTATCCTTTATTTAAAAATAACTCAAAAATCAACCTGAGTTATTTGAGTGATTTATGGTTTTTTTTCATGCACCTCCAAAGCCTTGGATTTCTATAAAAACAAGGCTCAGCTCTTCATAATTCATCTCTCAATCATCTCTCAAATTTGCATCCAAGCATCTCACATTTTTGCACAATCACGTTGGAGAATTGGAATTGAAGAATCAAAGCTCTTGCGAATCGACATCTTTGTGAGATCAATCTTATTTTTGCATTCATATTGCATATCATTGTTAGATTAGCATTGCATATCAGTTTTCAATAGCATTCATAGATTCATATCAATTTTTATCATTCTTATTGCATAGAAAATATCAAAAATATAGATTAATTGCATTCAATTTCATATCCATCTTTTGCATTCAAATCCTTCATTTAGGTGTCGTCTAGGTCACTGATCTCGATTACAATCTGAGAACATCAATCTCGCACCTATTAGAAGGTAGTAAATCACTTGGTTAGATAGATTTTAATTTTGCATGATTTGATTATAGCTAACCTCTAATGTTTTACTGAGTTTTGTGTTTACAGATCAGGTACAATTTTCACACACACATTTCTGGCACCCACCGTGGGGCAACCCACCTTTGCATGCTGGTTTTAATTTTTTTGGGGAGCTAAAACCCCAAAGTTTCAAAGATTTAATTTTATCTCCCAAAAGGCTTGGATTTTTTGTCTGAAATTTTTTTTGCAAGTTGGAGACATATCAGGAAAGCTTTGAAAAAAAAATTCAAAATTTTTTGAATTATTTTGAATTTTTTTTTAAAAAAAAATTATTTTTCATAAAAAATTAATAGCTGATGCAAATCAGCATATTTTTCTAAAATTTTTACATTTTCGGAAAGCTCTTCAAATTCTATAGGGGGTCTATTATTTGTGTTTTAAATTTGGATGCAATTTAATAGCTCAAATAGTCAATTTGCAAAAAGTGGTCTGTTTTGATAAAACGGGTCTCTAGGGCACAAATGAAGAGATTTTTCTAAAAATTTTGTATTTTTGGAAAGCTCTCTATTTTTTAGTAGGGGTCTCTATTCTGAATTTCTATTTTTGTGGCTAAAATCATATCAAAAAAATTAGATCTTGTTGACTAGGTCAAATGTAGTGCAAAAAAATTAAAATTTTATGATGGGTATGCACTTATTTTTCATATGATTCAATGCATGATATGAGTTGTCATTTGGATTAATTTATGGTTATTATTGCTCCTAACAATTAATTTTTAGAGCTAATCCTATGGTTTTCATAAGTTGAATATATTTTACATATCTTGTTTGCTTGTTTGCTTGTTGGAGAGTTTGTCACTTGCTTGCATGGAAAAGCTCAACAAAAATTGCTAAAAATTAGGTAAAATCTAATAAGCGCATTGCAAGGATCCCAAGTATTCTCCTTCATCTAATAACATTTTGATTTGGGACTTAAAATAAATCTCTTATGTGTCAAGCTTGTGTGCATCTTTTCATGTTTTTGATCTATTTCTACACACTTGCATAATTTGATACTAGGTTGTGATCCCTTAAGGATTCATTAAGTAGTCTTAGAATACTTGTGATTGATCTTGATTGCTATCTTGGGTTATTGGACTCGCTAATCCGTCGGCCCCTCATTTCCGCCCCGTGGTTGCAATCTCAGCGCCATAAAGGGGAGGGGTCAACAGGACAGAAGCGTTAAGTGTTCCACTTGGCAACCCTTTTGTGCTTTTAGGAACTCACTTGTTTTCTAAGTTGTGGACTCATTTTCAGCTTGTGTGAGGTGTTAAGTGTTCCACCTTGTGGACTCATCTCATATTTGTTTTAAGCGTTAAGTGTTCCTCTTTCTACTTTTTGGATGCTTTTGGTAAATTTGCTTTCGGGAATATATCTGTGCTCACATAGTAATTAGGCCCTATGAACACTATTCGTGATTCTTGAGAGATTGGATTCCTAGAAAAATCTTTCTTGACGACAGAATCCTTGTAGGTAGGGAGGATACTTAGTGCGTTTCACATTCAACTTGGTTAGTGCATCTTCTCTTATTGATCGACAAATTCTCTCTCCGGAGAGGTTGATAGATCACATAGGGTTGATATCATGAGCTTTGGTGAATCAAAATTGGTTAGTGCATCTTCTCTTATTGATTGATACATTCTCTCCCCAGAGAGGTTGATAGATCACGTGAAGTTGATATCACAGACCTTGGTGGAACAAAACTTTGTCTTAGCGTGTCGGATTAATCTGCTTGCTTTGTTTGGGTTAAAAGTGAAGAGATGTCAAAACCTTGAATCTGGAGCCAAGTCCCCTTGTGGTATAAATTTGTGAGTCACCTTTAGAGAGGGTTAACCGTAGCGGACAATCCCTTCACAGGGCAAACTGCGTTGACGGAACCTCAAGCGATAATAGCCATTTTCACCACGGTAGTGACAATCGCTATATAAATGTCCTTGTGGAAGAAATCTCCACGGGTATGGTTCATTGTTGGGTTGTCAGATCTCCCTAGCAGCTCTTGAAGATTAAGTTCTCGGACTGTGTCAAAACCCTGGTGCGCCAGGATTGGAGTTCACCCCTTTGAATCATAAAAGTTGCAAAATCAAACCATTACTAAAAACCCTAGAGAGGCCAATTTTTCACTTTTAGGTATATGTGTGTTATTGCAAAACTTTTCAGAACATACACAATTAGTACTCTCAGGGATTAGCACAATTTGGTCACTTGATTGTTCATGCGCAAGGTTGCTTTTGCCCTTGTTCATTGTTTTCAGACGTGCTTGGGATCACTTGCTTGCTGTTCTGCGTGCTTGTTTATCTACTTGGCTATTAAAAATGATCAAATCTAGTATAACCTTCAAAATCTGGATAGTACAATTTGCAAACAATCCAGAATTGAAGACCTTAAATTTTGCAAAAATTGACATAAATTCTTTCTGGAGTCAAAAGTCATTTCAGAAAGTCAAAAGTCATACGAGTTTTGTCAACTGTCATTTCATTTCTACCCAACTGTCGTACGAGTTTAGCAACTGTCATTTCATAGACTACCCAGTGTCGTACGAGTCTGCAGAGTGTCGTTTGGAAAAATTTGAGAGAGTTGTCAGAAATTGTCAAATTGCAAGATATCTAATGTTTCCAGCCTAGTTCCAAAATCTGTCAAAAATATCATTGTGTCATGAACAGAGCAGTAGCTATTGAGCATTCTACCATTTTTTGAGTTTGATCTTTTGAATCCGATCTAGTCTTATGTTTGATCAATTTGAGTCCTTTTTATCTCATGTCAAAACCTTGTCATAACTATCAATCTTCAATCAATCTTCAAAAATAGACTAAGTGTTGAGAATTCATGTCCGCTATCTTTTGGGTGATCCATCCCATACATTCAAGGCACAGTTTCCTTCACCCACATCTCATCAGATCTTCAAAACTATCATAATCTTGACAAGGTTGCGTCATCTGATTTTTTCGAATCAAATTGTTCTTCAGTTGTCTTCGTCCTTTTCTTCTATTTCATTCAAAGTTAATGGTGGAGACCAGAGCTTCTTCACACAAGAAATCAGAAGAAACATCTCAGAACTTACTTTTGACCAATACCTCGGGTCCAACTCTTGAACAACTCATCAAGTCAGGTATCTACGAAGACGACGGTCTCGGTAACTTTCGATTGAAAACTGGTTACATACCTCCTTTATCAACTCACAGAGGTAATCAGCAAACTCCTCCTCAATCTGTTCCAAGGAGCCCAAAAACTCCTATCATGTCTCAAGCTGGGACAAACCACGGTTCTCTAGGAGGAGAGTCCCAAGGACACCATTCTCAACATAATACCGACCAAGAACCTACGCCCTCTGAAATCCATCGATGTCAGAATGATGATGAATTCCAGAGAATGATGAGGCATTTCTTGAAAGTGGATAGAGAGGCATACTTTTTACAATTAGCCCAGGAAGGGGCTAAGCTTCCTCCCAACTTTAACGTTGATGATATAATCACAGATGAGGAAGAAACTCCACTCACAGCTATGACAAGACAGATGCATGCTATGCAAGTTGAACTTAACAATCTTAAGAAAGAGAAGGAACCCAAGGAGTTCTCCATGGAGGCCCTATGTCCTTTCCCGTTCGACAAAAACTTGTATATTCCACCATTCCCAAAAAGAGTGGAGATACCAAAGTATGACAAATATGACGGACACTCTGATCCTCAAGATCATGTCAGAGAGTTATGTACGCAATCCATGGAATTCATGCATGAACCGACTTATCTAATGCATCTTTTTCCTAGATCCTTGGGAGGAGTATCCATTCAGTGGTTTTCAAGATTACCTTCTACGATCAAAACTTTTGAGGAATTGATTAAATTGTTTTATCAACAATATTCTTACAATATTCAACATCCGATCACCATGATCGATATCTGTAACCTCAAGCAATATCCAGGGGAATCATTCCTAACTTTCCTCAAGAGGTAGAGAAAGAAGTTCTCTCTATATGCTAGACAAATTCCCGAAATGGAGAAACTTGAAATCTTTATCAATAACCTTGTTCCAGAGCTCAATTATCCATTACAAATGCAAGATCATGTATCTTTTGATAAAATGGTGGATAATGCAATCAAGATTGAGAAAGTTCTTGTCAAGAAAGGAGAAATCACACTTCAAAAGGACAAGTCTGAATCTGGATCTAGCTCAAAAGATAAAAATAAGAGCTGGAATAGAAACAAAGGTATCATCTCTAATGGTGTTGTTGACACTATCCGCACCCCATCAAAGGCACCAGCCTACAATCTCACCCTTGCCACCAAAGCCATTGAAGCTTCAGAGCAAAAATCTGCTGAACCATCTCCAAAGAAGCCATTCAAACGATGGGATAATAAACGAAATTTTACTCCCCTGGGAGAATCTTTGGAATCTGCCCTGAGAACCCTGATAGCTGATAACATGATCTCTTTACCACCAATCCGAAACCCTGATCCAGATCCAAAACCATATTGGTGGAAAGATAATGCATTCTATGCTTTCCATCAGACTAAAGGCCACAGAACTAATGGATGCTTCCACTTGAAGCATACCATTCAAGACTTGATAGATCAAGGGGACATCACGATCGATAATCCTACCAGCAATAATGATCACACAGCATTTACAGAACCGTTTCCACAACATGGCAAGGGATTTTCCACTTCTCAGCCTAACATGGGGGCAAAAGTCAACTATGCCTACCCTAGAAACAATGCTGTCATCAATATGGTTGAACCATATCTCTTTGAGAGCTGAAATGTCATCATGATTGTACGAAGAGACAGAAATCATTCCTCAGCTAATGCGGTTACCAGATCACAAGCTCAGGCTCATCTGAAAGGACAAACACCAAGTTCATCTAATGTCCCTAAGATACCTTTCAATCTCACATCTGCTTCTAAATAGAAGGTTGCCTCGAAATCTTCCAATCCAAAGGATACAAGACCTACATCTTACAGCATCATCCAACAACTCCAGCATACCAATGCCAAAATCTCTATGTTTGAGTTACTTCGAATATCTCCAGCTCACAGAGATATCCTAGACAAAGCTTTGCTCGGCTCTAATGTTCCTAATGATCTAGATTTAGACAGGTTCCAGACTATGGTTGGTCATCTAACGTCTCCGTAATATATCTCCTTTTCAGAGGAAGATGACAACTCCCTAAGTCACCCACATAATCAGCCCTTGCACATAGAAGTCTTGATCTAGAACCATCGAGTCAAATGTGTGTTGATAGATGGGGACGCAGGCCTCAACATTTGCTGTTCTTACAACTTAATCACATAGTTGGGATTCTCAGAGATGGCTATTGATCCTCGAAAGAAGATCACCATAAAAACTTATGATGAACAAGAAAGAGCTTCTAAAGGCACCATTGTCTTACCTATCCGAGTGGGTCTGGTCATCAAAGATACCACATGTCAGGTGCTTGATCTACCATTGGCTTACAATATCCTTCTAGGGAGACCTTGGATACATGAAATGCAAGCTATTCCTTCTACGTACCATCAATGCTTGAAATTTCCCTATGAAGGAGTGGAGGTTACTATCCCAGCAGATCTGAGTACAACTTGCAATACATTGAAGGAAAGTGCCGATAAGCTTGTTCCCAATAACAGAGAATCTTCCATCAAGCAACAAAATGTGGCTTCCAGATCCAAGATGGAAGACATTGCTAAAGAGATCAATATCAAAGAAAATGGGATGGGAGAATACACTATAGAGCCAGTCTTGTCTCTGACATCTCTCCCTATCTCGCCCAAGTCATATGGACAATCTTTGAAGCAATCTAAATCAGAACCTAAGGAACCTATGGAAGCAGATGCACCCATGTTTGATGATACACCCATGCAAATGGAATTTCTTGATTCCTCTATCATGCACCTCTCTTCTAGAGCATGGCGGTTATTCTTTGATGGCTCCTATACACAGAATGGATCTGGAGCAGGCATATTGTTCATCACTCCTCAAGGATACTCGATACCCAAAGCATTCAGACTAAAGTTTCCTTGCACAAATAATATTGTTGAATATGAGGCACTTCTCAATGGTATGAAAATGGCAATATAGTGGAGAGCTACAGAGATGCACATCCATGGAGACTCACAATTGGTTATCCACCAAGTCAATGATGTGTACCAAACAAAAGATGAAAAGCTCATTCCTTATAAGAGAATGGTAGATGATTTAAAGAAATACTTCATCTCTATCACATTTGAGCAAATACCCAGAACGGAGAATAAGGCTGCTGATGCAATGGCGACACTATATACTCTCTTACAGTAGCCCGAACATGAACTACACTACGAGTTCCTGGTGGAAGCCCTATCCTATCCTGCATATGACTCCCCTGAAACCCGCATGATCTGCACTGTTGTAGGTTATGACTCATCTCGCTATAAAAATCTGTTCTCCTATCTCCATGACCAAATCATCCCTGACTCCTTTAACCGTTTTGAGAAATGAAACCTTATCTGATCCGCATCCTGATATGTCATCATTGGTAATGATCTGTACAAACGAGGTCTAGATGGTACACTGCTTAGATGTTTAGAACGAGAAGAGTCTCAACGTGCATTAGAGGAAGTCCACGAGGGTATATGTGGGTCACACTTGAACGGTTTAACGTTAGCTCAAAAACTTATTAGGGCTGGGTACTATTGGCCTGAAATGGAGAAAGAGGCTATTAAATTTGCTAAAAATTGTCAACAGTGTCAAGTACATGGCAACTTGATTCATGCTCCAGGGAGAGATCTGATTCCCTTTACTACACAATGGCCTTTTCAACAATGGGCATTTGATCTCATAGGTGCTATCCATCCGCACTCTTCTAATGGACATACTCATATAATCACAGCTATAGATTATTTTACAAAATGGGTAGAAGCAGTTCCTCTAACACAAGCAACGGGGAAACAGATCTCTATGTTCATCCTGAACTACATCATTTGCAGATATGGGATCCCTCACTCTATAAGCACAGATAACGGGGGACAATTCAAAAACAAGGATCTAGATGACTTATGTGCTAAATTCAAGATTACACAACATTGGTCTTCTATTTACTATCCTCAAGGGAATGGACAAGCTGAAGCTTCAAACAAAAATCTCTTAAAAATCTTGCATAGAACAGTGAATAAAACAGGAAGAGACTGGCATCTCATGATCAATCCAGCTCTCTGGGCCTATAGAACTAGTATCAAAATGCCTACTGGGGCTACACCATTCATTTTAATTTATGGGTCTAAAGCAGTACTACCTATTGAGGTTGAAATCCCATCACTTAGAATCAGAATGCATGGACTTGTCATTGATGAAGACTATAGAGTGTCTAGGTTACAAGAACTGGAATTACTAGATGAGCCCAGGCAAGTAGCGTATGATCATCTCAGAGTGTATCAGAAAAGAATGTCTAGAGGCTACAACAAGAAAGTCCGACACAGAGAATTTCAGGTTGGTGATCTAGTCTTGAGAGAAAATCCTAAAAATCAATCCCATCGAGAACGCAAGGGGAAGTTCGAACCCAAATGGCTGGGTCCCCTTGTAATCAATGCTACTTTTGGCTCTGGTGCCTATCAACTCTCAACGACTGAAGGAGAACAGCTCCGAGAACCAATCAACGTTCTCCATTTGAAGAAATTATATGCCTAAGGCATTCAGTCTATGGTTAAATATCTTGAAAAAATCTTTAAAATTAGAAAAAGTCCTAAAAAATGAACATCTTGGTGAAAACCTAGCAATAGGCACCTTGATGATTCACAAAAAAAAGTAAAAAAATATCAAAAATTCAAAAAAATTGAAAAATGAAAAAAAAGAAAAAAGTGCCTTGGTGAAAACCTGGAAATAGGCACCTTGGTAGCAAAAATAGAATCTCTGCCAAGATGGTGAAAACCCGGCAAACAGGCACCACTTGTTCCAAATGCTCCATCTATCAGCACAATCTTGGTCTTTCCCAGCTTTCAGTCTTGCTTTAGTTGTACATATCTCCCGGTTTGTTTCTACATTTATAGTTTTCAATAAGTCGGTCTGTACACCAATCTGCTCAAGCGTCTGTATCCTATCAATGTTCACACTTGGGGGCAATCAATGTCATATCCTATGGTCTCCCATGTATCTTAGACGTATCCTATCCAGTCAGAATCCTTTGAAGCTTCATGTGAGTCAGTCAATCAGTCTCGTCTCCAAAAAGGATTTTGCATCTACAACAACACAATCAAACATCAAAACTCAACTGAAAATAATCTGTGCTTTTTAACATGCTTTTATCTCCTTGTATGCTTACTGATTCACATTGAGATTTTTGCATATTGTGTCCCTTCGAGCTCTTCGATGATGTCCTTTTATAGGATTTAGAGAGTGATGACTGGGGGCATAATCTTTTCTTTGTTTTCTGCTCGTATGTGAAATCTAATAACTTTGAAAATTCTGGATTGAAATGGTGTCCGACTGTAAGAGCCTCTATCTCGAATTGGATGGTCATGCGTACCTCGACCATTGATACCCAGAAAATTCAAGGAAGTTTGATCTAACTATTGTCTTTTTGAAGTGAATTCTTTCTCCTACTGTGAAACGCGATCTTGCCTAAGGATGTGAATGATAAAGGGTCACTACGGGTAATTCACATTGGATTTAAAATGATCTCTTGACTGTTTGATGTGTTTGCAACGCAAGGCATACTCAGGTCATCATTTATGTTTTGATGCTTGTACAAATTGCTATATCAAAATGGACATGATATTCAGGTCATCCTAGCGTTTGTGTCTTGGTGCTTATATCTAATCCAACATTCTGAATACAAATCAATATTCATATGTCCATGGTTGTATAACCAGTGGGTGTTGTATTGATTCTTGCGCATACAAATCGGTATTCATATGTCTATGGTTTCATGGCTAGTGGGCATTGTATTGATTTATCTGGTTACCTAAAAGTTCAATGATGATAACAAATCGACATATGATCAATGACTAGGTCCTAGGTCTTAGGTTGCATTTCATTTTGCATGTCTCATTGCATTTTGCATGTTTGCATGATCTCACAATGATTAAATGAACTTCAATGCTTAAATGATTCTTCAAATCGCATCTTCAAGTCTAACAAGAGCTGAATCTCACACGAAGGTTCCTCCAATGAAATAGTAAGTAGAATCCTTTTTCGGGATCAAAATTCAAATATGAGATTATTCATATTATTAATTGCTTGCATAATCAACCTTCAATCATCACAGAAATCTAGTATTCAACTTAACTGATTATCTTACATCAAACTATCAAAATTTCAACTTGGTCAACCATGGTCAACTCATGGTCAAACCTAGTCAAACTTGGTCTTTTGGGACCTTCCAACGATGCAGAATGTGTTCTTGAATGTGTTTCACCACACTTCTCAAATCAATTAACATGCTTCTAAACTATAACGCTGACTTTTCTTGTCAGATTTCAATTTTAATCCCGAAGGGGGCATGGTATTGCACATCATTCAAAGTCTGTAAATCAAAATTCTATCGATCAAATCTATCAATATCTTTCATCAGTGATCAAGACAACAATCACATCTAGTCGTTGATTCATCAAAAGTCCTCATCGCTCAGGGCAAATCTATCATCACTTGGCGCATATCAGATTCATCGATCCATATCAATCTGGTATTCTCCTAATCTTGTAAACTGTATCAGTTTTTGCAACCATCAGATCATAGTGTTCTTTCCTTGGTTCTTCGGCAACTGAAGGATTCGAATGTGATACTTGCTAGTTCTGCTAAGACAATCAAGTCTAGAACGGGTCACTCACTTCTTGTCAATCCTAAGGTTCAGAATCAAGCATTTTGACACTTTTTCGCAATCATAGGTTCATTTGCTGCTACAGTGAACATTATCTTTGGTCATTCAGGACCTATTATCTCCATATCAATTCAATATCAATCAGCTTCTATCTCATATCAATTATCAATTTCAAACATCAGTTTCATATCTTTATCAAACACAGACTATCTTTGAACCACTGCGCTTCGCACAGTAATTCAAAGAGGGGCAAAATGTAATACCCCAAAAATGGGCTATAAGTTCATTAATCTCCTACATCTTCAATTCGAACAAAATCGACATCAAAGTCCTAATCTAAGGCACATCTAAACATCATCGAATCATAATTGATTATCTTAAATTCTGCATCGGAGAATATTCCTAGTAATATTCCTAATCATCATAATTATCTTTAATTTTATAATTATTTGGCAATAAATCACATTTATCCTAAAGTTTGATTAATTGAATATTTTCATATTTAATTAATTAGATTTAATATTTTCCACTTAATTATGTAATTAAATTTAATTATATCTATTATTAATTATATTATTTAATTTTGACAATAAATCCAAATATCCTATGAATAATTGATTAAATTTTTATTTAATTAATTAAAGCAAGTTGTCATTATTTAATAATATAGTTTTTAATAAAAATTTGATTAAATAATTGATTAACCCATAAATCAATTGTTTTATTTTTAAAAGCAGTTAAGTTGAGCATAAATCACTTTATTATTAAATTAATTCATAAATAAAACATGCACAATCATAAAAGCAAACAACTATCAATTATCAATTAAAGCTAAACTCTATTTTGAGTTAAAGCTTAGCTTTTGCATGTTTTTGTGAGTTAATTATCCTTTATTTAAAAATAACTCAAAAATCAACTTGAGTTATTTGAGTGATTTATGGCTTTTTTTCATGCACCTCCAAAGCCTTGGATTTCTATAAAAACAAGGCTCAGCTCTTCATAATTCATCTCTCAATCATCTCTCAAATTTGCATCCAAGCATCTCATATTTTTGCACAATCACGCTGGAGAATTGGAATTGAAGAATCAAAGCTCTTGCGAATTGACATCTTTGTGAAATCAATCTTATTTTTGCATTCATATTGCATATCATTGTTAGATTAGCATTGCATATCAGTTTTCAATAGCATTCATAGATTCATATCAGTTTTTATCATTCTTATTGCATAGAAAATATCAAAAATATAGATTAATTGCATTCAATTTCATATCTATCTTTTGCATTCAAATCTTTCATTTAGGTGTCGTCTAGGTCACTGATCTCGATTACAATCTGAGAACATCAATCTCGCACCTATTAGAAGGTAGTAAATCACTTGGTTAGATAGATTTCAATTTTGCATGATTTGATTATAGCTAACCTCTAATGTTTTACTGAGTGTTGTGTCTACAGATCAAGTACAATTTTCACACACACATAAAGAAGCAATTGGACAGCAAGAACATATGGATGCAAAACTGAAAACTCTGAGGGAAAAATTGGAACAGAGCGAACAAAAACTTGAGGATGAAAAAACCTCTTCATTAAGTTTATACAAAAACTTGGAGAGTGCAGGACACGCAACCAATAACTTAAAAAAAGAATTGGAGAAAGAGAGGGTAAGAACAAAATAGTGGGAAGAAAAAGCAAAAGAGTGGGAAGAGAAAGCAAAACAAATAAGAAAAGATGGTGAACACCAGTTCTCAGAAATGAGAGAAGACCTAAAGAAGGCAAATAATACAATTAAAATTTATGAAAATAGCTTGAATGACCATGTAAATAATACAGTCAAGCAAATAAAAAAATTCTTCTGGGGTCAAATAAAGATGTCTGGTGATAGGTTGTGTGATTGGTTTGAACTGAATGAAACTCTTATAGATGTTTTTGGGAAGCTGAAAGAGCACATTGAGAAGAACAAAAGTTTTTTTCAGAGACAGAGAACTGCAAAGCAGATTATGCAAGAAATCAACAGAACCAATGATAGGCATTTGGCAAGCAAGGGAATTCAGGACCGCGTTGGTGCAACAATAAAGACGACCTCTGTCTTTCAAAAATGTCAAAAACTAATAGAAGTAGAAGAAACGGTTTCTTTATTCGGGCCAAAGCTTGCCAAGATGAATAGTAAAACAATCAAATTGATATCTCTTGGTTTTTTGAGTCCTGGTCTTGATTACTCATCAATGATTTTTGTTGGAAGAGAAGCTTACAAAAAAAAGTTGGAGGACATAGTGACATCTGATTTAGGCAACCTTCCTCGGGACAGAACTTATGAAAGCATTGCAAAGTGCATCAAAACATTCACAAATTTGAATGCAGTAATATAAGGAACATTGCTTTCAACTCACTCTTCCAAGTACGGATGGCTGACGAGGTTGCAAGTCATTTACTATAGCATCACAAATTTTTCCCTTCCAACTGACGAAGAATGGAGCATGCTAAAGAAACTGAAAGAATCATCTTGATCTCATCAATCATAGTATGTGAAAGTACTTTCAGTTTCAATCATCTCTATATCTTTAGCATATATCTTTGATATTATCCTAAATACTAGAGTCTAGAATTGAGTTTAAAGTAACAAGTTTGAACTTTGTTTTTTGAACAGGATGAATGTTGCAAATGTTATTGCCAATGATAATTTACTAAACTGGCATGCCAAATGCAGAAATGTACAACTAAAGTTGTAGAGATGTTGTAGACTTGTAGTTGTCTTACTGATTTAGATTTTGAGACTTTTCACTTCACATTAGGCAAATCGACATGAAGCTGTTGTTGCTCCCTTGTTTCTATAAAAGGGAATTCAGGGTCATTAGCTTACGGTAATGAAATTGAAATTGGACAATGTGTCAAATTGCCAATGGGTATTGAGTCATTGACTTTTGTAAACAGAATCATAGAGTTGTGTTCTTACTAGTATTAATGAATGAATTGTTACATTGTATCATATTTGTAATTAAATTAATGAGAATCAATATTTCTAACTCTAAGAATTGTAACATATGAATTGCTATGTTGTCAAAACAAATAATGAAAAATCTACAAGAATTGTACCATATGAGCTGAATAATGAAAATGGAAACCATTATTAATTGTGGAATTGAATCTTGATGACATTATCAACCACATTCATGTTTTTGACATTGGAATATGCTATTATGCATGATTAATGATGAGATACAAAAACTGACAATAGACTTTAGGAAAAAGCTTAATAAATACCTAGGACCTGCTACTTCAACAACGGTTCAAATTCAAGCTACCACATCATATCATCATTGAGATCGTCAAATTCAGCGCCATCAACTTCATAGCTTCCTTGGTTCTTTGATATGTTTTCTTCACTCTGCATACCACTGCTTAACTAATGTTCACCGCTAGCAGTACTAGTACCAGTACATGAGTTAACGACATCATTGTCTCTGGCATTCCCACTCCCAGTCCCACTTTGGTTTGAAATGTTTCCCAACCCTCTTCTCTGACATTTCTTCCTCCACAATTTTAGTGCCCTTTCGTAAGGAAAAGTATTGACTTCATACCTGGATGTATAGAACCTTAAGCAATTTTCCAGATTCTTGTCTAGTTTGTTTCTTAGCTTTGACTTTAGGAATCCCAAAGCACTAAAAACTCTCTCATCCTCCACCAACCCCAATATCATGGTCAGACATAAATTAGCAAGCTTGAAATATTATGATATTGTATCAGTCAACAATTTGCTCTCAGCTAGATTTTTCCAAAGCCTTGATACCGATCCATCTTTGCGAGGGTTTTGCATAATATTATATTGTTCCCTCATTGTCATTGAAAAATGACCTGATTGCTCTCTCAAATGATTTCCATCTAAAATTCCATTTAGAGTTACTCCATTTAACTCTTTGGTTTTGTAGAAATGATCTATCAAAGTTAGTAGCCTAGGTTTAAAATCTTTCGAATTGTTCATACTCCAATATCGAGGAAACACAATAGCCATGGATTCAATTAGTTTGATTGGAGGGAATCTTTCTCTAATCTGTGAGGAAAGATCATAGGCAATGTGCTTCACAGAAGTTGTTACAGACTCAATGATCTTGGTAAAGTCTTCCCTTTTAATACTTGATACTTGCCTCCTGGAGTTCTTTCCTGGTTCCTCGGACTCAATCCTGGCAAAGTAGTGCATTGGTATCTCAAATCCGTGAACTTCTACACTTAACTCCCCGTTTGAACCGATTTTTAAAAAGTTATCAAGATTGTCCAAATCTGTGATTTTCAGCCAGCTGGCAAATTTTACATCATCGACACATCATTGATAGAGATTATCGAGTGTCATGCATGTCAATTTACACAGCGAAGCATATTCTGCAATATACATAGCTCTTTGCTGGGCCTTTTTCATTAAATTTCTCATTTCCTCAAGCATGGGGAGAATACCTGCTAATGTTAACAGTGTCTCTACATTACTTAACATTGCCAGTAGCGCAAGAAATTTTAGTTGCCTTGCTTCGTCATGACTTGAGTTCATTAGACCAAGAAATGATTGATATTCTAAAAAAACTCAATGTGTTGGTCCATCCAAAGAGATCCATCTAGTATCATTATCCTTAAGAAGCTTGTTCCCGTCAATTAGTCCTTCGGAAAAGTGTTGAAATTCCCTCAATGGTTTCGGACTTTGACAAAAGTATTGGTAGAGATCTTTGATTAAAGCTTCAATTTTTTGTACTGGAGCATGCTTGCTGACAACTCCAAAAGCTAGATTCATTTTGTGGGCCATGCAGTGAATGGGAGTAACATAGGGTGCACAAGAAGATTGTATCTTTGTGCAAAGACCTCCACTGTGGCCTTGCATTATTGAAGCTCCATCCGCTCCAACACACACCAGCTTTTTGGCAATGGTCATGTCATTTATACCTCCATATTCAGTTAGAGAACTCTTTACTAGTTCAAATAAATTTTCCACTATCGCATTATCCCTCATTTTAGCAACAGATAGTAGATGAGGTTGGCGAACAAAATTATGTACAGTATAAATATGCATGCATACCCAAGAAGTATTGTCTACTGTTGTAACCTCGTCTAAAGACAATGCAATAAAATTTGACTCTTTAATTTTTGCCTTCATATCCTCTTTTTCAACCTTGGAAAGACAACTTGCCCATTCCCATCCATTATTTACTGACCAGTGACTGTTAGGATAGTTACGAACTTTTAGAAAGTGTAATAAAGCACTCAATGATGGGTAGTCTATCATAGGATGCCCTCTGCTCAAAATATTAAACACAACACTTAACTGAACAGCTTTTCCCATTAGTTCTACATCCAATGCTTTTCCAAAACAAGCTTCAATAGAGCCTTTAACTTCACCAGGCTTCGTCTTTATATTATGTTGAAATTCATATAATTTTGCATTCCTAACATGCTGAGATTCCTCCTTTATTTTCCATCTTATCACTAATTTTTGAACTCCATCTATGGTTTTCTTTTCGTAAACTTTACCCATATGCTTCTCTATGGTGTCAATTTTTAGCTGCAACCTCTTTTCCTTCTTATTTATCTAGCTGCAAATCTTACATCTACATTCTACCGGAGGCTCCCCTTCAATTGGATTATCCACTGGTTCAATGAATGGATACTTTGACACCCATTCTACTTGAAAATTCCTCGACAGATCCCACATTCTATCATTCTTTTCTTTGTATTTTTTTTTCTTCCCTGCACCATCATCTTCTCTGACATTCTTAGTCTCATCCAAGTCGATTATATCATTATGGCTACTCTGGGTTTTTAACTAAAAATCTTCTTCAAGTTCATCGTGATCTGAGATATCAGGTTCGCTGACTTCTTCAATATGTCATGTAGGTTCAGCCTCAGGTTGTGAATCTTGAAAATCTTCTTGTGATGAAGTAGCTTCCTGATTTTGGCCAGAAACATTTCCAACACCATGACCAAAGTATGATGATAAGGTTCTGCATTTTTTTGCCTCTCTTGGCTTTCCCCATATGCTAGAGCCTTACCCTTATTCTTGTTCGACATCTCAATTCTTCAACGAAATAAAGGCTACTAGCCTACCAGTGAAAAAAAAAATGTGTACTTGTTGAAGAAGTGACAAATGAAAATAGAACTATAAAATACAATGTTTACATAGTCATGGAATAATAATCACTTACCTTTGCCTCAAATTCAATTGCAGTCGCGACTTGCCAAAGCAGTCAAGACTCAACAGTCTGAACTTCGCTATAGATCAAATTGAATCAATCCAAATTGTGTACAATAACACTGATGTATGAATGTATTTATACTAATCTTTTTTGGTGAATTGGGTGGGAGGTTTTAGGTTGGTGTCCAAAAATTTGGTGAAGCCCGCATAATTATAACACATCTTGTGTTATTTCCTAGGCAATCATGGGTCGTCCAATACCTTAGTATGATTAATAAAGGTGGCAAAAACCCATTGGTTTGAGACACGGGTCCGTAAAATGGCTGGCAAAGTTGGGGCCGCCTATATATATATATATATATATATATATATATATATATATATATATATATATATATATATATATATATATATATATATATATATATATATATATATATATATATATATATATATATATATATATATATATATATATATATATATATATATATATATATATATATATATATATAACTATTGGTGAATATAGGCCGTCCATTTGGGGCCGCATTGAAATTATAGGCGAATGTTAAAAATATATCATGCCCAAAACGTATATGCCATTAGCGATAATGTGAAAGAAATGGACAAAATTTAATAAACCGTTGGGCGATGGACCCAGGCATTGGACCCAATTTTAATAAATGCGGGGTGATAGGGTCAATCCCATATGGGCAAAATATTCACCAATTCCCAGGTTGCCGACAGGCGACATTCGCCAAATGGTGAATAATCGCCACTAAAGTTTTCGCTGATTTGCATTGCCCTTTACCTACAAGGTTAATTAAACCACCAATTGAATTCTACAATGGAAAATGTCCATTTATAAGATTTTTATGAGTCATGTCTAAACTTTATATATAAAGATAATATTTTAGCAAGTTCTTTCCTAGAACTCTAAGAGGCTACATTATTCAACCATTTTATTCTTTACCTCCAAAATTCATGCATTTCTTTGGTGATTTAGCCTCAAACATTTCAACATCAATATGGATTCGAATATAATCATTAATAATTTGACTATGTGTCCAAAGAAAGCAATGGGCCTCTTAGAAATTATGTAATTTATTTTGAATTGTTACAAAAAAAAGTTTAAAAATAAAATAAATGATGACAAGCTTCAAACCATGTTCCTTGATCTACTTATTCCCTTCTCTTTGAAACATATAGTTCCATCTAACACACTCAAATATGGATCGTCATCTTATGCATCTTCACACCCTTCTAAATTTTAAATATCTAATATGATTTCAAAGGGTAATTATTCCAAAGTGAGAAACAAAATATGTATCATATGGGTTAATCTTCTAATGTACCATCTCTCAAGCCTTGTTCTTTTAGAAATTTACTAGGTTACAAGAGCCCATGGATATACTTCTCAAAATTTTGTTGATATCTAATATGATCACTCTTCTACATATTCATCTATTAGATCCAATTAGAAAAATGTCTATGAATTTCAGTGGGTGCATTTTGCAACATTCATTAAAATTATGAGCATCAAACACAAGATTGTGTGGAATTAAAAATGATTTGTAAGATTTAATTGATACAAACATGATTCATATAGAGAGAATCGATGGTGGGGACAATTGTTCAATTGCTACTCCTAATCCAAATTAAATGTTTATACTAACCCTTTTCCAAATCACACCTATATCATTCATGCATCACATGAAAAATATCTCATTCTTATGGAGCATACACATGTTGATAGAGAAATTATGGATGACTTATATTGATTCTCACAAATGCACATATGGATACTTTTGTGGTATAATACGACCTAAAACTACCTCTTCCTCTTCTTCTCCTACTCTGTTGATTATCTTTAATGAGACAATCCCAAGAAAATCACTATATTTCATTATATGGTTGGCATGAACTACGTGATCAACATATTCTATAAATCAATAAGACATGCACTTATGAGATTTGTTTCTAAATATTTGAAGCCAAACTTGTATTATCATTCAAGATTGTCCATAAAGATGACAAATTGATGGTTGATTTGTACACTAGGTTGTGTCATGTTGCCTATTAAAGTTGTACAAAAGAAAGTGCAAATACTATGCCATGACATTCTCTTTTCTAATAGATTTTACATAGTACTTGGATGCACATGGTTAGTGTTATACACTAAGTTTGCACCCTTGTTTCAAGCTCTCGTAGTCTTGATAACCTAGTATAACATGGGAATCATCTCCAGGTGTGGGACCTATGCTAACTGAGATGAGACCTCCAAGTTCTAGGCTGGTTCCTCTTGGATAATCACCTTAATTTGCTTCTAGACATGAAAAGTAAAACTTGAGGGGAAAAGGGATAGAAGGAATGCTTGAAAGGGAAATGACTTGAAAGCAAACTACCTACTAGGTGATACACCGAAATGAAGGGTTTGAATCTCAGTATAGAGGATGAAAATAATGAACAACTCAGGTCTAGGAGATCACAACTCACTAAATAGGCCTACATAAATATTTCATAGAAGGGTCTGCAATAGAAAAGAGACTATTTAGGGAAAGAGAGAGAGCTTTCACAAACAATAGTATTCCTAAAAGTTTAGACACAATCTACAACCTGCAGACAAACATTCACCTCTACAACTCGGCATAGGAATGAGACAAGATTGTTAAGGGGTTGAGGTATACCCACAAAAGCATTCACATCAAATCATCCACAATAACACACAATAATTGTAGAAAGAGAGAGGGATCAGGAACCTTGAGATATCACTCAAAACATACATATACTTTGATTCAATAAGAGATAATTCAGGCAAGGAAGCATAGGGACATGAAGAATTGTCACAAAATACCTCTGCAATATCTGAAGCATCAATGGGAGATTACAGAATGTAGAAAACCAGAGGGTAGAAAAATGCCACAAATAGCCTTTTAAGAAAGAGACCTTCTTCTTTACAAAATGTGAACTCTTCGCTCTAAAAGCTCTCAAAAAACAATATATACATCTCTTCTAATATAGGCAGGAGAAAAAGTCAATTAGGGTTACATAAATTTCCATATAATAATCACAACCCTAATTCTATCAAGTCTAATCATAAATGTATCTCTGAAAATATCTCAACCGATCAGATATGTCTTTGCCTGTCCATCCTTGTACTGAAATTGCCGGCAGACAAAAGACCTTGATCCAACTACTTCTCTGCAAGTCGGGTCTGTCATAACTATCAAATTTGGTACTCTCAGAAGGAGAATCCACCGAGAACGGCTGCCTAGATCTTTTCCTCACCTTCTCAACTACAACCACCCCTGAAAACATAAATTTAAGCTACCCACGCTTGCAAACATTCCCTACACAAACAACAGAAGGGAACCCGCGAAAGATACTGCAACCCTTCTTTGAAAAAATTCAAAGGCCACATCACCAATTGGAACCAATGAGAAAAGACCACCTCAGCACGACCGACACCTCAGAAGTCAAAAGAATCTGGTCCTTGCATCGGACGGTGGTCGCATGATCGCATGGGATCGAAAGATCCCATGAGATCATGCGACCACAGTTGATCTTGGATCAACTGGCACCTCTACAAATTCTCTGACCATCGGACCCACCGAAAGCCCTGTCATCACTCGGCCGGCCACTGTTGGAAGCCTTACTATGAAGCGAAAATGATGGTTGTCGTATGATTGCAAGGAATATTCCTACCCCTTGTGATCATGCGACCACCATTGGATTAGAAGGAAGGGCAACCCACTGGGCCCACCTCTGACCCGCTTCCACATCACAGCCTCGACCAATCAGAAGCATATCCCTCAGACTATGTGGTAGTGGACCCACTAACATGAAGCACTGACAGCTGAGAATGAAGAAAGGGCCCACCCAGATAGGTGTCACCCTGTCGCATGTTTGCATGGGCTCAGAAGATTCCATGTGAACATGCGACCACCACAAGTTTAAAGGGGAAGTCACCTTAGAAAGTATCACCAGGACGACCTAGGTTCTAAAGGAAATGTTAAAAAGGGACCCCACTCGATGACCTAGTGGTAACACATGAAGGTGGTCATTCTTAATAAAGCACATGTGTTTTAAGTGGCTAAGTGGCCGAAAAGGTAACGAAAGATTAGAACAGAACCAAGGGTTTGCTAGGGTTTTTTTGGGGTAACAGCTATATTTATGAATTTTTTTAACTGTAGACCAGGAGATAGAAAGAATTGCAGAGGCCAGGAAACAAGACATAAATTCATGAAAATTTCAGGGATGCTCGACAAGATAAAATTGTAGACTTTGGAATAGGATTTAGCCAAATTTGTATAAGACAGGAAAATTTGGGTAACATTTTGGCGATTTCTGCTGGATGTTAGCCTGCTAGACATTGAAACCAGTGGCCTTAATGCAATCCATTGGGCATGGGGTCAACATTTGAGCACAAGAAACCTTCACAGAGAGACAGACCTGGAACCAGA
Organism: Chamaecyparis obtusa; assembly: GCA_027943335.1. Lineage (NCBI taxonomy): Eukaryota > Viridiplantae > Streptophyta > Pinopsida > Cupressales > Cupressaceae > Chamaecyparis > Chamaecyparis obtusa. The sequence continues at coordinate 1,587,331 of BSBK01003135.1, read as the reverse complement.
GGGACAGAACTGTGCACGGGCACTTATTGGAAAATAGGGAAACTAACCAAGAAATAGAAAACAGGGAAACTAACCTAACCTAAACTAGCCAATACTTAACACTGGTCAAACAAAACCATTTACTGTTTGTGAAAAATAACTTCCCATCCTTCTCAGATTACAATAATCCACATGTCTCTGGAAAGCTATTAAAAGATAAATATAGGAGATATGCAAAATCACCTGCTTGACAAGGATTTGACTGATATGGATTTTACTCACTTGGTCGAGTTGATTGTAGGCACTATCATTCTGAGGAGAAACAGCAAGTAACAATAAGACCCTACTTACTTGGTCAATGGGGACAACAAGCTGACTTTTTTCATTCTCAGCCTCAGCTTCTGGTGGAATATCATATTGGGATGCTGGCATAATTTGTACTCCTTTGATAACCTCCATTCTGGCCAAATGCCTGATAGGGCAGCCATGAGAGATGTTGGACCTGGAACTCTCCTTGATAAACTTAGGCTCCTGAGAGATTACTTCAGTATAATTGTTTTCTTCATCATGCTGGCTAGAAATAATCTCCTCCTGCAACTTGTAGGTACCTTCTGGGAGAGCGAGCTTGTCATCCAGATGCAGACAAAAATGTTCCATCTTGTCCCAAAATTGATCTTCTTCTTCTTCTTCTGGATTCTCTTAGAGGAGAAGTATACCATTGTCAACACAATTATCATGATTTGCTGAAAACTCATTTGTCTTGACTTGTTCAGAGAGAATCTCCTTGAGATCAGCAATCTTCTGCTCAATGATCTCCTTTTCTTCCTCGAGCTGAGAACATTTCTCAATCTGCATCTGATAGCTTCTTTTATATGTTTCAGCTGTAGAAGCTAGGAATCCTATATTTTGCTTGAGATCCTGTAGCTCTCTCTCATGAAACTCCTCATGAGCTCTCTTCTCCTTTTCTTTCTCAATCTGAAATTCATTGCCTCTATCAAACATGGCTTTTATCAAAATCTTTTGGTCTTGAACCACCTTTTCACAATTATTCTTATGAACCTCTAATTCTTCATAAGCATTCTTCTGAGCTGCTAATGTTCTTTGGAAATCTTCCTCTTTTTCAGCTATAGCAGCACTAACCTTAATCAAGTTTTGTTTGTAAACTTTGTTCAGCGTTGCTAGATTACTTGCAAGGGCTGCTTGACTTTTTTGCTATCTTGCAATGATTTCTTCACACTGCTTCCATCTAGCATCGAACTGCTCCTTTGCTTGTGTCCGCATATTCCTTTTTTGTGTTTCCAACACCTCCTCATAGTGTCTCTTTTGTGCTTCCAACCCTTCAGCGAGCTTAGCCTGATTTCTCTTCTATTGCTCTGCCAGATACCTCCTATAATCTTGATCTTACTAAGCCAAAGCTTGTTGTTGTTGGATCTGGGCACGATAAGCATGCTCCTTTAAGGAAAGCATCTCTTTTTGAGGTTGTTGACATGTGTATTGATGCTGCCATGATATTGGAAGTTGGGTGGGTGGGGGGTAAGCATGAGGTGTATGTTTCTCCATTGGTGCAACTGGATAGTCCTGCATGAAATCAAAAGTACCACTATTCTGATAAAGCTTACCTCCATGAAATGAAGGGATGTCTTCATGAAAAGAAGGATGGTAGTCCATCTTAGGTACTGAATCTGCTTACAACCAGTAATATGAACTCGGAGTTGCCAGATATGCAAAACAATGACCTCTCAAAGGTCGGCAACCTGCCGGAAGCATATCAGAACCAGAAAGAACTATGAAAACCATGACCTCTTGGTCCCACCGGATGTGCCAGAATTGTTATACACTAAGTTTGCACCCTTGTTTCAAGCTCTCGTAGTCTTGATAACCTAGTATAACATGGGAATCATCTCCAGGTGTGGGACCTATGCTAACTAAGATGAGACCTCTAGGTTCTAGGCTGGTTCCTCTCGAATAATCACCTTAATTTGCTTCTAGACATGAAAAGTAAAACTTGAGGGAAAAAGGGATAGAAGGAATGCTTGAAAGGGAAATGACTTGAAAGAAAACTACCTACTAGGTGATACACTGAAATGAAGGGTTTGAATCTCAGTATAGAGGATGAAAATAATGAACAACTCAGGTCTAGGAGATCACAACTCACTAAATAGGCCTACATAAATATTTCATAGAAGGGTCTGCAATAGAAAAGAGACTATTCAGGGAAAGAGAGAGAGATTTCACAAACAATAGTATTCCTAAAAGTTTAGACACAATCTACAACCTGCAGACAAACATTCACCTCTACAACTCGGCATAGGAATGAGACAAGATTGTTAAGGGGTTGAGGTATACCCACAAAAGCATTCACATCAAATCATCCACAATAACACACAATAATTGTAGAAAGAGAGAGGGATCAGGAACCCTGAGATATCACTCAAAACATACATATACTTCGATTCAATAAGAGATAATTCAGGCAAGGAAGCATAGGGACATGAAGAATTGTCACAAAATACCTCTGCAATATCTGAAGCATCAATGGGAGATTATAGAATGTAGAAAACCAGAGGGTAGAAAAATGCCACAGATAGCCTTCTAAGAAATAGACCTTCTTTACAAAATGTGAACTCTTTGCTCTAAAAGCTCTCAAAAAACAATATATACATCTCTTCTAATATAGGCAGGAGAAAAAGTCAATTAGGGTTACATAAATTTCCATATAATAATCACAACCCTAATTCTATCAAGTCTTATCATAAATGTATCTCTGAAAATATCTCAACCGATCAGATATGTCTTTGCCTGTCCATCCCTATATTGAAATTGCCGATAGACAAAAGACCTTGATCCAACTACTTCTCTGCAAGTCGGGCCTGCCATAACTATCAAATCTGGTACTCTCAGAAGGAGAATCCATCGAGAATGGCTGCCCAGATCTTTTCCTCACCTTTTCAACTACAACCACCCTTGAAAACATAAATTTGAGCTACCTGTGCTTGCAAACGTTCCCTACAGAAACAACAAAAGGGAACCCGCAAAAGATACTGCAACCCTTCTTTGAAAAAAGTTAAAGGCCACATCACCAGTCAGAACCAATGAGAAAAGACCACCTTAGCACGACCGACACCTCAGAAGTCAAAAGAATCTGGTCCTTGCATCAGACGGTGGTCGCATGATCGCATGGGATTGGAAGATCTCATGAGATCATGCGACCACCATTGATCTTGGATCAACTAGCACCTCTATAGATTCTCTAACCATCGGACCCACCGAAAGCCCTGTCATCACCTAGCCAACCACTATCGAAAGCCTTACTATGAAGTGAAAATGACTGTTGTCGTATGATCGCAAGGAATATTCCTGCCCCTTGCAATCATGTGACCACCGTTGGATTAGAAGGAAGGGCAACCCACTGGGCCCGCCGCTGACCTGCTTCCACATCACAGCCTCGACCAATCAGAAGCATATCCCTCAGACTATGTGGTAGTGTACCCACTGACATGAAGCGCTGACAGCTGAGAATGAAGAAAGGGCCCGCCCAGACAGGTGTCACCTTCTCACATGATCGCATGGGCTCAGAAGATTCCATGCGAACATGTGACCACCACAAGTTTAAAGGGGAAGTCACCTTAGAAAGTATCACTGGGAAGACCTAGGTTCTAAAGGAAATATTAAAAAGGGACCCCGCTCGATGACCTAGTGGTAACACATGAGGGAGGTCATTCTTAATAAAGCACATGCATTTTAAGTGGCTAAGTGGCCAAAAAGGTAACAAAAGATTAGAACAGGACCAAGGGTTTGCTAGGGTTTTTTTGGGGGTAGCAGCTATATTTATGAATTTTTTGAACTATAGACCAGGAGATAGAAAGAATTGCAGAGGCCAGGAAACAAGACATAAATTCATGAAAATTTCAAGGATGCTCGGCAAGATAAAATTGCAGACTTTGGAATAGGATTTAGCCAAATTTGTATAAGACAAGAAAATTTGGGTAACAATTAAAGCACTTGAGTGTTGTACATTCAATTATGTGTCAATATTTAAAATGTATTTAAGCTACAATTGTAAAAGTTACACTAAATTCATAAAATTGTTTTGTATAGCTAAGTATTTCCCATTGGATATTTACATTCCAACTCCCAAGGAACAATTATATGAGAATGAAATAGATCTTCATTAGGTTTATCAAAGAAAAGTAGAAGAACAAAAAAAACAAAAGATGGTAAAGGATTGAAAACTAAACATATCTCATCATTTCATGTTCTACTAAAGCAAAAACAAAGAAGGTACCATGATACTATGAAAATCTAGTGTCTCATTCAAAGATAGCCACTACATGGGTTCCAAAGAAAAATGTGATGGTTTATCAATTGCAAAATATTCATATACAACCACTACCAATGTGTCAAGAAAAAAAGGTTTAAAAATATTTCTATAGTTGCACCTATTAGTAGTGTTTTCATTAATAGCCCAAATTCTTATCAAGAAGAGACTTTTGTAACTAAAAAGAAAAGAAAAGGAAGATGATGATGTCACAATCTAGGATAAGGATGACACAATGAGCATTGAGGTTCTCTATTCGTGTATATTTTTATACTAGAATTTTTTTTATTCACATATATTCTTATATTAAAAAAAATTTCCATGTGTGTTATTTAACTTTTATGTTTGTGCTTATCCCATGTTTATTGTAATTTTTCTATGCTCATTTCTTTTCACATAGAGAAACATCATCTTTATTGTTGTTATGTATCTCTTTTAGCTTCTATGATCCATGTTTATCATTTAAAATGTTTAGCTTGTATGTTTCCTTTGGTTAATTTTTCCTCCAATGTTAATTTGTATATTACTTCCACGGAGTTCCAGACTCATTTGGCTTCCATGTTCCATGTTTACCATTCATCTCTCCACATGCTTTATTGTCCCTTGTTACATGATTCGTGATATTTTTATGTTCTTTACAATGTGTGCTTTTGATGTCATCTACATGTCATGATTCTTATGCTTCTTATGTTTTGTTGTCATGTTTGTGAATCCATACCTTGCAAATAGCTTTCTAATCTTTATCATATTTTTTATTACATCTTATGACCCTTGTCATGTATTTATCTTTATGTCCATAATCCTAATCACACTTCAGATTATATATCATGATACTTGTCATGCCTACACCTTCAACATCCTTCAATAAGCTTGTGTTGTCCTTAGATTCATGTGTATCCTATCATTTATCAACACAAGGGAGAAGCCTTGTACACATACTTTCATGATGTGTATACTTAGCATGCCTTTAAGGTCATGCTTGTCCTATCATTTGCCTATATTGGGGACAAACTTAATCATATACCTTCATACTTTTCTTTCATTTTATGTACCTACACACTTACTATCTAGTATTTATGGCTATCCTATCATTTGCCAATATTAGATGGAACCTTTGACGACTATCTATGGTATATGTTTTTAAATGCTTATCATATGATTAATTTTTTTGCTATAATACAATGCTTAATCATGCTTATCTACTTTCTCATTTTCCCCAATTTCTTGCATCCTATGTAAATGACAACCTATTTGGGTTGGATCCTCAAGAATCCTATTTTTTCTTACTTTTTGGTTATTTTCTATTAATTAAAAAGCGGGTTTTGAAGGGGCCCCGAAACCTTGTACAAAAAGGTTGCTAAAGATAATCAAAGACAAACCACAACAAGGAACAGATCAAGACCAAAGCGAGGTTTTTTAACATCAAGCTCCCTCAACTTGGAACAAACGATGCACAAGAAGAACTACTTGCAAACTCAAACTAGAGAAAGGATCCAAGATCCCAACCTAAACCTATGATCATCCAACATTAAGATTTTCCTTTAGCCCCCTTCTTGTGGGAGCGAAGGGTCATATCAAAAGAAGGCAAAGACCTCTTAGGGTGCTTACCTTTTACCATGATCCATCCTTCTTCCACCTTTGCAGCCACATCCTGCAAGGCCACCAAATCCATCACCAAAATCCTAAAACCTGTGGGGGAAGCACTCTGTGCTGGTGCAGCCAACAGAGAGCTAGGGTCAACCACAGTCCCAGAGACATCCACAGTCGAAGGAACAGCACCAGTCGACTTACCAACAATAACCCTATGACAATCCATCATAGAAGCAATGGGAGAAGAACCAACAAAACCCACTATAGGGTCAATCTCAATAGAAGAGACAACACCAACAGAAACACCAGTAGGAACCCTATCACCATCCAACATTGAAACAACATGAACAGAACTAGTAGATCCAATAGAACCCGCATCTGTAACTTGTGACCCGTTGACAGGAATATCCTGCTCAACTACTTGGGAGAAAATCTTTTGGGAAGAGCTTACTTTTTTATTGTTGCACTTCACAGCTTGATTTTATTTTTGTCACATTATGATTTGATTTGATGAGTTATTTTGTTTATCTCATATCTCATAGTACTCTTTTTTTCTTGTTGATTGTTTCATTGTATAACAATTCAAGTCTTTTCAAAACCTGCTTTTATCAATATAAAAGATAAATCAAAAGGAAACAGTATATACCACTAAAATTTCTTTGAGTTGTGTTTTGTAGAATCAATCTCATAACATCCTCCTATATAGGGGAGCTTTAAAAAAAATTATTTGCATTTTGGGTATCCTAATTACCTGCATAGTCAAGCTTTCTATCACTTTTCCATATAAAACAAAATTTATTATCCCTTTCTACTTTTTGTTTCTTTTTCAATGATAGTTCCATCTCAAACAAGTTGAAATTAATGGTAGTCCTCAAATGGTGTATTAGCCACTTCTTATTAGATATTTTTCTCTATTTTTGCAAGTTCTATGGAAAATTAATGGTCATAATCACTAAAGAAGGGTTCATTAGTTTACATGATGGACCATATATCCTTTCAATATTTATAATATTTCTTTACATGTTGATTTCTTGTTTTACTTTGATGGATATCCACCTAGTAATTTGCACACACATCAATGTAAATAAAATTGAAATGGTGAAAATTGCATTCTCATGCTCGTTTCCCTCTTATATTTAGGGCCCACTTTTATTATAGTTCCCTAGTAATCAATTTAAAACTAGCATACTCATGTATGAATTCATCTTATGTCTGAGTCCATGTCATCACTATTCTCAAACTTTCCATTATTAGTGTACAAGTGTTCTTCACCATCAATCAAATAGTGCAAATTTTCCCTGGGTAAGTTCTATAACCATGAATATAACATCTTCACTTTTAAAATTCAAAGTCCAAATGTGTTGTTCCGCCAACTATCTCAATAGTTTTTGCAAACAAGCCTGTTAATGGGCCTTTGAGGGTTAATCCTCCTTTGAAAAAGTTAAAACAGGTAACTTAGATTCCTCTTGACACGGGATGGATAAAAATTAACTTCAACGGGGCATTAAAAGGCAACCTAGGTCCATTAGGAGCTGAATTTGTGGTGCATGATTGGAAAGGTAACATATTGTTGTTAGGTGCAAGAAGTTTATTAGAGGGGACAAATAATGATGATGAGTTTCAAGCAGCCCTCTTTTCTATTAAAAAGGCAATTGATTTAAAAATTATAAAGCTTCACCTAGAAGGGGACTTGTATCAATGATATTATAAAAGGTGATTTTGGAGTGTGGTATCTAAACAAGTACATTCGCAGGATCAAATATTTATCGGGCCTATTTGAGGAGTTCAAAATCACTCATGTTCGAAGAGAAGCCAATGAAGTCAATGACAACATGTCAAAGATAGGAGTATCATTGAAGGATCGGGCCAAAGAGGTACGGATTGAGGATTTCCATGGGATTGAGGGAGAAATTTTTTATTCATAGAGTCTTGATGTTTAAATTATAATGGAAAATGTTGTGAACGGGGGATGAGCATTAGGGTCACTTAGTGTCATTGAGAACTCTATTGAGGACTACCATTTGAAAGAAATTCAAATTTAAAATGAAGGTTTTCCCTCCATTCGGAATCATTAGGTGAGCATTTAATGTAATTATGAAGTGGAATGGCATTGAAATACTTGATGGGATGTCGAATTCGTGGATGATCATGAGAAAGGTTATGTGTGTAAACATTAATTGACATTGGAATTGAGTAGGAAGTCTCTAAATAATGGGACGTGCGAGCGTGTGGAGATAAAGGTAAGACAGATGGTTAAAGATTTGTATTCGGTTGGGAGCCCTTCTTCCAGGCGGTTTGGTTGCAGAGCATAGTACAAAGTGTGAAATGGAGGTAATATTTTCTTTACATACGTTCAATCAGTCGCAAGCTTTTAGAGGGGAAGTGAGTCTCAAGAGAATGAGAGGAATTTTACTGATTGATGGCCCATGATTCTGGCAATGCTTGGATTTAATCTTTGGAGAAGAGTTTATGTTGATAGAATATAAGTTCAAGACAAATGTTGATATTTCTTTTGTGGCTTTGGCTTGGGCTCTTCAACTTGGGTCGCGAGACTCCAAGCCTTGTGGGTCATGCGAATATGTGTTCAACCTCAGTGGATCAGAGGGATGGTGCTAATTATCAAAATGGTTGAGCTAGGTGTTGGGTTGATGATAGAGAAGGGTTTGTAGAGGGTTGTGGAAGGTATGACTCAAACTTTTAAGCCTTTTTCTAGTTTGGAGTACCATAACAAGCAAGGAATGTAGAATTGAGGAAGCTAGAGGGAGATGGGAATTATTGAAGGAATTGTTGCAGATGTTGGAGGAGGAGAAGTATTGTCTAATTGTAAAGGAGAAGTACCCAAAAGAAAAGAATGCCAGGAAATTTAAGAAAGCTCGTTTGGATACCAGTAGTGGGTTCTTCATACCAGAAGATTCCAAGGACTCCAAGGAAAATTAAAGCAAGTAGGAGGTTTGAAATGTTTTGTTAGTTTTTTGTGGACTCTCTATTTGGGAATGTTAATAGGAATAGGTTCTATCAGCCCATTTTGTAATATATAGAGCTTAACATGTCTGATAAATTTTGAATGTACTGTTAATTAATAGGAGGATCAGCCAAGTTTTGTAAACTATGGGGCATGGTTAATCATGGTCTTGTAATTCCTTAGGTAGTTAGTAGAAGGTTGCAGGGTAGATGTTGGTTAAAGTATTGTTAATTAGTCAGAGGTCATCCCAGTTTTGTCAACTATGGGGCATGGTTAATCATGATTTTGTAGTTCTTTAGGTAGTAGAAGGTTGCGGGGTAGATGTTGGTTGCTCTTTATGGAAGATTTTTTTTCAACAGACAATGAATCTTTGTCAGTGATGTTTACTGTAGACTTTATTTATGATATTAATAAATAATAAACTTATCATCGATCAAAAAAAAGTTGTGAGCCAACCTAATGCATTATTTCTTGTACACGTGTATTCTACGCTTATTACCATATAGCTGACCAATTTGCAATCCATCTATGAGTCTAACCAAGAAGAAATTGACCTTTTGTTCTAGAAAATAAGTAGAAAGATATTATACAAAATAATGTCGTGCTTCTCCTTTATATTTGTCAATCAAATACATTACAAATTTATAAGATTATCATATTCTATTATTTAGGAAACTTCCACAACCAACTTTCCTAATACATTGAGTTGTTTTAACAGCTCAATGCAAACATGTGCGTACAACTAATAAAATAACATATTCAACAAACAATAAAAAACCTACCTAAACTATTATTTTATGCATCCTAATATTCCTAACACAGATATGAACACTAATTCCCAACACCCTCGTCTTAGTGTGAACATGGGGTGAAAGTACATCACAATATTTGATGACCACACACAATAGCTCGCCAAACACTATAAGATAAGATTAGGGACAGACACATCTACTCGTGTCAAGTAATAGTGGAGCTAGCCTCATTGTGCTTAGTACTTTCAACCAAGGATAGGGACAGATGCATCTACCCATGAATCCAAGTATAGGGACTAACACATCTATCCAAGATCTTACATCAAATTTGGATAGGGGAAAACACATCTATCCAAAAATGAGGTCATGAATAGGGACATACACACTTGCTCACAACAATTATGATTGGGGACACACATCCAATCATAATCACCAGCTTATGTGATTGGAGGCAAACACTTTCAATCACTTACACCATCTGGTGAATTGGGACAACCACATTCACTGACAAACAACCAACAATAATGATTATGGACAAACACATCCAATCACTAATACAGACTTTTGATTTGATTTAAAGAACATATTCCTCCTCACTATCTTCATGTGGAGGGTCTTCGATAGCCATCCTATGAAGGCATTCTCCATCATCTTTTGCAGCCAATGCCTTACCTATATTTAGGTTTCCATCAAGGAGACCCTTGGCATGATAAGTGCAATTCTTAACAATGTGTCCCTTCTTGCAATTAAAGAAATGTTTTTCCTTTGATGCAAAAGAACTAGTTTTGGAGGAATAGTTAGGCTTATTTTTGCCATACATTGCAATTTCCTTTATAGTTGATTTAGTTTTCTTGGCTCCTTCTTCAATCAAAGTAGATATTATTTCTTCTAGGGTAGCATCTACTTTATTCATGTGAAAACAATGTTTTTGATTAAGGAAAAAATAGGTTTTGAGGGGACTTGAAACCCATTACAAAAGGATAACTAAAGATATAACATGAAAGCCCACTCAAAACAAAAAGCTACACAAAATGGCCAGCAAGCAACCAAGATCCACATAATGAGCCAAAGAAACTCTAGCCAAATCACCCACAACAAGGATCTGTCAAGATTCGCCTTTAGCACCTCCCTTGTGGAATCGAAGAGTCATGTCAAAAGAGGGTGAAGATGTCTTAGATCTCTTTCCTCTCACAGTAATCCAACCCTCTTCAACCTTAGCGGTAGCATCCTACCAAACCAATGAACCCAAAGTTGAATCCCCGCCATTCTAAGAAAGAAGATCAACAACACCCACCAAATCAAAGCTAGCAACAACAACATCCATAGATTCACTATGAGAGGAAATCAAAGCACTAGTAGAGTACATAGACACCAAAGGTTTATCCCCGCATCCAGCCAAGGGATGTGAAAACATTGTTGTCATAACTAGGAGGCATGCTATTTAACAACATAGCTTTTGAGTCATCATTGTCTACTTTAGCTTTTATCCCAACTACTTGATTCAATAGGGAGTAAAATTTACTGATATGTTGAACAATGTTATCACCTTCCATCATTTTTAGACCAAACAATTTCTTCTTTAAACTCGTCTTTGCACTCATTTCTTATGATCCAAATGAAGCATTGAAACCATCCCACACTTCTTTTGAGATCTTTGTTAAGTTGATATGATGGAGGTATGCATTTGAGTCCAAGACCAATCAAAGTTTTTGGCCTTCTATCCTTTGTCGTCTACTTTGCAATTTTATCAACATCAATTAGCCTTGTTGTTGCTCCACTTACCACATCCCGTGGATAAATTTCAATAAGGATCAACCGTAACTTGATCTGCCACATGTGAAACTTTGAACCTTGAAACCTTCCTATCAATATACTATTTTTCTCCATTTAATGAAACAATATTTGACCTTATTCAAACTAACACAACTAGATTTTAAACTATAACATTGAGTCTCTTTATGACTAACATCTAGCCCCCCCCCTTAAAATAGATGTCATACAAACAAATATTTTATGTTTATAATTTTTAACTTTTTTTTACATTTTTACACATACTAACTATATAACACAAGAATCCAGATCTTAAAAAGAACGAAGTATAATCTATCATTATAAAACTAAACAAAACTTCAAATTACTCTAAACCATAAATAATCTTTCCCCTTGCTTCAAATTACTCTAAAACTATCAATAATCTTTGCCCTTGCTCCCGGCAAGAACATTACTATCAAGGAAGTCAATCCAGATAATGCATGCTTTGTATGCCCGCCTCTTATTCAGTATCAAGGATGACAAAACAATGGAGCTCTCAAAAAGACCCTTCCACAATACTCGCGCCATGACTTCAGCTAACATGAAACCTTGTGCCAGCAAACAAGAAATTGTGTTAGCACCAATACTCGTCTATGTGCATATCTTCTCTAGCGATGGCGTCACACTATCCCTTTGTCCTTAATATTGATATTGAATGGTTCAACGGCTCCTAAAGTCCAGGAAATGTTCTCGCGATCAGCCTAAAGCCCTTTCGCTCTGTTCCCAATCCTTCGTGTCCAAGTTTGAAGGCAAACTGGAGGAAACGACTCTTAAAAAGGGCCATGATTGCAAATTTGTGTGCTCCAAAACATCTACACAAAAATCATTATGGCGCACTAAAGAATAGTATTCAACCTTCAAAATTGCTCCAATAATTTCCACGACCTAGCACTCACCATTCGCTTCAGCAATTAGATCAAATGCAAAACTCCTCCAAATTGTTTTTACGCTATGCCATCAAAATCTCACCCGAAACATGCCAATGGTAATAAACAGCGGACTGCTATGAGCTCAACCACAAACCCGCCAACCACAAAATAGATATGTGTTGGTCAAAGAAAAATCACCTCAATCAATAGAGAATACCAATCTGGCTTGCAAACGCAGCCTCAACAAATCAACGACTACCTCCTACAAGCTTAAGCGGCTCCTCTTGCTTCTGCGCAGTGAAAACTAGATCCAGATTTTTAGAACCTATCGCGTAGGGTAACATTGCACCGGCTTATACAATGTGCAACGGAAAACACAATACACCGGCTTCCTCATCATGTGATCTGGAAAGGCGCGTATGATCAGCATATGGTCGGCATACTTTCTTCAACACACAGGCGGTAACTCAGCTAAAGATTGAAACTCGAATCAACTGAAGTGACCTCTGATTTGGAGCGTCCAAAAAACTCAACGCCAATATATTCTCTCCACTAAAAATTAGGCATAGAAACTTTTCTTCTGCTCTGATACCATCTTAGAAAATAAGCAGAATAATATAATACAAAATAATACTCTGCTGCTTTTATTTTTCAATCAGGATTCTCATATCCTATTATTGGGAAACTTCCACAACCAACTTTCCTAAATTAATTGAGTTGTTTTAACAACTCAATACAAACACATTGGTACCACTAATAGAATAACCTATTCAAAAAATAATAACTAACTTACCTAAACTATTAGTTTATGCATCCTACTGTTCCTAACAATTATAGGTGAACACTAATTCCCAGCATTTTGATCATGCAAATTGCCAAAGGTGTTTGTAAACACCATCAATCCTTGCAAGTAAACAAAAATTAGAAAAGCGGAGCAAACAAGTTGCAAACTAGTGAAATTAGTACAATTAGGTCTATGAATTACATGGTCATTTGCACTCAAATCACTTACACATCCACAAATATCAATGTCATAAATACAAAGCTCAATAGGAGAAACAAACAATGAATTTTCTTAGTCAGATCTTTGTTTAAGACATCCAAAAAAACCATATACTATTGGTGAATAATCTCAGCATTTGTTGCACCATTTCTCCATCAATAAAATTCAACTAACTATTGTTTGTATTTATTCACTTCTGGTAACAATTAGCGAATTAGCCCTTGCTAAATAAAATTTGGTTTATTGTGTGCTTATTGATTACATTTATTTAATAAGCTTGGATTTATGTAAATGGAATTGTATTAACTTACAAAGATTAATATATGGTCTATGGCAATCAAAATTACATGAGGTGTCAATGGGCCTTGGTCTACTGGTGAAGTTGAATGGATCTAACTGAGCCTACCAAGGATCAAGCCTTGTTGAGTGAACAACTCCTACACTGAAAGTGATAAAGTTGGATTAGAATTTTAGTACATTAATGATCAAATGGCAATCACCCTCAATAAGGTGTAGGGGTTCATTTTCAGGGCTTTCTACAATTTTTTCAGCACGAGCCCCTTGGTATATTTTTGGTCCTTCCTAGGACCATAGCGTAAAAAGCTTTGACCTTGCCTTCACTGTCCTTTAGAAAGATCTTTTCCCCAAGGGTTTCAAATATCTTTTAATATAAGTTGTGTTATCCATGATACTGCATGTGTATTTTCTAACACCGATAACATAGGCAGCAGCTGCCCAATTCAAGCCAGCAGTGTAATAATTACTAGATATTGATTGGAAAAAGCTACTCTACAAAGCTTCACTTGTGCATAAACAATTCTGAGAAAGAAATGTCAGTGTATGTAAAAAATAGTACTAAGTGCTTAAAAACATGTGTTGCTTATGATAATTTTAGCAGATAAATTTACAAAAGTTAAACATATAAACAGAATTAATCCCGTCATCACATATGAAGCTCAGTATCTGAATTGACAAAAGACCTCATACTTAATAAAGAACAGTGAGCTTGACTATACTCACAAGCACTAGCAACATGGCAGTATGTACTCTCAAGGGCAAACTGATAAATTTCAGTATCTGACAACGTTAAACAAGGAATTTGTAAAGAAGCATAAAAATCTCAATACCAATAAGCTTGGAAACAATAAAATATTTACACTCCAAGACATAGACTTAAACTGAAATAGACCAATTGGGATTTTCAGTGGAAGTCAATAGCAACAAGGCTTCTCTTCACCCAGCATATGGACTGGGAACTCTATCAACAAGTAAGGGAGCTTAAGAAGCATTCCTCATTATAATACATGTACTTAAAAATGGCTCTGCTGAAATATTTATCACCATCTTTGCATCATGTAGTACAGCAAAGAAAAGATCCAAAAATATGACACATTGAAACTGCAAGTCTTTATCTTCTTAAACAAATCCAAGCTGTCCCATGAAGAGTAAATGTCATCGAGTGAAAGATGTGTATATAAATAGCTCTTCCCATGTGTCCAAACTTGGAAGCACTCTCAAGGAATAATTCCTGCAAGTCCTTGTTCATCGGACAGCTGAACCACCTACTGAGGTAGATATTCCAGCAGCTTGCAATTCCTTTAGAGTGGCTGCTAACCAATCCAATCCTTCGTACAAACCTTCTCCCTTTGTAGCACAAGTACCTTGAATGTGCCACCTTCTGTTACGCAAGTCAAAAAGACCAAGCCCATCACAGACCTCCGCAGGAGAAATGGCTCCCTTCTACTTAATCACAATTAAGATTTTAGCCATTAATCATGATTCATGACAAAAAATGAGAACTCAGAGAAGTATATTCCAAGAATCCAAAGTAATTAAATCACAATACTTACCATATCTTGTTTGTTTGCAAAGACCAAGATAACACTATTCCTCATTAAAGGATCATTAACAATGGCCTGGGAGAAAAAATCCATGTCAGAGTAGTGACGCAAACGAAGTTGAAAAATATGGTCCTATATCAATGCAAAATCCTAAGCTGTTTCATTAATTAAGATAATTGATTATTGTTTCTGCAACTGAACAAAGTGATGTAAACCTGAAATTCTGCTTTTGCCTTTCCAATTCTCTCCCTGTCCGCAGAATCAACAACATATATCTGCAAAATACAAACTTTCAGTATTAAAATTCGGTCGTACACAAAAGGTAGTACATCCTTCATATACACCAATAGATCTTTGGTGAAGCAATACATTACTGCAACCTTTGGACCTAGTAGCTGTACCAGTCATGCTCATGGTTTTGAAGTAATAGTTTGCAAGCAACATATCCTTTCTCTGCTATCTCCCTCCCGATGGAGGCTTATTGCAAATAAATAAAGGTGGTCTATTTTGTTTTGGAGGTGCAGAACCAAGGGCAATAGTGTATTTTTCTTTTGTCTGTCACTTCTGAACAGAGTTTTGTTTTTCTCTTCATACACTTCAAAGCACTTGTGATCAGATTCATTTTTCTATACAAAAATCTTGAGAGCACTTGTTATTGAATTTTATTGGATCATTTAACTGTAATTGTAGAAAATGATTTCCAGTGGCCTGAAGTTCTAACAGATCTATTCACTATTAGGTCATGCGAGCAGCACCAACAGGAGGGGGCATGAATGAGCTTGGTGCTTCATCATTCCTAAACACCACATCTGCAATTTATGGCCAACCCCAAAATCTATTCTACAATTACAAAGACTGAAATCTCTTCAACATAGAGGGCGTACATTTTTCTGGTTGTGTAAAATATTAATAATGGAAGGTGATTTCTGAATCTGCAAAATATTCTTCAATTGAATTTAAAAAGACTTTTTATGCACTCCTGGCTGCTCACTCCTTGCACTAGCAAATACAGATGCTTCCGAAAGAGAGTGTAACAGACCGCGCAAAGAATAGCAATGTTCAGGCACCGCAGATGAATTTACAATTAGGCTGCCCAAATGGTTAGTTTAACTTCCAAACCATGCAGAGCAAGCAGATTACGCTTTGTTAGTGGAGGAATGTTTTTTGTTTTCAGAAGTCTGTGAAACCCACTTAATGCTGTTGAGTTCTGCTGCTGAGAATAGTGAAAGAATTTTTTTAATCTTGGTCTCTGAAAATAATACAAAACACTGCATTTTATTTTCTATTGCATAAACATATTGGTTGGTAGTGGTTCATAAATCGGACAATATGGGAGTGGTAGAGACATAGCGGCATTTTCTCATAGAGTGCCCAGCATACAATGATCCATTCCAGCTATGCAGATATTTTAGAAGTGGACAATTTAAGTACTTTATTTGAAGAAACAAAACTTGACAAAATAGAAAATCTAGTAATCGAAATTCATTGTTGAAAGGCAGATTTAAAGAGGAAGTTACAAATTGTTTAAGGTTTTGGCATCCTATTCTGGGGTGTGTGCTACTTAGGGGTTCCCATAGGCTGCTTCGGCCTTGTGGACATTATTAAAATCTTGCATTCATTATTCTTTCAATCATTGGAATTTGATTTAGACGATTCATAAGTTCAAACATCATAGCAATCAATATTTCTATTTTAGAGCACCACATTTATGAGCAAACATTCTACTTGCATTTTTCTGAAAGAAAATTCTTTATAAAAACCTCAGTTACCGATGCGTAGGGGTTTTGCCTGGATGCGGAGGTGGAGACAGATCCGGGTGCCCTGTGGATGCCACCCGAAAGCGCATCCAGGGGGGCAGGATACGCTTTTGGGTGGCATCCACAGGGCACCCAGGCACTTCCTTGGGCATCTGCGGGCCCAGCGTTGTCAAGAAAGCATTCTAAGGTCGATGCGGGCATATATTATTCTTACGCCCATTCCAAAAGGCCTCTTGGTATTGAAATATTTAACTTCCGTGGAACTGATGAAAACTCCTGTGACAACCAGATGGCCTCCTGATACACTCTCGTGAATGATATCTGCTTTGATGGCTTGCCAACATTTCCAACTGTGTACACCAGATAGATAAAACATGCACCAGTTTGACAGAAATCTCATGGTAAGGGAGTTCACATGAGAGAAACTCTTTTGCGCCGTGTTGGAAAGGAATACTCACAGTGAATGTAGAATGCAATTTTAAATTCTTTCAAACTTTACAAATGGTATAACAAACGCCAAATAGCATTGGCGGCCCATATCAATGAATGTCTTGATATGATTAATAAACAGTTCGGATACTTCCATGCCATCAAACTATAGCATTCCCCAACACTGCCTTAGAATTATATTCCACCAAAATAGTTTAAATCTCATGCCAAAACATAGTAGCCGCTCCAATTAAAATCATTTGCCACAATCACCATCAAAATAAATATTTATTTGCCATCATAGTTTTTCCTTTGAAACTCACAATTTCATCACGCTTATTAGTCTTTAGAGGTCTAATTACTAATTGGAGGAATCACGCTTATTACCCCAAACAAGGAAGGTTTCAGAGGTCTAATTAGTCTTTTTATATCTGCAGTACTGTATATATGCTCATTCAGAGGTAGTGTAAAAATTGGCAATCCTTGCAAAAATTGGTAGTGTATAAATATCTCTTGCACTTCTTTGCATATATGATATTAGATATATATAATATATATATAATTATATACATATATTTATTTATTTTAAATATAGATATACACGCATTCGCATCCCCTAAAAAAAAGAATTCACGCATCCACATCCGAATCTGCACCCGAATCAGTAACTTAGATAAAAACAGATACAAAAACAGTTAGGTTGTAAGGGTGCATTATCAGTTGGAGACATAAGACTCTTGTCCTATGTTCCCTCGGGACGTGTCACCTGTGAAAATTTACCCAGCCCCATATAGGTGATGTTTCGGATACACGGAGACAGGTAATAAACATTTCTGCCCCCCGCCCCCTATACCGAAATTTTCAAAACATTAGGAAATGTTTTCAGGACTGCAAATTTTTTACTGGGATGACAGGGTAATTGTCCGATATGAGGACCTAACTATAGGATTTGATTTTAAAATTACAACACAGGGTCTTCTAATTGAAATTATTAGAAAATTCATTTCTAGCCTGCTGGAAATTATAGGATTTGATTCAAAAATTACAACACTGATTGCTTTATGACAACAATGTTTATTAACTCTCACATAATTATGTGTATTTGATTTTAATTTAATTCTATCTATCAGTGTTTGTAAATTGTGTTGATGTGTGTGCATACAATGGACATCCATGAAAGCGTGAAGGATAGAAGAAATTCCTCAATTGAACTTGGTTGAGTGAGCTTGTAAACCAGGTGGTGGCACATAAGGTGGTAGAACAAGAATAATTAGGAGGAAGATGCATGATATATGATGTGGGGTGCTCTGTTAAAGAATACGAGACTGCATGAGAGGCTGATTTCACAGAGCAATGATAACCTCCTACTCTTAGACTGGAATATCAAGTCGCTAGCCCTTCTCCATAATCCTCCCACCCTGCTTATCCTAAATCAGACCTGAAGTGCATGACTACAATGGAAGATCTGGAGAAGGCTGAATTGAGGGATATTTACAGAGAGATGCAGCTGTGTTTGCGGGGAGCTTCAAAAGGCTGACCTAATAATGTGAACAAGGTATTTGCCAAAAGCTATTCTATTTATTTGATATGCTACCGAAATTATTTCAAGGGAGGGGTCTGTCAACAGACTAAAACAATTTCATAACATACAGGAGCAGCAGATAGAAAATTGCATCAATAAAACCTCTGTTGGAAAACAAAAAAAGAATAGATAGGGTTATATCAACTAGCCATTACTACAAAAAGGCTGTTGTGTTTCCAAAAATTATTTAAGTTGTCTTCAAGTGGCACCTACAAAGCAAGTCTTGGAGATGGAGGGGGTGATTTGAACCTATTCATTCTTGCTATTTCTTTAATAATGCCTTAGATACTACCAAGCGAGAACATTTTGTTGAAGTTTTCTTCTCATGTTTGTCACTTCACTCACCACCCTTTGCAAAAGAAGATTAATTTACCTTTGAATAATGAGACTAATAGATCTTTTTTGTATTTCGCATAGATATCATGTCTCCTAAGTACTTGCTCATGAGTTTCTTCAAGTTCATTAATCTAACTAACGTTTATAATGAGTACAATCTCTAACGGAAGTGTATTGATAAAACAAATCAAGGGAATCTTCAGAGAGGAATTCAAAGTGCCATTGATTATGTCAACACGATGGTTGAATCATGTGAACTTTACATGTGTTCATTGTTCTCTTTCTTTATGTTTAACAACTAGGCAAAACGAATGACTGTCCTTGGTTGGTTTGAAACATGATAGGAACTTTGCATGCATGATATCTAAATTGTTGATTGAACTTATAACAAGATGGTGAAAACAATCAATTGCACCTCCCACTAGTGTCTCAACAAAAAGTAACACTACAACATCTTTATGTTCTACTCCCAAAATACTTCAAGATGCAGTGAAGGCATCAATGTATTCATTAGGGTGTTGGGTGTCATCGCCAAGATATTTTGGGAAATCTTTTCTTGAAACATGCAAAACATTATTACATTGCAGGAGCCAAAGACTAACATAAGCTCCCCACGAAGGGAATAGAGGCATATTTCAACTTGAGGAGGTTCTTTAACCAATACTGAAAATATTTTGATGAGTTCCCAAATGTTTGGTAAAGTTGAGACTTCACTTGAATGTTCTTTATGGAGCTCTCAAAAGATAGGATCAAGATTACTTGCTTTCTTTCTTAATCTTGTGTAGACCTTAAGCACCAAAATGAAAAAGCTCCAATGCTAGCAATTAGACTGATTTGCCCATTGTAGGAAAAATTTGTATCTAATTCTCAAGTAGCGATGTCAGAAAACTATTAGCATTTTATTTTGGGAAAGCTCCCTAAGACCTAAAGACTATGTTAAGCTAACCTTGCGGACAAACCATAGACAAAATATACAAATATCAACACTATACAATATCTTCTTAGCGGGTTTGCATCTCGAATAAATACTTGCGCGTGTTTTTGCCTCAAATTCAAGCACTAGACATTAATAGCCATGCCTTGCAAACAAGATTTTCAAAAGTTACAAAAGAAAGCAAACTATCTAAATGCATAAACAATAACACCTTCCTGCTTGCCAAAATAGATACCAACTTTCCAATGCAAACAAAAAAATGCATATCTATATTGATTTCAAGTATTAAAGAGTTAAGTGGTATATGAAGCCACAACCTGGTTGAGCAAATGATATCAGTACAAAGCTTGTTGTCATTGTTCATACTACATAGTGACCAACTTTGATGCTGATCTCATGCTTTCTTGTGGAAGACTGTAAAACTTCTGTTTTTATTGCACCTTTGAAAGCTTGAAACCCTAAAAGGATAGCAAATCCTGACCCTACAAATGCTTTAAGTTCAAAATCATTTTCCTCCATATCTTTTCTTTGAAACTAGATGGGTTCACAGTGAAAGGTGTGATTTTGCTTAACCTGGCCAACTACACCCTTGGGCAAAACTTGACCATAACCACCAACTTGTTATTATACTATCATGGATTTTCTCAGTATTGACCAGCTTGAGGTTGCTAGAGGCATGATATCTTTGTATCATTTAACTTGTATGTGTTATGAGGACAATTGAGAAACTTAAACCAGCTTTCTTATGCTTGTTGTATGGATTGGGTTAGTTTGCCACTCATCTACCTGTCAATTGCATACGTTGATTCCCTCTAACACTAATTCTGCAATTGCACTATCATGAATCTTTTCCAGTGTCTGCTATTTTTCACATGATTATGTGTGTTCTACCCAATTGCCTTCCTCCTGTCATACACTTTAGGGTTTCATACCACTCAAAACATGTCTAGCCATCAGTTTACCTCTTTTGTTGCCAAGCATAACTACCACTCTCATACAGATTGTAATGTCCCGAGGCAGATACAAAAGCAAAATAGACAATTGCTAGACAAGTAATCTCGATTTAATCAAATCACATACAGATCTGATCAATGTTTCAATATGAAATATAGTCTATTACCCGGAGTTCTGTGATATGGGGCACCTTATTCTGCTAATAATAATTCCAGTGGCATTTGCAGAATGAGTTGCTCAATATGACTCCAAGCTGCTACTGAGTATGGCCACCATTTTGATGTTGTGTGCAGTAGAAGATTTCAATGCACAGATTTAGGAATTAAAGATCTCCTCTCCTTGTAAGCAGTAGTGATATTTATAAGGACAGTTATTGTTACATTTGAGCTCTCAATGTCCCCAATGAGACACACAGCATCCCAAGTTTGCAGATTTATATTCAGCAACAACCTACCAATTTGTTGTGATTCCTGAGTCACTCTTGCAATATGCTACAATGGCACCAATAGGGTCACGTTGGCTGCTTCAAATATTCTTTGATAGATCTTGGACCGCTAGCAATATATGGTTTGTCTCTTTGATGAGCTAATTCCCAATATCCCAGTAAGTCGCACATCAAATCAGCCAAATCAATGTCCAATACTTCATAGAGACACAGGTGACCTCTGTTTGCTAAATCCAATCCCAGCAACACTCCTGTGTGTCTCAGAAGGTTTATGATCAGGATGGTAAGGGGTCACAATAGTTTTTCCTGGAGTCTCCTTTCACTGTCGGTCCACCTGCTCAAATTGCTACAACCTCTTGTCCCAAATGTTCTGAATATGCATTGGCCAGCATCTGAGATCTTTGAATTATTTCATCATCCCATATTATGTTTTAACTCTCTATATATATATATATGTGAGTGCTTTTAATTCTATCAACACCCCACTTTGAATTTTGCAGAACAAATTGAATAATCCCTCCACGGTGAAAACCAAATTGATTCCCCTGCAGCTATATATATTATATCTCCTTAGTATGGAAGAGGCACGTCTCTTCCTTTAGAGCCTCTGTAGTCGCAACTCCTATAATCAAATTATATTATATTTTTTCATTATTGGATCTTAGAGTATGCTTTGTTGGGCGTCAGTTCATAACATTTTGTAATTATTATAATTTGTTTATTAATATTATTTTATCTATTTATTTATTTATCTTCATTATTATTTATAATTATTCTTTATTTAATATTTTAATTTTATTATTAATTATTATTTTATTATATTCATCATTGATATATATAATATTATATTATCTCAATTGATATATCATATTCTTTCATTATTATATCAATAATATAGTAAATTGAATAATAAATTATATTATAATTTATTAAAAAAAAATTATTATTTATTATTAAAACCTATTCTAGAAAAGGGACATTGCACAGATTCTCGTTCTTTGCTAGACTAATGGCCTCTGATCACATGATCCATTTCCTATTAGGCAAACAACCCTGTAATCCCATTATTCAGGAGCTCTACCACTCAATTGTTGCCAGATGATGCAATTTGCTTTGCAATGCCACCATGAATACCTTGGTCACTCATTATACTTGCTTCGACAGTCATTAAATAGCCTCTAAACTCTGCCACAGGCACAAACAAATGATTCTTCTGCCCTTTGAAACTGCTCCTACATATTAGAAGATTGCTGTTGTTTCTGCTGTTTGGAAGACTGGTGGAAATGAATTAGTACATATGACAAGTGTAACCCTGTTATATAATGCCATTTGCTTATGATCAAATACAGAGCCCTATTCTAACCCATACGAAGCTAGGTGGGCTTGAAAAACTTTGCAGGGTGAAACATATTTAAAAGAAGCAAGAAGGCATAGAGCATACATTCATGGTTTTCTATGATGCCATTGAAGTTTTGAACCTATTGATAAAGTATTCATTATATCAGTTCGCCCCTGTTTTTCCCTGACCACAAGAAAGAGGCATAGAAGGATGGTCTCTATTATCTTATTGTGAGAGCAAATGACCCCAAGTTCAATCCTTATGGCCTCAGAAATTTTACAAGTATAGCCAATGGATTTGGGTAGTCTTTTTGCTGAGATTTAGCTAGGCGACTTCCAAGCCAACAGGATGGTGTTCAATGGTGGTTGAGAGAAGAAGTGGGAGTGAAGCTGAAAAGCGATGAAGGTGGAAGGGATATATGTTGTGGAATTGTGGGGGGAGACAGGGTTTAATGTGATTCGGTAAAAATAGATGCATGGAAAGGACAAGAGGGGACACGGCAATGGAGAAATCAGCCATGGACATAGAAAGGATCGGATATGGCTGCACAAGTTTAGGACATTTAAGAGGAGTTTGATGTGATGAAGAAGCCTCAACATGAATAGATGGGTACGCTTCTTGGTTGAGGTTGAACCACATTATTGTGGTTTCTTTTGGGTTGGAAGGTTGAGAAAAAGGTATGAGAGCAATAGAGGCATACTGCTAGGAATTAGGGTACTTTTGATCCTCATCATATTGGATTTGGAAATGGCTATAGCACATTGTCATCAAATAATTATTTGCTCTGCCACTTTCCTGGTTCTCTGCTTGGCTTTTTCTTTCATCTGCACCAAATTCCATTTTGGCAACTTAGAGCTTCTTTTCAATAATTTTAATCATTATTTATCATTCCAAGAGGATGTTTTGAACACATAATATGCACCACAACATTGCATGGAAGGAGCCTTCAAGCAAAGAAAGTTTCAATAGAGCAAAAGTATGTTGTTCTAGATCTTTTGTAAAATTCTAGAAATTATCTAAATATGAAATTTGAGTTGCGTCCTCTCTGTACCAAACATGCATACATATGCTTCCACTGTCCTAACTTTGACCTTAACTAATCTATTAGTTAGCCTTTAGTCACAATCCAAGACCAAAGCATAAACTAATACTTCTATAGTACACCAAGACTCACGTGTAAGAGTCTGAGCATGGTAATACAATCTTAAACAATGGAAATAAGGGCAATAAAGCTGACACCCAATTTCAATCCAGTCTTGTGTCTAAAGCTAAAGATTTTTTTCTTTTTTAAACAAATAAAAGCATATCAATTTTTTATTATGATACGTTCATATTGCTTTGTATTTTAAGCACACTGAATATTAACATTATAAAAGAAATAATATCAGATAATCATTAACTGTCTTAAATATACATCTTAGTCGCTGTTCCAGAACTCTCTGTTTAAGAATATGATGTTACGGACAGGTGCAACAAGTTACCAGGCCATCAGTGGTGCTGAAGTAATGCCTCCAAAGAGGCCTTAGTTTTTCCTGACCACCAACATCCCATACTGTAAACATGACATTCTTGTATTGCACCTTTTCAACATTAAAACCTGCATCATACAGACCATTGCAACTTCTTGTTTCAGCTATTATGATTTAATCACAAAACATAGGCTCATTATTGTACAAGGGTAAAAGCATTGTTAACAGGCTGACCATCCTTCACAAATTTCATTTGTTTTAGAAAGTGAAAAATAAAACAGCAAAACCAATGACCTCTTTTCAAGGTCTATTAATTGTAAAGAATAAAACGCACATAGCACATCAATAATTCATAGTGGACATTATTCTCTTGGAAATGTTCCAAGTCACATTTGAAAATGCATCGGATGTGCCTTATTAGAGAAGAAATATTATGACAACAACATACATTTCTTACAGTAACTAGATGATGATATGTTTAAAATTTGAGGGGCAAATACAGATACATCAATGGACTTGATGTAACACCAGATAACAGTATGGAACAATGTTTGTGAATTGCGAGGTTAGGAATCTGAAAAAAAAAATAAACCTCCTCTAAGAAAAATCATACAATAAAATATTGTTCTCAAGCTTCCGACACACCACTCAATGTTTATGCTACACTATTCAAGACTGCATTGTCATATTTGACAATCTTTGATTTCTCTGCATCTGTAATTTCTCACAACTTTAAATGATCATTTGCATTCTCTCAAATGCGTACAACATTCTTGACAACTTGATAACTCTATGCAATAACAAATATTAGGGAGTCATATACACAACTAAGCAATATCATGAAGCAAATATGATACAGTATGATCCCTGACCTAAGACAAATGTCTACTACACTGTGATTCCTAACCTAAGACAAATTTCCACTATACTGTGATTCCTAACTTAAGACAAATCTCCAAAACAGTCCCATAACATTTATTGGGAGCTCCGTCAAATTTATTAAACTATGGCTGGGTGCTCCAATCATTATCAACATCCTGCCAGTGACTATATCTGGCTTTTATCATTCACACTGACTGTACCCTAATCAACCATCTATTGCTCATTTGTGGACTTGTACAAAAGCATCAATTCAATTCAATTGATAATTGCCACCACCAATTACCATGAAATTCAGGGATTTTTTATTTATTTTTAATTAGCAAGTTGAAGGTTTCAATGGATCCTTGGCCTCAATTCTGGGTATTAACCAGGCCCAGCCAGTAGGAGCAGAAACAGGGAACCCATCCCTGAACCAACAGTCCTGCGAATGCAGTGGCCCTGTGTGGGCTTGAACCCAGGTAAGGACAATAACATAGCCACCAGTAACCATTCCACTACACCCTCATCAGCAAAAAATCATGGTTATTAATGAGCTATCATCAATCAATTTGCAATCAGTTCACCACTTTGTCCTTGATTAGGGTCATCTTTCATTCAACACTAGATAAACATATCCAATCTACCCAGACTTCTCAATGCGGGATGATACAAAAATATTTCACTAGACAGCCACTTCAATCAACTTGCAGAAACAACAAAATTTTGTTGTGACAAATCCTGAAAACCCTACAAATTTAACTTGTCCCTAACTTCAACTTATTATTTTGATTCCCCAGCTTGCTCTAAGATATGGCTTCTCTGAGCTCACAAGTTGCCTAGGACTTGTGCCTGCATATATCAACTAAACTTTCTTGGCTCAAAAAGGGATCCGCTTTCAATCTCTCGCCTCAACTTAACTCAAAAGCTTTCACCCACAAGCCCTAAACTGTTAAATCGTGATCTTACTTTGTGATTTAATTTCTGAATATCCTGCTCCATGAAGGGATTTTTTTCCCAACACCAAAACAGCATGTGGGTAATGTGGTAATAAGACTATTCCCGGTGAGTCATTTGTCTGTGTCTTGAACCTTCCCAAATATGGAAATAGCAGAGAATACACATTTCTTGAGGGTTTGCATTGCAGTAATCAATCAAATTCATGCAGTCAATCTTGTAACTCAGATAGTTGAATTACCCAAAGAGGTATACCAATTGTTGCAACAAGCTTTCAATACAACATGGATACAAACACTGATGGTGTGTTGACAGGTCAACAAAATTGAAGTGAAAGAGAGTAGTGAGGAGCAGGGATGTAAAATAAAGTTAGATATTTTTAAATTGGCTGGAAACCTCTTACACTACTTTTGACTGTAATTATGGTACCCTTTGTGAAATGATTGAATGGCATTGTTAGCAGTTACTTCAGTATTCTGGCTTTTGCATTCTTGATTACTGCCCTATTTTAAGGCTAGTATGTAGCAGTGAAAAAAATAATGACAAACTAATACCAGCCAAGAGAAAGAATGCCTTCAATATTTGGCCTCATAACAGACATCAAGTTTATTTTAGAGATTGAGAAAATTTTATCAAGAAGCACAAGTGCATATTCTGGAGTTGCATTGCATATTTTTTACTATGCATTTGAACTGAATTAAATTATGGCCATGTGCACGCTATACCATTTCTGAGTTGCACTGCATATTTTTTTACTATTGGCTTGAACTGAATCTAGATTTTTTGCTGGTGTGCACACTATTGTAAGGAAACTCAGGTGCGGAAACAGCTTCCTACGCTAATCTCTATAGGAGAGTATTGTGCAAATTCTTATAAATCCTTACAATTTCAGATTCGTTAACTACTTTAACAAAGATATTGCAACCACATACCATGCATACAGAAAAATAGAGAATGACACAATGATATACCCTGGGGAAAACCTTTCGGTAAAAAACCCCAGCACTCCAAAACCTGCACAATGTATTATCTTCAACACAAAGATTACAATACACTTGCAATGCAAGTTCTTTCAGGAAATGAGAGACAAAGCCAACAAGACTTAAATTTTGTTATATTTCTCCCATAGGAGCAGCATCGTATATATAGACTCCTCTGGACCCAAAAATGGGCACAACCACCAAGACCCATGCACAAAGCCACATGTACACAGTTGTTACATGCAATCCCAAGAATAGGCGTCCATCCCTAGAATAGACTATGACAGCTTGTCATAGAATCCGCCAAAAATAACGGTCACGAGAGAAGTGTAAGAGAATCTGTCATACCAACCTATTTTTGGCATATTCTCTTACACACACCAACCACTTCTTAGGCGCCCAAATAGGCCCAAGTCATAAGATGCTCTTACACCTGTCATAGCACATTCCTTAAATAGTTCTTACGCGTCATAGGAATCCGTCATGACCGTTTCAGTCATGATCTCCTTACGCACAAGATGCCGACACATCAAGTGGAGTGACACATCAACATGCCAACTAGACATGTACACTCACACTTAATTACATTATTTGCAAAAAATACATTTACAAAACAAATAATAAGAATAGGAATTATCCAAGGTTGAGACACCTTATTCCTAACAACTATACTATCCTTGGGCCCAAGATTATTTTATTCAAAAAAAAATTATTAGGTTTAGCATTATGTTAATCAAATGTTTTTTCACAGTATCCATTAAGGGAGAAAACTCAAATGTTTGTCCATAACTTCATAGTATCCATTAAGAGAGAAAACTTTTATTAAGCTAAGAAAATCAATTTGTCAGCTCTAAAGCCTCAAGATTCCACCTAGCCCAGTAATATATTTAATCTATAAACTAGGGACAATATATCTTACAGTTAGTCACCAACGTGTTGCACCCCGAAAAAACATTCAATTAGAAACCCTTTTTATGCATGTTTAATTGTGTCTGTCCTTGATTGACTACAGATGACTGTCATATTGTGCCCTTGTCACTGATCCAGTTTCAAGCAAGGTTTGTTGTTTCATAGACTTTAGGAGACTAGGGAAGCCATGTTCAAAGTCTTTTTCTTGTCTAAATCAGTCCAGGTGAGATCATGACCCAAGGATACAATCTACGAAATCTGAAAATACTTCCAAGAAGATGAAAACATACAGGATGCAAAAGAAGGCCATATAAGTTACAGGGTGCATGAACACCTTGTAGGGCAAAAGTATGGCTAAATAAGTACCTAAGTCAGGGAAAAAATTTAGGTGACATAGATGGCACTGATCAGCAATGAAAGAACAAAAATAAGGGCCTAAACGTGTTCATTCAGTCAGCTAAGTGATAAGTGTTGGATATTGTAAAAATTAACAGAACACAATATTTTAATATTTCATAAAATAAAAGGATACTACAAGGAGGTTAATCTCCTTAATAGCAAATGGAGAATGGAACCTTGCAAAAGGATAAACATGACAAGACTCACCCAACATTAAAAACAGTGAACTAAAAAAGAACATTAAAAAACACTTGCCACTAAGGTGACTTCATTACAACTAACTTCTATTCTAATAATTATTTTATATTATTCTAATACCCCCCTCTTAAGGCTTACTTCACTGGAAACAAAACATATCAAACTGAAAACATCCTGAACCATGAATTTGCTATTCTTCAAAAGTTTTTCTTTGAAAATAGACCATACATTGGGTAGAGTTCCATCAAGCTGCCTTGAACCTTTGTCAAGGTGTAGCTCCCAAGCTGAATTTCCAAGCTCCTAGATTACCACCTCCCTAAATAACAAATCTGTTAAACAATTGGACAACCACCCATGCTGAGCTACACTCATACAGCTCCATCAAGTTGTCTCATAACCCTCATAAGATTATGATTCCCAAGATCCACAAACTCCCAAGCTAACTAGGCAACCATCCATTTTGAGCTTTATCTACACTGGCTTCCTACCTGTCTTCAAAGTGTGAACTTCTTAGAATACATGCAATGCATCATTCTTCTTGGTATAATATTCCTTTTGGACTCTCCTAGCAATGCATCTGGAGGATCTTCAACATGGTGACAAAGTGTTTCAAGTTTCAACAATAGCTTCAAGAAGTACCTCAACACATTTTACTTCAAGATACCCATAGACAAAGTGCATGGTTATCCAACCTTTAGAGTCTACTCCATCTTCATTGTGCTAGTAATTTAGAGCAACTCCAACAAAAAGGAAAACTATGAATGCAATTATTAGAGTCAATGCTACTACCACGTTCATTGCAAAAGTAGGAATTCTTGGATGTATGCATCTCCTTCTTTCATTTGGTCTCACTTCATTAGCCTAGCTATGTTGTGTAGGTTGATTCTGCGCTTTAAACATATTCAACATTGAGGAAATAATAGAAAATGCTGCTAATATGCCCTAGCCGCAATTTTTGGTTTTCACAACGATTCTTGCAGCAAAAAACAGTTGTGCATGAGACCTAAGGTTAAAAAGAAATTGGAGAAGAAAAAATGATGAAAAATACCACTATTTAATTGCAGATTTCATCCAAAAAATCTGATTTGCATCCCTAATTTTGATGTAAATTGCAAAGAAAATGTGGCACAATTTTGAGCAAAACATTCAGGAAAAAATGGTGTGACTTTGAACAAAAAAATCCACAATTTCCCACATGAAACAGCATGACATTTCACAGAAAAATGACTAGCAATTTCCAAAAACTAAATCGCAAATTCAAAAATGGAAACTTGAAAGATTTTCACGGTAAACAGTACAATTCAACTCATAAAAAATCCACAATTTTTCAATTAAAGAACAAATATGATTTTCCAGAAGGAAAAAAACAACACCAATTTCTTAATCCAGACTTGGTTGCTGATTCTCACAAAAGAAATGGCATGATACTTTAGAATCCCTCACAATTTTATGCTGACCTTGGCGTGTACAATTTCATGTAAATAAATAGGCCATGAATTTTACCAGGAACAACCCCTTTGCTACAACTGGTAATTCATGTGACCCCTTGCTTGATACCATATTGTAAAAATTAATAGAACACAATATATTAATTAACAAGATACAAATTACAAAAGAGGTTCATCACCTTATATAGAATGAAGAATGAAACCATGCAAAAGGATAAACATGACATTACTCCCCAATGTTTAAAATAGCAAACTAAAAAAACAAAATAAAAACGCTAACCACTAAGGTGACTTCATTACAACTGTAAAGCCTTATCTTCTAATAATTATTTAGTATTATTCTAACACTAGACGCATGCACCTAAACCCCTGAAGACATAGTTAAGTGGCAAACATGGCTGAAATGGGTGCTTGAGAAACAGGTAACATAAACTTAAGTGACAGTACTGACGTGTAAGAGTGCCCCGGTGATGGATAAGTGGCATGAAAGCCTAAAGCATGCATCTGAACCTGTCATGTCATGACTTAGGTGTTTATTACAATATATAAAGTAATTTTTGGAATTTCCCTGCCATAAATATTGTGTCCACCCATTACACCAAGAAAGCAATTCTATTTAATATTCAGATCTATCAATTCACATCCATCTGAAGAACTTCAAAATCCTTGAACGCTGCAAATGCCAAGAATGTCCTAACAGCACATTGCCATTATAAGATGGCAGAGGGAAGAGCGCAAGGCGATGGCAAAAATGAGGGTTTTGGGAGGAAGTGCGGCTTTTGGCCTCTATGGCGTTCGAGGGTTTGGGCATGGGGGTAATTGGACAGGCATGATTTCAAGAACTATGGGAGTTTGCAACCGTGAAATCCGCCGAAGAGGATCCATAAACCCCTTCCAGATACAAGACGAGCGTGGGAGAGACAACATCATTCTCCTGGCAGGCAGGGCTTCCGTGGATTTCAATTTCATGAATGTCAGTGGAAGAAAATAGAAAACAAGGTGTGGAGACCAATTGATTGTTCGGGGAAAGCGGGCTCTTCACAGGTTCATATCCATACTAATGACAACCACCCGCTCTCTTTCTTCCTTGAAACCCACGCGTGGGATCTTTTTGTCAAATGGCTTCAAGAGAAAGGGTTTTCATGAAATGTGCTAGGGAATGGCCAACCCTGTCCAAGATTGAGAAGTGGTGTGAAGATAACTGGGCTTACAAAGTTGACCTGAAAACCCTACCAAATGGATTTTTTTTAGTAACTTGTGACTCGGTTGTGGGGAAGAAGTGGATTTTAAATCATGGTCCCTACTTAATGGGAGGTGTAGGGTTTTATATTGAAGATTGGGTACCCAATTTCAACCCCCTCAAGGAGGAGATTCAAGAACTGCCAATGTGGATTTGGTTGTACAACCCCCTTTTTGAATATTGGGATCTAGAGACTTTGGAAATATTGGGCAATCACCTAGGCCACTTCATCAAAGCTGACAAGGGTGTGGAAAGGAAGGACTATAGTATGTATGCCAGAATATGCATTATGTGGAAGCCAGTCCCTCCT
This sequence comes from Chamaecyparis obtusa, assembly GCA_027943335.1. Classification (NCBI taxonomy): domain Eukaryota; kingdom Viridiplantae; phylum Streptophyta; class Pinopsida; order Cupressales; family Cupressaceae; genus Chamaecyparis; species Chamaecyparis obtusa. Next base: position 1,555,661 of record BSBK01003135.1, on the reverse strand, counting down.
CTCTCAAGCGAGATAGAAATACGAACAAACGTTGGCATATGGACACAAATGGTGAAAGTAGAGGAACAACTGGCACGCTGCAAGGCTTGCTTGCTCTATGGGCATGAGGAGTCTGAATGCATCAAAGATAAGAAGGGTAAGAGCACGGAAGGTAATCTTTTGGCTGAAAAAATTCAAAGTATGACAAAAGATGAGGAGGATGCCAGGGTTAACAACATGATAGAGGACCCATTGATCTGGTTAGGAATGGTGATGGTGCACAAACTGAGCCATCCAATCCGAACATGAATGTCACTCTTTCATCTGGTGAACTCAATAAGGAGCAAACCCTCAGTGTAGGGAGGCAAACCACGAAGGACAGTCCTATGCATTTACGGGGGGCAAAGGAAATCCCCAATGAGCAGACTCTTGGTATGGATGTATTGATTTCTCCTACTAGAACAAATGATTGTGTGAAGGGGCTAGGGATCCTAGTGCACTAGATGGTCTGAACCATCCCACATCGGCACCCAGTTTGGAACCCAAGACTACCGATTCTAAAGGATTCTATTCCCTGGAAGGAGATAAAGAGCTAGAGGATTTTTTCAATACTTATTTGAAGGCGAGTCTTTTAGCAAAGGAGTAGGTGAATGAGATCTCTCAAGTGGTGGAGTGTGACGATCCTGACACAAACCCTACTCCAATGACTAAGGAGCCAGTAAGAGAAGTGCATGAAACTTTCTTGGCCACCACTCTTGCAGGGGACGACATAAGGTTTGTGGTTGAGCTAGGATTGCATGAGGATTTTAGTAATGAAGTGTATGAGGAAGAAGACATCTTGGAGAAGAGGATTGTCTATTAAACACTTTTCAAAACTAAGAAGGCCAAGGTTGGAGAACATAAGAAGAGGAGCAAGAGGTCTAACAGGGGCAGGTTAGTGATGGCTGGTAGCACCATAGGACAGAGCAAGCTACATTACATTTCGGGAAGGGCTTTTCCCTTCCCGAGGAGCCATGAAGGCCATATCGTGTAATGTCAGAAGTTGCAATGCCTCTAACAAGCGGCGCTTGATCAAGCAATGTCTTGATCGTGAGCATCCTAATTTTGTTTTGTTGCAAGAGACTAAGTTAGATAAGGAGGAATTTGCTAGTGTTTTACAAAAAATGGTGGAAATGGGAAGGTTTTGCGTGTGGAAGCAGCGGGTGCATCGAGCGGTTTGGCTTTTCTTTGGAGCTCTAGGGTTGGCAAGGCTATTGAAATAAATAAAGCTCCGTACTAGCAACTCATCAAGGCGATGGTTGGGAATAAAGGCCAAGAAATCTTCTTCTTCAATATTTATGGACCTACAAGCACAGCTCAGAAGAAGCTTTTATGGGAACATATTGGTGGTCTTTTGGCAGACAACTCAGAGTCCCTTGTAATCCTTGGAGGCAATTTCAATGCAACAAAAAATTTGGCGGAGAAAAGGGGTGGTAAGGGTACTCTAGACCCTACCCAAAATGATTTTCAGTCTTTTATTTTCAATAATCATTTGGACGGAATCAACCCGAGGTCTAGATTATTTACATCGATTAATCGGAGGAAGGGTTTCTCCAATATTGCGGAGAAACTAGATCTTTTTTTGTTGCGCTTAACTAGAGACTTTGCTCTTTCACTTTTGAATCTCATATTCTTTCGTACTCTAGATTAGATCACTTTCCAATTTCTCTCCATATCAAAGATGATTTGAAGCCGATTCAATCCCCATTCAAATTTAAGTTCATGTGGTTCAACGAACCTAAGCTTATTCCCTTGATTGAGCAATAGTGAAAGATTGCACCCTTGGTTCAAGGAACTAAAGCTTTTTGCTTCTTCAAATAGCTTCAATTTATCAAGGAAAGGCTTAAAGAATGGAATAGGATGCATTTCAAAAATATTTTCCAGAAGAAAAATAGGATTGAAGGTGAATTAGCCGAGTTGAATATGTTGGTTATTGACAAGGGGATGTTTGAATTCAAATTCTGGAAAGACCAAGGGTTACTGAAGGAGTACTCAAAAGTTTTGGCTAGAGAGGAAATCTACTGGAAACAAAAGCCTAGAGAGACATGGCTAAAAGCGGGGCATAAGAATACCAAATTCTTTCATGCGTCTATGAAAGTGAGGTGTTTCCGGAATAAGATTTCGGAAATCAAGGATGCTAATAGGAATTTGCTTCAAGAAAGGGATGAGATTAATAAGGAGGTCGATCACTTTTTCTCCTCTTTGCTCCAAGCGGGTCAGCGTGTGGCGGTGGGTGATGGTGTGATTGTTGAGGTTATTCCCAAAGTGATTGGACCATGTCAGAATTCTCTTTTGAGCAAGCCTGTGTGCTTGGAAGAGGTCAGAATGGCTTTTTTCTCCTTTGGAAATGATAAGGCACCGGGGCCAAATAGTTTCCCAACAAGTTTTTTCCAGAAGTTGTGGCATATTCTTGGGGAGGAGCTTCTCGCGGTGGCGGAAGAATCTAGAGCTCTTTCTTATATGTGTAGGGACTTCAATAACACTTTCATTGCTTTGATTCCAAAAAAAGAGAATGTTGATTCCCTTGGGGACTTTAGACCCATCTCTTTGTGCAATGTTGTTTATAAGGTCATCACGAAGGTAGTTGCAAATAGGCTGAAATCATCTTTCGCTCTCATTATATCCAAAGAGCAAAGTGGGTTTGTTCCCAGTTGCTCAATTGTGGAGGATATTATCATTTCTCATGCGGCTATTCACTCGATATGAAGTGCGAAAACTGAAAGAATGCTCGTAAAATTGGACATTCGTAAGGCATATGACCATGTGGATAGAAATTTCCTATTACAAGTGCTGAATTGTTTTGGGTTTGATCCATAGTGGATTGCATGGGTTAGAAGTTGTTTGAATACTCCACAATTCTCTGTGTTGGTTGTTAGCCGTAAAGTTTATGTTGCCGTCAAGTGTTAGTTTGCCGACGGGTGTTAGTTATGTTGCCGATGGTTGGGAACGGGTGACGACGTTTGGTCACACCCCTTCGGGTAGATAAATATGTACCACCTACGGGTGAAGGAGATATTATGGTATTATGGATTATTACGTGAATGTACTTGCTAGTCTGGAATGATTAATGAAAGTATTTATTATTCTCTGATATATTCTGTGTTTATTATATTTCCTGTATTATGTCTGTGCAATATTAAGTTTACCCCAGCGGGCAAACATCTGGCGCCATTGCCAAACGAATCTGGGAAGTGACGGAATGAGTGGACGGATGGGAATACCATTGGAAAAGAATATCAATTGATGATTGAATAGAATTTATGCCCAATCTTTTAAACAAAGATAGAAATAAGAAAGCACGAGATGATGAAGGCAAAGCCACACAGAAGGCTTTGATTTCCGCACAGCAACGTGAACGTCGATATAGGCTGAGGCAACTTGCCCAGGACCAGCTTGCCGGAGGGTTGCCCGAAGGGAACCTGGGAAGTGGTACGGAAGGTGCACAGGCCGATGAGGAGCAGTTCACTTCGCCAAAGCATTGGAGAGTGCGGAGTAGGGAGGAACTACTTGAGGAAACACGACTAAGAAAGGTCTTCCTTCAGGACGAGCGAGATCGGTTTGAGGAGGGTTTGACCCGTACACCAGGTGCGGAGAACCAAACCCACGGAGAGGACAGTACGGCCGAAGGTGATACTAACGCACAGGAGAACCCTCCGTTGGAGCCAAGAACTCCACATAGTACGGTTCCACCAGTTACGCAAGTGCCGCAAGGGCAAGTGCCACTGGTGAATACTGCACACAATACTCAAGGAGGTGCGGGTACGAGTGTTGGCACAGGCAGTACCGAAGCACCGAATCCACCGCAGAAACAAGAAGTAACCATGGCGGCAAGTAAACAGAAACTGCCCAAGTTCACGGGCCAAGCAAAGGAGGATCCGGTTCGGCATTATCAAACGTGTGAAACTATATGGGCTGCCAACGGGGTTGCAGACCAGGATGAATGGATCCGCCAGTTCCCTGCAACATTAAGGGAAGGAGCTATCGACTAGTATTCAAATGTTGATAAAACAGGCATGACGACATGGGACAATGTGAAAAAGGCGATCCAGACGGAATTTGAGTTGTTAAGGGATGACAATGAGATTCTCGCTGAGATTTATAATACCAAGCAAATGAAGAGCGAGTCTGTCTCTGCCTACGAACGGTGACTGAAGGAACTCATCGGGAAGATGGAGTCAGCCCCGACAGACAAACTCAAGAAAAGGTGGTTCGTGGAGGGACTAAAAGCTTCCCTTCGGAAGAAAATGAAAATTGTCCCACCCATGTCATACAGCAATGCGTACAACCGTGCAATGGATTTGGAGAGTGAATGTAAGACCTCCACGAAGACTAAGTCTTCGGATGACGAATCGGAGGCAGAAAGCAGTGAGGGCGAATCGAGTAAGAAAGTGCTTGCCCTACAGAAAGATCTGGAGAGGATGATGAAGGAACTGAAGGCCACCAAGGGAGGCTCGAGCAAAACAGAGGAAGACATCGTGTGGTGCACAAACTGCAAAGAAGCAGGACACACGAAAGGTTCTTGTCCCAAGAAAGCCTTTTGCGACATCTGCCAGATAGCAAGACATTCCACCAAAGAATGTCCCTACAATCTGAGGGCCAGGAATCAACAAGTGCTCTTCACCCAAGAGCAACCCTCCACGTCTGGAGCCGGCGGTCAACAAAATGCTGCATCATCCGGTGGTTATAGAAATAACCGACGGGGAGGCAGAGGCAATAATGAGAACAACAATAATTGGCCACGGATCCAGTATGATGCGAAGGGGAGACCTATGATACAGTGTAGAAACTGTAATCAATGGGGACATTTTGCTCGTGACTGCCAAACAGAGGCTATCGCTCCACAAAAACTGTGTCGGTGGTGCGGACCGGGGGACCACGAGGATGCTAACTGCCCGAAGCCCAGTTGTAACATCCTAAAAATGGAACGAGGGGGCACTGAGAAGATCCTAGCAATCACACGCGGGCAAACCAAGAAGGCCACGTATCCTCACCCTCCGACGGAGAAACAAAGTGTGCTCGAGGTGAAGGCCGAGATGGAGAAGGGTATGCAATACCAAAGGGACTCCACCAACACCGGCACTTCTACCCGAGCCATGGCCGAACAAAATATCTTAAGGCAGATGATGCAACTGGAGATACCGGTAAAGGTCAAGGACCTTATGGAAACAATGCCGCATCTGAAAAAAACCCTATTCCTAGGCCAAAACGTTCCAGTGAGCATGGTTGAACGGACGGAGGTTCCCGGCGGCTCCGCAGCCGACCCCATGATGTTATCAATAAATAATGGGCGGAACCCTGCAGTGGTGGAGATGGGTATCTTGGGTACCATCCTCACGAACACGATTGTTGACGGTGGATCTGGGGTGAACATCCTACTGGAGGAAACCTGGAAGAGCTTGGGGAAACCAACACTGTGGCCACCGACCTTCAACCTACTCAGGGCCGACCAGCACGACATCAAGCCCCTTGGAACCCTAATGGCACAATAGGTAACCATCGGGACCCAACCATTCATCCTCGACTTCGTAGTAATTCCCCTGAAGCAGAAGGGGTATGACGCCATCCTAGGGAGGGGGTGGCTAGTGACTGCCAAAGCCAATCATAATTGGAACAGAAACATCCTGTCATTTGAGAAAGGGGGAAGGAAGTTTGTGATAGACCTCACAACACAGATGGTCGGAGAAGAGATGGCATCCTCCTCCGGTTTGGAATCAGATGACGGAATAGACGGAGGGGAAGAAACCATGGAGCCCAATGCCGAAGGGATACTGAAAGTGGAGGATGATACAGATTTGTAGTCTATTCCACTGGCAGATGGGCGATTATGAATTATTTCCACCGTCCTGCAACATACAGAAGATTGAGAAAGCCCAGAGTGAGTTCCCTCTGGAATATACAGCATACCGAGAAGGGGAAGCCTGGATGAAAGAGAGCCTTGCCCATGAATTTCGGAAGGAGGAACCCATCCGGTACAAAGAAGCAAAGTTGAAAGAAATAAACCTCGGGGATGAGAAAAATCTGAAAATCATCGTCATGGGAGATGATTGGAATCCTGTGTGGAAGACCGCAGCCTTCAAAATCTTTAATCTCCTTATGTACGGGCAAGAGGCCGTGGTCCCTGTAGAATTTATGGTTCCAAGTCTTTGGATGGCCATTGAAAATAGACTCGGCCATAGAGAAAGCTTGAGGGAACAGCTGCACAATGAGATTAAGCGAGGAACATTTCGGGAAGTCGGCTACAACACGGCTGTCAAGTTGTGGACTCTCGACGGACTGGAGATGCATGCGTCCATCAACAGGTCCAAATTGAAACCTTACCTGGAGAGGATGGACCTGAGAGAAGGGACAGAGCACCCGAGAGGAGAGGATGGAAAGGGACTCGAGCGCTCAAGCAAGTGACCCGAGAGCCGTCCATACGAGCGACCAGAGAAGCATCCGAACAATAAATTGAAAAAATACCCGTACGGCTATGCATGACCGTACGATGGAAAAAAATAAATAAATTTATTAAAAAAAGAGAGAGAGAGAGAGCACTGTACAGTCGTATCGCAGGAAACCACGAACTGTCACTGTACGGCCAGCTTACCGTACGACGGAGGGCAAGGCGAGTTTATTATATCTCTCCCATACGGTGAAGGGAAGCACAACAACAAATAAAAGGCCACGTCCGTACGGCCACGGCAGCAGCGATCGGACACGTGCAAGGAGAAAGTGAGAATAGCATCAAGAAGACACCCGAGGAGAAAGAACTTACCATACAGTGACATGAGAGGAAGCATCCGTACGGCAGAAGGAAGCACCGTACGACCACACATCATATAAACCCGTACGGATGACCACCATACGATGAGGAAGGAAGGAGAACAGGCGCCGTACGGCAACGAAACGAAATTTTAATTTTTCTCGGAACCAAGATTAAGGTTGTACGGCATCGAGAGTGTCTTACGGTAACAGGAGTAAAGTGCACATGCAGAAAACGTCTGGCATCCTGTTGCACGGTGAAAAGAGAAAGGTTATCATACGGCGTCGGGCAGGCAACCTGGGGTACGGCCATAGGATCTCACAGTCCATACGGTGGAACCGAAACCAATAAAAGGAGCAAGCAGTCCGTACGGCTTGGATAGATCATGGGGGTGTTGGGATTGTACGACAAACATAACATCTAAGACTGTACGGTAGAGCACAGTACAGCATAAAGAAAGGTTAAAATGCAAGTCCGTACAGTTCGAAGCACAGTCCGTACGAACTGGGCAAGTGACATTTTGCACAGATGTTGAAAAGTGGGAAACACACGGGAGAAGCGTACGGAAAGGACGGACACTGGTGAAAGGAGAAGTAAAACGCAGAGGAAAGGTAGTCATCTAAAAAAAACGACAAATAAAAACAGGTCATAGTGAATAACGTATGGTACCGAAGGGAAGGACATAAAGAGGTAGTGAGGAAAACATAAGCGGCTAACAGAAAAGAGTATGGGATCAGAAGAAAATCACAAAAATGGTGTGTTCCATGGACTTCTGTGTGGATTTGAGGGTGCTAATTTGGTCTTGGCGGCCCCTCGATCCCGCGGGGGCGCTGCCCCTCGACCCCGCTGGGGGCATTGCCCCCTAAACCCCCATCGTCTACTTGAGGTACACCACAATTGTGAGTTGGGGCATTGGAAACGGCAAGAGGAAATTAGTCAGTTATCAGCCTTTGGGAAGTGTGACCAGTTGATGAGACTCGGAGCTGCTGCAGGCATGGAGTGTATGCATGCCGGAGGTGGAGAGAGCACTGGAGCAAGCCTTTCGAGAGGGGTACTACGCTTTGAGGCACTCAGAGTAGGTGTTGGTTGGACGTGAGGCTGTCTTGGTGGATGCATAGAGGGCTCGAGAGGAGTTGACCACCGGGTTGGAGGCAGTAGAGCGACACTTGGCTCAGCGTACCCAGGAGTTGGAAGAGGAGAAGGCGACACGGGTGGTTATTGAGGTTAGATTGGCTCGGAAGACAGCATTGTTTGAACAAGAGTTAGCGGAGGCTACAGCTGAAAAGTACGTTTTGGAGACAAGTTTGGTGCAGGCATGGGAGGAATGTGATGTGACGAAAAAGACCTATTGGAAGTAGCATTGATCGGGAGGGCGGCACTTCAGCTTTTTCAGGGACGCCCCTCCGCCCCTTCTTCTCAGTGATTTTCTTATTCTATATAGAGTATTTCATCTCCCTTTTGTTGTGAGTCGCCAGAGACGACTTTCTTTTTAGGGGGGATGATGTTAGCCGTAAAGTTTATGTTGTCGTCAGGTGTTAGTTTGCTGATGGGTGTTAGTTATGTTGCCGACGGTTGGGAACGGGTGACGACGTTTGGTCACACCCCTTAGGGTAGATAAATATGTACCACCTACGGGTGAAGGAGATATTATGGTATTATGGATTATTATGTGAATGTACTTGCCAGTCTGGAATGATTAATGAAAGTATTTATTATTCTTTGATATATTCTGTGTTTATTATATTTCTTGTATTATGTCTGTGCAATATTAAGTTTACCCCAATGGGCAAACATTGGTTAATGGTAGCCCCCAAGGATTCTTTGAGTTGTCGTGAGGAATCCGGCAAGGGATCCTCTTTCACTGGCCTTATTTATTATCATGGTTAATTTCTTCAACAAACTCATTACTAAGAGGAGATCTGAGGGGAGGTGGCATGGTATTCATATTGCACACGGCATGGAAGAATCGTCTCACAAAAAGTTTGCTGACAACACCCTTCTCATGGGTGAAGCCTCTCTTAGGGAGGCCAAATGCATGATGGAAACCTTGGATAGATATTGTGCTTTGTCTGGTCAGATGGTGCACTGGTAGAAATCAGAAGTGTTCTTCAACACCTGCCCCCATAAACAAAGGGAGATTTGTAGCATTCTCAAGGTAATAAAAAGAGGCTTACCAAGTAGATTTATGGGCACACTACTCTTTGCAGGGTTGTGTAATGCTGAACTATGGTTGAAGTTGGTTAATGCGTGTACTAGTAAGATGGAAGGTTGGAAGAGCAAATGGCTCTCTTTTGCAAGATGCATTCTCATGCTCAAATCGGTTATTTCCGCCATCTTGATTTACTCCATGATGTGCATGAAAATTCCTGGGAAGACCATTCAAACTATTGAGCAAAAGATGAAGAAATTCTTTTGGAATGGTAGCCAAGGGCAGGACAAAATTCCCATTTTGGCATGGGACAAGGTTTGTGCCCCAACATTGGCAGGTGATGCTAGATTGAGAAATTGGACATTAATGAACGAAACAATGGGAGCAAAACTGATCTAGATGATGTATAAAAAACCCAATCATAAATGGGCTAGACTCCTGAAATGCAAGTATCTTGATCTCAATGTAGAGAAAGATTGTTAACTGTGAGGAATGCATTGCGGGGATCTACCATTTTGAACTTCATGATGGACTACAGACATTTGGTCACGTATCACATTTCCTAGAAGATAGGTAATGGAAAGAAAAAAATATTCGGAGAATCACGAAGCAGAAGTGGAGAAGACATGTAGCAGATTACATGACAAAATCAAAAGAGTGACTATGTGGTCCTAGAAGGAGGTTGATATCCTTGGGCAATCCATGGCTGAACAACATGAATTGGTTGAGTTCTTGAAGAAACCAAATATTATCTTAACAGGTGGGGAGGATGAGATTATTTGGTGTAGATCTAAAAGTGGCGATTACTCGATTAATATCAAGTACAAATTGGCAGAGTCTGCAATTGAAGACTCGGATTGGCCAGGACACCTATCTTGGAACAAGAATTGTCTTCCCAAAGCGGAGGCTTTTGCCTAGCTTGCTATCAAGAATAGGATTCTTACTAGTGAAACGCTTATGCGGTGTGGCTACCATGGTCCTTTCGAATGCATGTTGTGTCATGAACATACGGAGATTGTGGACCATCTACTGCTTCATTGTAAGTTCTCTATCCAATGTTGGTATTTTGTGTTTCAAAAGCTTAAACTATCCTTTTTTTGCCCAAGCTCAATCAAGCAGCTTTTCCAAAGTTGGAATTGTCCAACTACAAAGTCAATTTCTTGCATTTGGCACATTTTCCCATCAACAATGGTCTGGGAACTGTGGAAAGAACAAAAATGATGGATTTTCCAACGCAAAGCAGAATCAATGGACAAATTTGCATGAGAATTGAGAATGCGATCTCAAAATTGGTTAATGTTGGTGTCTCCCAGCAGAACTGAAGCAAATTCCCATCTAGTTTGTCAAACGGTTTACTGCTGAAGAATTGGGCTGGCCTAAAATTTCAGCCCGTTAATGGGTTTCCAAGGGCTAATCCCATCTCAAAATCAAGCAGTGAGGTACAGTGGGAAAGGCCAAAGGGGTGGATCAAAATCAATTTTGATGGTACGTCCAAGGGTAATCCATGGCCATCTAACACTAGATGTGTGGCTAGGGACCCAAAGGGAAATATCTTGGCAGTAGAGACAAAAAAGCTAACAAACGGAACAAATAATGATGCGGAAGCGCAGGCAACACTCTTAGCAGTTAACTTGGCTTCGAAATTAAGAGCAGAGCATGTACACCTAGAAGGAGATTCACAGGTCATTGTCAACACAATATCAAATGGGAGGGCTCATGTGTGGTGCCTAGGCAAAATTATTCAAATCATTCAAGAAAAACTAGAAAGCTTTAAGAATTTCAAAATCACCACATCTTTCGCAAAGGAAATATGTTGGTGGATGCTCTATCCAAATTGGCAATCCTCTTCGCTTACAAATTTGGAACGAACTTGGTGAAAAATTTGGCAACAGTAGTGTTTGATGTGTAATGATGATGTGATGCAGGAGCATCCTTGGGAAGTTGGCAATCCTGCATGTTGGTATGTTTTGTCCTTGTGTTGCTCGGTTACAGTGTTGACCGAGGGGCTCGGTCGTAGGAGTATTGCTCGGTTGCAGTATTAACCGAGGGACTCGGTAGTTGAAGGAACTCGGTAAAACTTTTGGTGTTCGGTAGAACCTGTGCTCGGCAATGCTTGTGGTGCTCGGTCGACATGCTGGCTCGGCGATCCCTGGCTTGCTCGGTAGTTTTACTGTCACTCGGTAGTTTGGCTTACCGACTGGAGTTCTTGGGGTTTTGGTTGGCCGACTTGATGCATTTAATTTGGGTAGTGAGTATTGTTGATGTCAATTTTGTACCACTACATAACATATAGCAATTGAATACTTGATATAGAATACCAAACACTCAACCCTCTCTTGAAAAGTAATTACTCATGAAGAACATGAGATAACTCCAAGGTTCCTTACCCCTGTGGATACTAACTCAGTTATATTAATGTGATTTTTTGGTTAATCACGTAGGCGGGCTTACGTTGTTCATTCAAAGATAACTTGGTGGTACTTCACTTGCTTGACTTGTTCTTTTCTCCTTGATCACTTTCACTTTCAACTACTCCTACCACTAACTGCTTACTACTCTACTACTACTCCTATGAATGAAAAAATTAGCAAATGGACGGGAATCCAACCAAAATGAAAGCTTGCCTGCGGCGCTACCTCCATTGGTGCAGTGATTCAAGGGGAATTGGACTAGATTACCACACAAGGCTTCCTAACAAGCCGCTAGGATGCTAGTGGCCTAGTATATAGATCCCTATCAAACATTCACTAACATCACCATACAACTAGCCATCTACTTCTACTCTAACAACATGAAATGAAATCCTACTTTAATTTGAGAGGTGAGAAGAACCATGCAATACACCAAAATGATCATGTATATCCACCATGCAAACCACAACAATGAATAGAGAACAATTTTGATAGTATTTTGGCAACAATTCTCCAACATAACTCTCTTTACAAATGAGAACAAATAGCCTTATATAGAGGCTTCAAAATTACGAGTGGCCAAGATTAAGGGGCAAAATCAAGGGCCAAGATTAAACTTTACAAACCCTAATTAGGGTTACCATCTTTCAACCAATTACATGAGGGCACCAACTTTGTGGGCCAATGAGAAAATTACAATAATCTGTCAACCAATGAGAACATAGGACATTTGGCATGATTTGATTGCATGCACATGAAATTGCCACCTCATCAACCTTATCTTATAAATTTATTTAATCCTTGAGATGAGGTGAAGCATTAGATGCTTGAGCTCGTCCTTAGAAACTTTCTCATCACCACTTGAACTTGCTTGTACTTGATGTCCTGACCTCGAAAGGGTGAGGTTTCTATGCACTTGGGGTAATCTTGCCTTGGCCTCGGTGGCTTGCCTGGATGTGAACCTTCTTGCAATTTGAGAGCCTTGCTCTTGGCCACTGCCTTGAAATCGAACTTGACCTCTTTCAACCTTTCGTCTCGCTTTCCTCCTTCATTATCCTTGCCTTCCTTAACCTTCATGGTCTTCTCTAACCTTCTTACTCGAATTTGGTTTGCATGCACCCCCCTCTGCTTCAATACTCTTGGGTTTTGGGGGCACCTGCCTTGGCCATACCTCCTTCATAAATCTAACCAAGCTAGCTTGCACGAATAGCCAAGCCCTGCCTAGCCTCAAATATTCTCAAATCTCTTCCAATCTGCAATGAAACCTGCCCCCTCACTAATGTTTTCCTCTTTGGCTAACCCTTGAATGTCTTCAACTGTTCGGACTGCCACAACCTCGCCCCTTGGCATAAGCATCTGCCTCAACTATAGTGGTGCAATGCATCTCCCCAAATCTGGATTTGGTTTGACTAGCAAAGCATCACCAACAGCCTTGCAATCAAATAGAAGAGGTAGTACCCCATGTAGAATTGCTTCTAATTTTGCACTATCCAAAGTTGCAACTCTAAATTCTCGCTAATGACCCTAGCCCAATCAAACTTTCTTTTTCCATTCTCAATTCCTTCAATAAAATAATACATCCAAGGATCAAATTGTGTACCTTGAGCGGAGCCCATGACTCGGTTGAGAAGCACAATAAGGTCGCCATACTCTGATTTGAAATCTGACCTGGTAAGCCTTGACGACTTGGTAACTCCTTTCTTGCCTTCCTGCAACCAACTCCTAACTGTACCATGCTCACTGTGCCAATGCTGGTGTCACCCACTTGCTTCAATTTTGAGAAGGTGGTCTTGGGCATCATGTCTTCCTTATCTTTCTTGGTATACATTCCCCTTGGGTTCTTGCTTACACTAGCATCTGCCATCCTAACCCTTATTTCTATCTCTTCTTTTTACAGTGAGGTGGGACTACACTTATCTATGCCCCTCCAATCCTAAGAATGGAACTACCACTTATTTCTGCCTCTTCAATGCCCATCACACTACACTTATCTCTGTCTCTCCGCCTAGGGATGGAACTACCACTTATTTCTGCCTCTTCGAAAACTTATGAGATGGACTACACTTATATCTCCTAACTTCGTTCCTAGGGGTGAGACTACCACTTATATCTCCTTTTTCCAAATCCTAGATAAAAACTACACTTATATCTCCCAACTTCAAGCCCTAGATGAAATGATGAAGTGATGGATGGATGATGCAAGCAAGAAATGGAGGAAAGAACCCAATAAGAACAAGGAAGAATTCTGCCTTACTAACCAACCTTCACCAACAAACTTGACGCTCCTCTTCTACACCAAACAAGCCCTCTCTCCTCCAAAGAAGAAGATCAAAATCTGCAATCCTCCACAAAAATTTTGCAAGTCCACCTTATGTTGGCAGCCTCCTCTTATGATTTCGCAATTCTGCTCCAAACAGCAGTCCCCTTTGTTCACTCAAAATTCGCAGCCCCTTGCTCTAATTTGCTGGCTCCTTAACAATTTCGCAGGCCCCAAAAATAGCAGCCTGCCCTTGAAGATTTTCGCTGCCCTAGCTCCAAAAATTTTCGCAAGTCTGCTGCCTCCCTTACAAATTGCAGCCTTGCTGCTCTTGAAATTTCACTCCCATGCCCAGATTTTGCTGCCTCCTTTGCCCAGATCTGCTCCTCAAATTCGTTGTCAAGAGAAAGGGAGAGAAGTGAATGAGATGATGAAATGAAGTGGGGGAGAGCTCCCCTTATACACCAAATTTTTTCTTCCAAAAAGTAGGGCTGACTTTATAGGAGGGAAAAAAAAAATTAAAATTGCCAAGACAAACATGAATTAAATGAAATAAATCGCACAGCCCTAGGGGATTTAATTTTAATTTAAAATTGGGCCAGCCTAGTGCAAAATTATGGGTTTAAATTAGCCAAATCCGAAATTATCATAGGCCCTAAAATTGAAATTTTGAAAAAAGGTCATGTAGGCCTCTAATATAGCTTTAAACCTTCCCCATTGTGGACCCAATAACCTACCTTGAGTTTCACACCTCTTAGGCCTTAAAATACATTGAATTTAACACACAAAGGGGCCCAAATTAAATTTCTAAATTACAAACACTCGAGCCAAAAATATGATTTTAATGCATTTAATCATGACAACCAAATCCAAAATCGAAAATTGCAAGCCAATAATAATTTAAATAATTTTCAATTTTCATTTACTCTTTTTCCCCACTTAAAATTTTGAAAATCCCACTTGGCCATTTAATTTTTATTATTTTGCAACCCAAAAATCATTTTGCAAGCTAGTTTTCATTTGGCAATTAATGTTTTCATATTTTGCAATTTATGATCTCCAATTGGCAATTTAATTTAAATTTCATTTAATTTCCATTTTCACCACCAGAAATTTACAAGATTTTCCCAAAAATATCCAAATTCACAATTAAATTTTGAAAATGTTCAAGTTATTCAATTTCCAAAATTCATCCAAGTCCAAAATTTGCAATTTTGTCCCACCAGATATTATTCTAACAATTGAAATAAAATATTCCTGTTGAATTTCATTTGGCCTAAAGACAAAATCGACCGTTTAGAAAAACCAAGTTTCCGCAAGGTGAAAACAAGCTATACCCTCCCAGGCACCTCAAGAACATCCAAGGTGTAAAATTTTCATTTCAAAACCTTTGGATCGCCCAAAATTCGCTAAGGCATCCAAATACTCTCAAAAGTGACATCCAAATCCCCTGATTCAAGAAAATTGCCAAGGCTTGCTCGAAAATTGGGGGTCCCCAAATTCTTTGGGGCGATGGTGTGAAAACCTCACAACAAGTATTACATTCTCCTAGGTAGATCTAGAGCCCGACATGGAGAATTATTTAGTTGTAAGGCTATTTGAGAGCCGACTTGTATTGCTTTTAATATTTGTTGTTTTAGGAGCCGACTTGGGCTTAGGAGTTATTTCTTTCTTCCAGCCGACTTGTGGCTGAAGAAATAATATTTAAGAAAGGTCTAGGGTAATTGTTGTAGGGGCGAGGTAGTGAGAAAAGGAGCAGAGATTCAAGTTAGGAATTTGAAGCTGCGACTTGGTGAGCAGAGCTAGTGGCTGAGGCTTAGAAAAAAGGGGATTGCTTGGTGGCTTGCGAGCACAAGTTTAGATCTTGCTGGAGGTTTCTACCAGATTGTTGTAGCTTGTTATTACTGATTTGGCTAGCTAGGGTTAGGGTTTGAATTGGATCTTGCAGAACTATTACTTGCTTTGTAATTGGCCGTAACCAGGAAGGCCTTACAGCCCGGCACATTGCATGTAATCAGTTATTTTATGAATAAAGAATTCAAATTGTTGCAGATCTTGTTTTGTTGTTGGATTCCTTTATGTGGTTGTATAGTTGGGGGCTTGGACATCTCCTTTGGGAATCCTCTCGACATTGCATTGCATCAGGTGGTATCAGTGCTTGAAGTTCTTGAGTGTGTGGACAAATCGCCGAAGTTGAGGCAATTTGCACCTGGACCTTGGGTTGGTGATTTGTTGCCTTGGGTTTTCGAAGATCTTGAAGATGCCTCCGAGAAGTTGGACCCTAGGGCGATTGCAGATTTTTGTGATACTGTGGAGTCTAGGATTACAAAGAAGGTTAAAGTTGATTTCAGATCTGAGATAAAATTGATGAAGAATGACATGATCGCTGAGATCATGAGGGCTATTGTTGGTATGTCAAGGAATGCGGGCACTGAGGATGGCTATGAGGAAGCTGTTGAAGACTTTGAAGCTGCTGGATTTAGTGGAGATGACAGAACCGATTGGAGGGACAGAATTGGTCGGTTGCAGAGATCTGGAGCTCGGTTAAGTGTTGGTTACCAAATGGAAGTTTCTAACTTCTCTGGTACTTTGAGACCTAAGGACTTGATTGATTGGATTGGTGAGTTAGAAGACTTCTTTGAGCTTGAAGAAATTGAAGATCCTCTTAGAGTGAGGTTGGCACAGACTAAGTTGAAAGGACATGCTTCTCTTTGGTGGAAAGAATTGCAAAGAGAAAAAGAAGATGAAGGTGAAATGAAGATCAATTGGTGGAGGTTGATGGTGGCAAAATTGAAAGCTAAGTTCATACCTGTCGACTATGAACTTGAATTGTTTAAGAAATTGCAGAATTTGAAGCAAAAAAAATTGACTGTTGAAGACTATATCGAGGAGTTCTATAAGTTGACTATTCGGTCTGGACACAGAGGACTCGGTAAGGAAAAGGTAGCTCAGTATGTGAATGGCTTGAGATTCAATATTCAGGATGAGATTGGTATGCTGAAGATTGATTCGGTTGAGGATGCTTATCAGTATGCCCTGAAGGCAGAAGATAAGTTGAAGAGGAGACAACATGGTAATTCCCGAGGGAAGGAGAAGCTTGATCACTCGGTGAAGGATAAGCCAACTGCTGAAGATGAACCAAAACCTGTTGAGCCGAGGAAGAGGACAAGTAAGGTTGCCTTTAAGGGTACTTGTTTTCGTTGTGGTGAAGGACATAGAGCTTATGAATGTTCCCAGAAGGTTGGTGATCAAAGAACTGCTGTGGTGAATGAGAACATACTGAATGAACCTGAGGTAGAGTCAAAAAACTTGTTGGTTCGAAGAACATTGCTCGGTACTAAGGTGGAACTTTGTCAGAGGAGTAACTTGTTCAGAACGAAGAACATTGCTCGATACTAAGGTGGAACTTTGTCAGAGGAGTAACTTGTTCAGAACTCGGTGCAAGTCAGGAGGTAAACTTTGTAATGTGATTGTGAATAGTGGTAGTACGGATAACCTTGTAGCTGAGGAGATGGTTCAAAAACTTGGTTTGAAGAGAGTGAGACATCCTTGTCCTTATAGGATTGGTTGGTTGCAAGATGTTCATGCTTTGGAAGTGAGGGAGCAATGTCTTGTTGATTTTCAGATTGGCCAGTATAAGGATCAAGTGTTGTGTGATATTGTGGACATGAGTAGTTGTCACATATTGCTCGGTAGACCTTGGCAGTATGATTGGAGGGTTGTGCATGATTGTGTCAGGAATGTGTTTACTGTTGAGAAAGGTGGCAGGAAGTTTTCCCTGATGCCTTTGCTAGATACAACACTCGGTAGGAGGAACCTGAGTTTTGGAAGCCGAGTTGAGTTGACGAATCCTGAGAGGGTTGGAGATCAATATGGAGAACAGACCTATGGAATGTCAAAAAAAGACTTGAGAAGGAAAAGAAAGAAGAAGTTGATCCAGGGTAAGAATGTTAAAGATTTGAAGGACATGTATGTGAAGAACCAATTCGGGGTTTGTGTTGAACCTCGAAAGATGTTCTTCCAGCCTTTGAGAACATCTTTTCGCACCTAGGGTGTCTGATGCAGAAGCATCCTCGGGAAGTTGGCAATCCTGCATGTTGGTATGTTTTTTCCCTGTGTTGCTCAGTTACAGTGTTGACCAAGGGGCTCGGTCGTAGGAGTATTGCTCGGTTGCAGTATTAACTGAGGGACTCGGTAGTTGAAGGAACTCGGTAAAACTTCTAGTGCTCGGTAGAACCTGTGCTCGGCAATGCTTGTGGTGCTCGGTCGACGTGCTGGCTCGGTGATGCCTAGCTTGCTCGGTAGTTTTACTGTCACTCGGTAGTTTGGCTTACCAACTGGAGTTCTTGGGGTTTTGGTTGGCCGACTTGATGCATTTAATTTGGGTAGTGAGTATTACATTCTCCTAGGTAGATCTGGAGGCTAACATGGAGAATTATTTAATTGTAAGGCTATTTGAGAGCCGACTTGTATTGCATTTAATATTTGTTGTTTCAGGAGCCGACTTGGGCTTAGGACGTATTTCTTTCTTCCAGCCGACTTGTGGCTGAAGAAGTAGTATTTAAGAAAGGTCTAGGGTAATTGTTGTAGGGGCGAGGTAGTGAGAAAAGGAGAAGAGATTCAAGTTAGGAATTTGAAGTTGCAACTTGGTGAGCAGAGCTAGTGGCTGAGGCTTAGAAACAAGGGGATTGCTTGGTGGCTTGCAAGCACAAGTTTAGATCTTGTTGGAGGTTTCTACCAGATTGTTGTAGCTTGTTGTTACTGATCTGGCTAGCTAGGGTTAGGGTTTGAATTGGATCTTGAGGGATCTTGCAAAACTATTACTTGCTTTGTATTTGGTCGTAACCGGGAAGGCCTTACAGCCCGGCACATTGCATGTAATCAGTTATTTTATGAATAAAGAATTCAAATTGTTGCAAATCTTGTTTTATTGTTGGATTCCTTTATGTGGTTGTATAGATGGGGGCTTGGACATCTCCTTTGGGGATCCTCTCGGCCTTTCACTGTGTCATGATGATTATTAGTGCTAGGGTACATTGGTTGATGGGCGGATGATGTAATGAACTAACATTTCACTTGGACTGGGCATGCGAATGGTGAAGTATGATGGTGCATTTATGAAGGTGGCAAAACAACCTTTTTGTCCAAATTATTTTCATCTTTTTGGGCATTCGTTGGAAATGTTTTTTGTCAACATCTGGTGTCATTTGAAGGAAAGTGACAAGTGCAGGGGTGAGATGGAGCCAAATTTCAACTTCAAGGCAGACAAACAGCAAATGTCGTTCTAGGGTCGAGTCACAAAGGAGAGATTGAAGATCATCTTCACCACTAATGATTTGTTCTTCCTAATGTTGGTCAAGGCACTGCTAGGGATCGATTTCATCCTCTCCAAATTTAAATACCATGCGAACACCACGGTTTCCTCCATGTTTTGTGTGTGGGGGTTGGAAATGGATAGTTGGGCAAGGGTGAGGTGTATTGTAGAGTGGTGCGTCAAACCAGAATGGAGAATTGAGCTGGATGAAGTCTTGAATCTGGCGGAGCCAGGTGTGGGTTTTGTAACTGCAAGGGGTGATTGGATTGGTATGCCTGGCTACCCCCATCATGCCCACCCCTTTTTCCCTTGGGGTGCTCTGGAGAACAAGGACAGGCGGCGTGAAGAGGCCAAGAAGTATTGGAATATGATCAAAGATTATGTGTAGGACTAGGAGACAGTGTTGGCTGCAGGGTTTCCCAAAGAGCAAATGGACAAGTCACACCTCAAGTACAAACTTGTGATTTTTGGAGGCAAATCCCTACCGTGGGTCAGCATCGTGGACATGGGACAAGGGCTGGCAGAGGCGAAAAGAGATGTGGTCATGACCATGGAAGATGAAGCCCTTGAGGGCTGGTGTGGTGGGAGAAGGAATGGGCAAGGGCCACGCCTACAAGGTTGAAGTCTTTTTGGTTTTTTGAAGCTACTGATGGGAATGAGTTCCAGGTTTTTGGGTCTGTTCCAATTTTGCTGTGTCGTTTTAGTTTCATGCAAATGTATATTTTGATTGCATGAATTTTGTACTCATGGCAGTCTGTAGTTCAGGATGATAGGGTGTAACTGTAGGGTCATATGTAGGGTTTTGAAATGTACAGACTGTATGTTGATTGTGTGGCAGTGTATTTCCTGTATGATGTGGGATGTGGGTGGTGAGGTTTTTAGTAATGCCAATGGGAGCAGTGATGCAGTCTGGTTTGGTTTGTAGGGTGATGGCAGTAGTTTTCTCTGTGAAAGATTGTATGAAAACCTTTCAATTTTTAATATTATTAATAATAAAACATATATTTTACCGACCAACAAAAAAGAAACCAATTCTATTTCTAAGGCTGCTATTAGTGTCCCAATCCAAAAACAAATAATAAATGGGAAGTCTACATCAAAATCCAAAAACTTAAAATTTTGGCCATCTAAAAAAAATCACAAAATTTATTTGAGAACAAGAACAAGAACAAGGTTGAAATATTCAAAAAAAAAATTGATGCAAAGTTCTAATGTCATTAAAAATAAATATTGCAAAAATTTCATGCTAAACTTTTTATCTGACAAGGTATGGAATGTTAATTTCAGACTAGAGAACTTCCAAGGTAATAAATTGTATGTAGCCAAAGCATAATCTTCACAAACTCTGTGTAACACTTAAAAAGATCCGTTTTTCCAGTATTAAAAGGTCAACTAATCTCCAGTTTCAATTATTTTAATAAAAATTCTTGGCTTGCAGATCCCTTCCAATTTTTTGCAACTTCCTACGACACCTAAAAATGTTTTGTACTTGTGTTTTTGTTCAATGAGAATCCTGATATCTGAAACGCTTAGTAACAACTTAGTTAAAAAGATATGCTGTGTAACTCCATCGAGACATCTCTACTTAGCTTCACATATTTGTCCATACATTTTCTAAAATTAACAATACTTTTCAGTTTCACTATGGATACAACCTGGGACCATATCAACTCAGGAATTACCACACATATGTAAGGTCATTTTGTTGATGATTTATAGCATCAGTTGGAATAATCACATTATTGAAATCATAAGCACAAGCACTTTCCATATGTCAAGATTATTATTAGCATAATTAATAATGTAATAATTATTATGTATATACATATGTATGCATATATATAATAAAGAATGGCTTCTTTATTATATATATATATATATAGATATATATATATATATATATATGTGTGTGTGTGTGTGTGTGTGTGTGTGTGTGTGTGTGTGTAATTGAGAAATTATTATATTAATTATGATAATAAAGATAACCGAATATGAGAATATAATACATAGTGATTATGAATACCGACTAAATAAATATCATTAATTAAATCGATCAATGAAGATCAACTAACAAGTCGATAACATATTGGAGACCAAAATTAATCATGGAGACCGATAACAATGGGGAGAAGTCATGTCCACGAAAGAACATGACTCCACGTGAACATGTCCACGATGTCCCTTCGTGGACATGGCTCCACATTAACATATATTATGTGTGATCGGGGTCGATAATATGCAATACAGAAATTGATTAGTAAAGGAAAGGAAAGGAAAGGTCCTTTTATAGTCCACGACACTAGCCATATGTTTTTGGGTCTACATATGGTGACAGTGATATGGGACTACCTCGTACTCCTTGCGGGAGGCACCTAACTGCACTACAAACGAGGCGTACATACCCTACCCCTTGTGGGATTTGAACTTGTGACCTCTCTTTTAATGTAATAATTATTATGTATATACATATGTATGCATATATATAATAAAGAATGGCTTCTTTATTATATATATATATATATATATATATATATATATATATATATATATATACATGTGTAATTGAGAAATTATTATATTAATTATGCTAATAAAGATAACCGAATATGAGAATATAATACATAGTGATTATGAATACCGACTAAATAAATATCATTAATTAAATCGATCAATGAAGATCAACTAACAAGTCGATAACATATTGGAGACCAAAATTAATCATGGAGACCGATAACAATGGGGAGAAGTCATGTCCACGAAAGAACATGACTCCACGTGAACATGTCCACGATGTCCCTTCGTGGACATGGCTCCACATTAACATATATTATGTGTGATCGGGGTCGATAATATGCAATACAGAAATTGATTAGTAAAGGAAAGGAAAGGAAAGGTCCTTTTATAGTCCACGACACCAGCCATATGTTTTTGGGTCTACATATGGTGACAGTGATATGGGACTACCTCGTACTCCTTGCGGGAGGCACCTAACTGCACTACAAACGAGGCATACATACCCTACCCCCTTGTGGGATTTGAACTTGTGACCTCTCTTTCAAGAGTACAAGTTCTCCACCACTAGGCCAACTCAGGCTGTCACCATTGTAACAATAACATATGCAGTTCGGGTTCCTCTCTGAATTAACATTCAATACAATCTCACATTGATAGTAATACATGCTGCTCGATATTTATATATAGAAGACATTAATTCACTGCAATTAATTGTGATATAGTTATCAGCAACAAATTGCTATATGTATAATCAAAGATATGAGATAGAACTTAGACCATAAAATTTAATATTCTACCATATACAAATCTGATCCAAAATTAACACATTTGCTAAACTACTAAGTTATTTAGCTCTTTTTTAACTCCTTTCTTGACCATTGACCTGTGATCTGACATATAGCAATTCAAACTCCCTTCAATTAGATACATTAAATTGAATAAATACCATATTTCATTACCCCAAACTTAGATTGAATCATTGAACTTGAGTTCAAATAAAAATCACACATGGAACGTAGCATCTTGATAAAGAAATAGCTACATTCACCATAGTTATGAGATTTTGATCTATGTGATTGCACACAAGAATAAGGTTTAAACTCCACATAATAACAGTTTTGGACATGGAACAACACATACTAATATGCACCAGCTAGGCAACTATACCGAGAGAGGATTGTCTAACTCTAAAAAACATGATGCAAGAAAGCAAATATAGTTTACACCTCAAAAACTGAACACAAAAGATAAAAAATATGAACTTGAAGTGGAGAGGAATATATATCATACAAAATAAAATAAGGAAAACAAGAAACACCATTCAAAATGAGGAATAGTACAACGGATTGAAGAACTAACATTTGTATCAATTAAACCTACCAATTGTAGGAACTGTAGATAGAATTTCTCCAATGTGTAGCTTGTACAATATTGTTGTCTTACCAGCTGCATCTAATCCAAGCATCACAACCTACAATAAAAAAAAACACTAAATGAAGTTAAGGACAACAAGAAAAGTAGCAACATGAGAAGATTAGGTAGCAAGACAATAAAGCGAAGGATACAGTTCAAAAACAAAAGTGTTGTGAAATCAAGATCGTCCTATAGAGTATATATATGAGTGATGTAGTGAAATAGATTACCATTGTTATTGATCTTTTCACTAGCCATCAATATGCATTTATATCCTTTGAATAGTCATGTCTTGAAGAGTCATGACCCTTCATAACCTGATTGGTAATATTAACTATATTGTAACATATACAAATATCAAATGCTCTTAATATATATATATATATATATATATATATATATAGGCTATTAGATTAATTATATCAATCAATTCGATGCTATATTTCAACAAAAAGAACCCAAGGGATGCTTATAAAAAAGCAGACAAAGTAGATCAAAGATTAGAACACAACATCCAAAGGATTATGAAAAGAAGACATGGGTAATCAAAAGAGTAAAAAAGAACTATGTTTTGCAGTATTCCCAACAAGGAAAGCATGAAGCAAGGGGAATGTTATCATGATTGACATTACAAAATAAAATAATTCTAAGTGGTGAATGTGTAAATATGCATTAAGCTAACAGGGGTGTGCAAGTACAAGGGTACACCTGGAGCTGCTTTCCCAAAACTTGGACATGCAGTTACAAGGATGCAGAAAGCTGAGAGGTAATGCAAGGTTCACATCTTTAGGTACACTGTAATGCATAGACTAAAACATCAAACTTTTGATCTTGAACTTGAAACAAAGCATCATCATGAAACTTCAAACAACTGAAATCAAATATATCATTTTTCACTTTTTTTCATTCTAGGTTTTAGTAATTTTGGGGCACGCATATGAAATTTTTGGAGTAATTCATTGGATACACCAAGGTGTAATAAGTTGTATTGTGTGTGCCTTCATTGTGGATTTGGGTGCATTTCACACCCACACCCAGATATGTCTCTGAGGTGACCAGATTTTAGTCAAGCATGCATGCCCTAACAAGCTTGATATTATTCATCCATATAGTATACTTTACTTATGTAAGACTGATACAGAGAACTTTGATAAATTGTTTGCATGAAGTATTGTGGGTGACAATTACCCCAAGCCCCGTATGCATAAAAAAATTGACCTTCAAATGAGGTAATCTAGCTTCAGTCCCTGAACTGAATTTAAATATAACTATGGGATAAAAACACGATAAATGCAACCTTATATTACTCGAACCATGCAAACAATAGACACGTAATTTATTTTTACACATTAGAAAACAAATCAAAGAAAATTAATTTGCCCTAATTAAACGGTTTTCGTGCCTTAATACAAAGTTGATGAAGGCTCTACTTGTGCATATGCTAGCACAAAGATTGCTCAGTACAATATGAACAAAATTTGAACTTGACTTCAAACAAAAATCAAACATGGAAAATAAAATAAATATTCTGAATGTTGTTTCTGCTATATATGCTGGTATAAGTACAGATGCCCTAGGGTGGTGACTGCTAACCCTAGGTAACCAATTCTTTTCTCTTTTTTTAAATTGTTTTTCTGTAAAAATCATATTTCTCTTCTTCTTTTCTGAAACTATCAAATTTCTCTTTCTTTCTTTCTTTTTCTGAAAAGATTGTAACCTTGTCTTCTTTGCTATAATGTTTGCAATATTTTAATGGGGACATAAAACTTGAAATTTATTATGATGGAAAATTCATATTTGAACTCACCTCTCTTCAATATATTCAGCACTTGTGATTTCTTTCCCTTGGGCAATTTCTTACCAATATGCTCTTAACACTCCAGCATACTGCTATCGGCTATCGCACACTTTTTTCATACTACTCGAAATTGGCATCCAATGCTTCCTCATAGAGTAGCACCTCTAGATCAAGTTTGCAAATGATCAAACCACTAATCAATCTCATTTGTCACTTTCCAGTATCATAATGCTTCACACACTTGTGAATAAACTCATGACTTTGCGTGAAAACCAAGAAAGAGACCCCTTCAACGAGACTAATATCCATCAACTTCTTTGCCATTTTGCTTCCCTTTTTGACTCTTCTTTGCCATCTTCTTTCCCACTTTTTTTTTTTTTTGCCGTCTTCTTTCCATTTTCTATTCTCATTCAAATTTGACTCCTCTTCATTTATAAGGCACTCGTTGATTTCTCGAATCTTAAGAAATTCATTTACCAAAACCAACCTAATCTCAACTGATTGGAAATGGCTTTATACCTTGGAAACATGAGTTTGATAGCCAGCTGCTGATTTTGTTTTGATTGATTCCATTCATTTTAACAAACCTTCACACTGCTATTGAAAAATTGATATGATGATGAACCACAGTCAAAACCTTAGGAAATCAGTTGAAAAAAACACAAAGAAATACCTCTCGCAAAGTCATTGCATTCACTGTTGTTGATTTCTGCTTGTAAACTTACTGAAAAGATGACTGAATTCAGGCAATTTGATGTATAAGTACAGCCAAGGATTTGAATGAAGACAATCTGAAAAAAAATTTTAAAAATGCCAGTTGCAGCTGATGTAAATCTGACATTTTGGAAGTTAAAACCCTTGTTGAAGATGAAAATTCTATTTTAAATCAGACTCCCTGATAAAAGTTGATTGAAGACTTGCTGGAAGTTGATGAAAACTGATCAACCTTGTTCCTAAAAGCCCCTTCAAAATATTGTCGTGCTGAAAGTGTCGCTACCAAACATGAAAACCTAGCTGAAAGTAGAGATAATTCTTGAAAATCAAAGAGGATTGCACGAAAATATGAAAGGCCTAATATAATCAGGCACCCTGCCAAAATTTGATGGACAACCCTCTGAAATGACAGCTGCCCCTGCTGATATGACAAAGACTTTGAACTAAATCCACTGTTATTAATCCAACTCAGCCATGTTTTGGAAGAAAACAACATGAAGGATGAAGAAAGAATGGAAGGAGATTGATCAATACACACAAAAGCATCTACTATTTTCAATCTCTTCAAAACCTAATTATAGCATACTATTTTGCTTTTTGTTTTTTATTAAACTATTTTGAGTTTCCTTCCATATGGAGTGCCTAATAATAGCAGAAGCAACTTTTCTCGAAGGTTATGTCCCTTCATTAAAAGGCGCACAACTTTATATACAGGATTTTTAAATCAAAATCAGTTGGTCTCTTTAGCAGGCATGCTCCAATGTATGCTGATGCGAATTATGCCCTCAATTCTCTGTCTCCACTTTGTGGCACACACTCTT
This sequence comes from Chamaecyparis obtusa, assembly GCA_027943335.1. NCBI lineage: Eukaryota > Viridiplantae > Streptophyta > Pinopsida > Cupressales > Cupressaceae > Chamaecyparis > Chamaecyparis obtusa. The sequence goes on along the minus strand of BSBK01003135.1, from coordinate 1,529,510 downwards.
CTACAGCATTGCAGACTTCATGTTTTGGAAACTCATTTCTCCCTGCTCAAGGCATGCTCTAGTAAATAGTGTTTGCAATTCTGTCTTAACATCAAAACCAGAACTCCTCTTAACCAATGTCAAGCACCTTATAATGCCTTTGCAAATTTTGTCTTTTGAAAGTTTGTTTCTATGTTCAGGGGTGCATGCCTGTTAATGGACTTAAATTTATTTTTATTTTTCAAACTTTACGTTGAACCTTAAATTTGCACACACCAATATGCTATCTTGCATAACTTTCAAAAACTCAAAATCTGCTTCTCCATTATATTGTGCACACTAATCCATGCCACTGCAAATTTTTGTTTACTTAAGCTTGTTGCACTTCATGGTGAAAAACGGAGAAATGCTGAGAGGGGGAGGGGGTGAATCAGCGTTTCAAAAACTAATACAAAAGAAATAAAGGAGAGACACACACACACAAAAGAGGAAGAGACACGCAGAAATTTATCACGTGGAAAACCCAACAGGGTTAAAAAACCACAGCTACTCTAATCACTTGGGCAACAACCCTTTTACACTGAGAGCTACAACTCTCCTCATCACTTCGCTAATCAGGCTACAACCTTCACTTTAGACAATTACAAATTGTACCAAAGATTTTTACAATGTCTTCACAACAGCATGAAGACCCTTGACTGTGAGTGATCTCAACAGATTTAGATATCCAAGCTTGCTCAAACTAAATCCTTTTTGCACTCACTGCTATCGGTTAATAAACAGTCCACTCCCGCACTGTCAACTTCCTCATACGAGATCTGGTGTCATTAACGTACCACAGTCAATCTCAGATTATCGAAACATTCTCAGTATATAGACTGCAGGTTTTATCTCTAACTGTAAAACTCACACCACTGTCATTTTTAATTTGCTTTACGAGCCTGCTAGATTTCTAATACTCTGTCACCATCAAAAATTTGTCACACTTTCTTCTGTCTTCAGAACTGAATGCATTCCATGCATGCCAAAAGGATATTCACTACTTCTCAACACCACTTCAATCCCAATCAACCCGCACAGGACGGCAGCTACTAGACATTTTAAAATATCCGCATTTGTGTTTACTGTCAAAACAACAGCATATAGTGTTCACTGTCAGTACAACAGCACACAGTGTTCACAGTCAATCCCCCACATACGGTGTTCATTCAGTTCCGGTGATTGTTGACATCCCCGCATTAAACATGTGAGCTCTTCGTGTATGTATTTCCCACAAAACGCCTCTGTCAGTGCATCCTGCTCTCTGCATTTAATCTTCACGCTACTTTTTACAGCCGTGTCCTGTTATATTTTCATACATACTCAATATATTATTCTGCTACATATTTTATGTTTTGAAAGACTTACAGTCTTCGACAATACCCAGCCCTCTGTCTCAACATGTACACTGTGTATATGGTTTTTGATTAATACGTGCTGCTTGGATAGTCGTTTTTTTTTTACACTGTATATTCTTCCGTGAATGTATCTTCTACCTCCGCTGCAGATTACAACCCCCAGACCACTCAATGCGTATGTTCAAAGATAATACTTTACTCCCAAAAGGATAGCTGCGGTTCCAGCTCTTCTTTTTTTGTCGCATTCACATCACTGAGTGTCCATATTGTTTTTAGTTTCCTGACGCCTATTCAAAATAGACACAGTAGCTCACTGTTGTATATCAACTCCAGTCCCATTAAAAATCTCTTTACTCTCATTCCATATGCGTTAAAACGTATGCACTGCCACTCAAACACGGGGCACACACACACCTCTATTCGTCTACAGACAGTGTCACTCTATCTTCAAAAAAAACAACACGTCAAAAGGAACTAAGACTGCTCTCTTACTCTCTGCTCGCTCGTATATTCTTTTTACACACAACGCGACAGCACACTATATGTTTCTTCAGTCACCGTCTCAGTTTTTTGACACTTACTATGCATACATCGGAAAAACGGTAGTTTTCCTTCTCGTACATCAAAAAAAATCTTCACCATGTCTACCGCGTGTATTGGCCTGTTCAAAAATAGAAGACATTTCATATTGACAGTCATCCATCATGCATCGAATACGTAACATTTATCACCCAACCGTTCTTATCGTGCAAGACCCGCATTATGACACCCACCTTGCAGTATACAAAAAACTTTCCAGACGATATCCGACTGGTTATGCTAGAAGATTACACCAGAAAAAAACGTTTTCTTTTTTACCGTGGATTATACCAATTCTTCTGTTCACAAAACGTTTTTTTGACTCAAGACTGCACCAGACGTTATTCCTGCAGCTGACACGCTATCATTTCAAAAACCGCCAAATTGTTCTGGGAAAAAGTAGAAAGAGGAAAACTCTGTAAGAGACACATGTCGCATATGGAACAGAGACCTACGCATGATAAGCACACACAAAGGCTGCGCCAAGTGTGAGGGAAAGAACTGAATCTAAGCCACTGCAGGACAATGACAAAAACACAACACATGGTGGTATGCTCAGCCATTTTAACTTAAAAATATTTGTTTACCTTCACTCTAGCATGCACCCATACAAATGAGATACAAGTTTTTCGATTGAAATTTTGTTTATCTTCATTTTATCACGCACACACTAACGGCCCGCACTAACTAGGCAACCAATCTAAGTTATTTCTTCATCATTTGAACTCCGTTATTTGCCTTTTCAAATGTGTTTGAAAGCTCTTTCCACTACCCTACGAAGACATAAACAAGAGACGACAAAAACCACATTAATTACCATGACCAAGCATTGATGCATAACTCAAGAATGAGGAAACAGCAAGATTTTAGCTTGAAATGTGACTCAATGTGAAAATTGTATGGGTACCCATACAACAGTGCAAAAATATATACACCACACGCTAATTCTAGCTCACCGAAATCTCTTGATTGTTTTCTTCAAATTCTAATCTTCATGTACTTCGTTTTCCAAGTTCTCTTGATGACTATGGCTGTTTAATCACCCTTATTCTTTTGTTTGCAGTCATCTCTTATGTCCCTGGTTGGTTTTGGTCCTTGGCTTTGTTACAAGTTTCCTGGGTAATAACTTCAATTTACCATATCTTCTCCATTTCAATCCCATGTTGACTGCAGCCTCTCAGGCTTATTTATTTTATTTCTGAGAAAATTCAGTTTAGTTTGAACCTAAATTTCAAGTTCATTACACTTCATTGTGTTTCCCATTGCACATGACTCTTCATCACACCCCCTTTGTCCATTATGTCACCTTTGGATACAAGCATGAACCCAGAGCCAAACAGGTTCACTCACCCCAGTATTAACTTTGCATTCATTTTAGCTGTGTTGCCTCATTCCTTTTGATTTTGGACTATTCCTAGCTTATGCCACGTTTGATCTTAGCATTGCATCTAGTCTCATCTAAAAGGGTTAATCATTGTTTGTTTGCTAGTTTTGTCTTCAAGACCCTTTGAGACCCGAAATGATTTCAGGTTAAGGTTTATTATCTCACAACCAATTTCACCTTGTTCACCTTTGGCTATTGCCCTCAAATGCCAAATGGGGAAACCCAGGTATGTCTTATTTCACATTTGAATCCATTTTGGAACAAAGATATGACTAGCTTTGGTCTTTTGCCTTCAAGAGGATCTAGACACAAAATAATTATATGCCTAGTTTACCATCTTTTGCATTTAGAGTTTCCATGCTTTTAGGTTGGCATGTTCCTTTAGACCGAAAGTGGGTTTTGATCTGGTTTATTTGTTTTCCTGTCTAGGTTTCGCCTTGCAAAATTTTGGCCTGTTTTAGATCCAAGCCCAAACTCAGTTTAGATCCTAGCTCATATTTGCTTCACATATGAAGCAGTTTTTCACGTAGTCTTCCCATTTTTATCTCCTTTTTGCAATGAGTTTTCTTCAGATATACATATATATATATAGGAGTTTGAGTTCTTACTTCAATGGTGACTTACCCTACAAAATTGTTACATGTTTTTCATTCCAGTGATCCTCATGTTGTGGGATGCCTCTACACCCAGACATAAGCTTTAAACCCAATTAACCATAGGAGCCTGTATCCTAAATTCTCTTTACACAAATTTTTGAATTAACTTTAATATCAGATTCTCCCAAAGCAATTTTTGGACTTTTCTCATCCTTTTCTCCTCGAAGAGCATCCCAGATCCAAAATTAATCTACAATCCAGGATTTATTTTATTTTTCATCCACTATTATTGCCTAATCAGATTCCATAGTGAACTAAGGTAACTAATGGCTGCCATTCTCTCATTTTTGTGGTGGACAGGGCAGGAAGGTAAAAATAAGTCAAGAATGATCTTGTGCAGTCAAATTTTGGAATGCCAAGTAAGTTTCAAGGGTTTGAAAGGTTCAGCTCCCAAGTATATGCCTTTCCCTGGTTGGTTAATATTTGTTTTCTTCGTACTCTTAATGTTAACTTGTGTTTTGAAATTAAATTGCTCCATGGCTTCTCTAGATTTAAACTGTTTTCTTTACATGTAGGAGTTTTTACAAACTAATCTGGAGGCATCAAGGAGATCTGAAACATCAAGAAGCTTCTGAATTCAGTTGCAAGCATCCAAAAGACTGAAATCCTAAAGAATTTGAATATTATCCACACGTAATCAGGCGGAAATCTAAGGCAGTTCCACCCCTCTGCCAGGTTTGAGTTGTTGCTCCAGGGTGTCCTATGCATTCTTGTCTAGTAGAGCTAGTTGAAGTTTATTGCAAATCTGTTGTGACCAGATTTGATCTGCTTGTGACCTCTCTGAACACCTGTCAGTGTTCTTTTGGGTTGTGTTTATCCGTGTCACCTCTCCCTAAAGCATAGATATTGTGGATAGGCAATGTCGTTGTTTAATTAACAACATTGTATTGCTTCCTGACCACAGTTATGATGCGATTTGGAAAGACTCTCTAAAGACTGAAATGAATATTATACCCATGTTGATTTTAGACACCGTAAATTGGTCATAGATACATGGTGTGATTCTTCATTGATTGGAATCGCTAAAAAAATAATGTAAAGCACTATCATAAATAAGAGAAACATAACATTAAATAAAAATACTGTGATGTGCTCCTTTTTTATATAATACAAAGGGTGCTGGCCCAACCCAGCTATTAACTTATCAATATAGATAGATAGATAGATAGATAGTGATGTCGAATAAGGGAGTTTTGAACTTGACGCAAATATTAGGGCTGCAATAAAAATAAACGAGAAGAATATTTCCATCATGAATATGTAGACTTATAATGGTGAGTTTACTCAACAGATATTGCGATAAACAAAGTAGCCGTAACAGGCCACGTATAGAATAAAGGAATTTTGAACTTTCACATAAATGTTTGAGCTCTGAAAAAAATACAAGAAGAAAATTTCCATCATGAATATGAAGACTTAAAATGGTGGCTTGAATTGACAGATACTGTAAACTACAAAGTAGCTGTAGCTGGCCACATCAATTATAACCGTTTTCAAATGAAAAGAGGAGATCAGGCACGTTAACTTTAAACGATCCCGTAAAATCATGTTAGGAGATAGTACAAGCTACACCCACCAGACCAGTCCCACTGAACATCAAGAAATGGCAAAATTCAATCTGAGAAAAGCGAGCGAACTCTTCAATCAACCCATGCAAACCACACGATTGAGAGGGTTACGATATAGGGGCAAAATGGAACAAATATCATGATTATGAAGCAGGTTTGAGCACCGTTAGGAAAGCTTCCTGTGTTTAATTCAGCAATGTTATCTGAGGCCGCACCCAAACAAAAGCAAATGCAATTCCCAGGCAGGTGCGGATGAAGCTGGGTGCAATTCCATCGGGAAGAAGGGCCCTTCGGCATGCTTTCAAACCTAAAGGCATTCTATTGTGATAGCAGGTAAGTGTTGCAATCTACCATTCAAAATAACATGGAAAGTGTCTGAGCGGGATACTTTTCTTCTACTCCTGGTCCTAATACCTACTTCAGCCACCCTACTTCACAAGTTCAACACCCATGCCAAGCAAATTAGGTCTCGTGAGCCTCGACCATAAACCTAATTTTCACAGAGACAAATGCAAAAGAAATCCTCCCTAAGGCAACCCTTACTGTGTTCATTATAAGGCAGTAGGTAACCCATTAAACTGTAAAATAAAGCTACAAACAGATTCTAAAAATAACCCACGTCACATTAAAATCTATACGGTCAAAACTATAACAATTTCTCTCCAAAAAATTATGGTAGTTCACGAAAACAGGATGTTAAAGAAAAAACATCAACTAAAAACTCAAAAATTCAACAAAATATAAAAGAAGTGACAAACATCTTCAGAACTTAATTCTAAAAGCATAAACGAAGATTTACCCTCATCTCCTTATTTCCAAAGAAAGCGTCAAAGAGCTTGCGAAACGCCTGCCCCATTTTTTTATCAAATAAATTTCCCTCCCTCTACTGTGCGATCGGCTGAAGGCTTAAAATTTCTGATAAATGGTATAAACGAAAACAAATTGTTTCTTCTTTTTTGGTTTTTTTTTTTTTTGGTTCCTTTTCTACAGTTCAGAATGTTGCGTGATTGTCAGTCTATGTATCTTTTTCTCTTCTCCTTGGTCGGACGATTCTTCTTCCTAATCTCTGATTTTCTTTCGCTTTATTGTACATTTTGAATTTCGATTTTTTATTAAAAAAGAATGAAATTGTAGCTCAATTTTGCGCAGGAAACGTTACTGTCAAAAGGCCCACATTGTTGAAGGACTCGTTCAATTTTGGCGAGCCAGTTTCAGATGTTTACAGGAAGCTGATATTTAAGGGCCGCCTATCCATGGTCAAAATTTTTGGGCAATAGATTTTATTGAATTGTTACAAGATAACTTGGAATATTATTATTGTTGTTGAAAATAGGAGATTTCATTTTTTATGTTTTTAATTTCTACCTGGATTTATTTTCTTACAATATTAATTGTTATTTATTATATTTTAAAAAATTATTAAAAATAAGATCTTTCAATTTAAAATTTTAAGTTTGTTATAATTATAAAAATTAAAAATAAGACCTTTCAATTTAAAATTTTAAGTTTGTTATAATTATAAAAATTATGAAATTTTCTTATTTTTTAAAACTTTTATATAAATTTTCGTCAAAAAACTATGGAAATATTTAAGGAAAGTTTTTTAAAACGAAAATTCTATCTTAAGCTTACAAATATGGTTGTTCTAAATTTTAATTGAAAAGTGTATATATATATATATATATATATATATATATATATATATATATATATATATATATATATATATATATATATATATATATATATATATATATATATATATATATATATATAAGTAGATCCAACAGTTGTTGATGTATATGAGGCAGAAATCGATCTTTAGTGGCCTATAATCCTCCCTAGGAGACACTAGGCGGTCAAGTGGGAGGTCATTTTAGCATCTAGCTCAATTTTAGAATTATTTTAGTTACTTTAGCAAGTTGCTCGAGGGCTAGCAAGTTTATTGATGATTTAATATCAATTATAAACAAGTAAATAAGTTAGAGATACAAAATGTAGGATCTGATCAGACCAAACAATACCAAAAAATGAGCTACTTTAGTGTTACAACATAGATAGAATGAAGGTTATAAAATGGGCAATACAAAAGGAGATGACATTGTTATCATTATTCATGTATATACTATATATAATCATGACGATTGCTAAGTCAAGGATCTCTCATGTTCTTGTTGTTGCCCTCATTAGTGAATGGTCAAATTCTACTCATTTTTCCCGGGATTCTGCAAAGTATCTTCCTGGGAGTCTTTCTCATTGTATTGCTTCACTCATTCTAGCAATCCTTGCAAGAAAGGTTGGTTCTCTATTTTATTGTTTGCCTATGTCTGATAGTAGAGAATCTCATATGTGTTAACAATAACTAAACCGTCTTCTAGAACCTTTTCAAAGTTCCTTTTGGAGATCTTCAGAGACATAGTTACCTACGCAAAAATGTTAAAAAAATGTGAAGTTTTTGTAAAACTTAGTAAGTGCCCTGCTTTTGCCTTGAAACTTTTCCTCATTTCTTAATTTCCAAATTTGTAAGAGTATCTTTGTAGAAAGAATAAACTATAATGTGTTCATAATCTTAGAAATGTGATTAAATTTGCCAATCAAAACATCAAACCAATTAGTATTATTGTGCCAATTGTGAAAGTCATGACAAAACATATGTCATATTCCTTATCAACATAGCGATCAAAGAATATATGTTTCATTGTATCAAGGACAACAAATATTGCAAATTTTATCTTCTTTGTGCATTATCTTATATAGCAATTTATGTGATTGAGGGAGCCATCTGAAGGTAGCTTTCTTGGGTTTTATATTGTTGCTCCAAATGTCTTTGAGAATGACCTGCCATTCATTGTTACAAAGATTGATATTCTAGCATTTTTTAAGATGATTATATAGAGATTCATTATTGCACAAAAACTTGTAAATGTTATTAGGAGAAATATTAGCCATCTTGGTGACATTCGGCTAACAAATCTTGCTAAACTAATCATGGTCAGAAAGGGAAACCATGAGGAGGGGATTAGACAAAGACAAAATATCTCTTAAAATGGAGTAATTGTTTCATTGCATGGTGGGGATATTGAATTCCTCGCTAAGGGAAAACCAAGACTTGAGGCATCCATCAATCATGATGTCTATAAAAAATTTGATGTTCCTACAACTCCAATTTTTAGCTGAGCACACTTGTAGTTGCACAAGGATCTTACCTTTGTATATCAAGTTCCACCAAATGTAATCATTTATGGAGAATTGGAAGGCAAATATATCATTAGAGAGAAGAGGCCTGACAACCTCCCGAGATTTCCAAATGATTTTAAAAATATTTAATCCCTTAGGAGACACAAGAAATTAACCTATCAAGAGGTCTTTAAAGGGAAGGTCCTTCTAGGACTTGACTTTCTTAGGGACAATTGTATTGGTGTTATGACGAATGAGGACTTTCCAAGGTTCATAGCCATTAACAACTTTGACAATCCATTTAATTGCAAGGGTCATGCCCTAAAATTTTAAATCCTTTATTCTTATTCCTCCCCGCCTCTTTTCCAAAGTGCATCAATTCTACTTTATCAAGTGTTGTTTCTTATTCCCTTTACCATATGACCATAGGAAGCCTCTGATCAATTTTTGAATCTCATTAATATGATATCCACTAAAGAGACACACAAAAGAATGATATTCCATTTTTTAATTAAAAAAATTAATCTTAAATTATAGGTTAAGGATAGGTTATAATATGATGTGCTCAAAACAATTTCTAAGCTTTGATTGATATAGTTATTTGTTATAAGCACATAATGGTGCTATTTTAAAAAGGAAGATGTTTTTTTGTGGATGGAAAGAGCGGAATTTATAAATTTCATTTATGAGAGTATTATTTTCAATTTTTTCGATTTGAATTGAAACTTCTCGAGCTCTCTCTTCTACTTTTTTTAGAAAAAAACATTTCTTGTAATTTGCCTTGGATAATTTAGTTGTACACCTTGCTAAGAACATCTCAGTACTGATGAATCAATTTTACTCCTTTATTATGTATTATGTCCATTTCATTGATTTTATCAAGGGTAAAGAGGTAGAATAGAGTGGTGTGTTGGTCAACATTGATGTTGTGTCACTATTTACCAAATTCTCAATAATGACTCCATTAAAATTATATAATACTACTAAGATACAAATTTTTAATAACCCAATTTCTCTCTCAAAGATAGAAATTAAAATATTGACGAGATAATGTCCTCAAAATACACCCCACTTTGTCATGAATAGCAACATGTAACTTCTCGTAAATTTCTTGTCTTAAAATTTGTCATGAAGAAGATGCCTCCTAGAGGTTACCATAGCCTTTTATGGAAACTCACATTGTCATATTACTTATTATTTTATTTGTTTCTGCTAAAACATGGCCCCTTCATTAAAAATAATAATTTCTATCATGAAAATATAGGGAGGTTCCACATAAGATGATTAATTAAAATTTGACCTTACACAAAATAACTATAAGGGTTACCCTGAGTGGGAAAACATGACATTTAAGGAAAAGAAGATAAGATATTGGACATAATATAAAAGGGGAAATGAGAATGGAAGGCATGATAAGAGGATATAAACAAAAATAGTTGAATCAAAAGGTCAAAATGAAAAAGGAAAGATAAGAAACTAAAAGATGCAATGAAGGAGTCTTACAACTGTAATGTATAAAATGGTGATCAATGGTAGATCCTTAAATCCTACATATATTGGAATACAAAACCCCCAACAAAGTGAATTCGATTAGCACAACCAAAAGAGTAAGGGTGCTAATTCATGATCTACACAATGTAGGGTTTTTGGATTCCTTATGAAAGGGGTGATAATGATATGTAAATGTGATAAATGACTAACGCAAAGTAAATCTGATCTATGAAAGTGTCATGCCCAAAATTAGGGAAAAACACACCAACAACCTTTTTTTTCTAAAAGTACAAAAGTCAACTAAGGAAAGCAACCTAAGGTACACTAACATGAATGTTACGCTTAACACAACGCAAGTTAACACTCAAGAGGTATCATGGCAAGCGTTGTCTTGTCAACGTCCCTTGATTGAAAATTGTTTAGATAACTTCAAAAACCTAATTAGGCCTCTAAGAATTAAAAACAAAGCGTTAAAATAAAATGAGTAATAAAAGTATAAATTTAACTTGCTAATTAACTTAAGTTCAAAGATTAGGTTAACTTACCTAAAAAAAGGTTTAATTATTTAATTAATAAATATTAAGATGATAAAAACCATAATGGTTCCAAAACATGAACTAGGTTACTAGATTAAGGTAGGTTTTTCAAGGGCACAATAAAATAATAAAATAAGGCCATAGAAAATATCCCTAAACGATAACCTAGAGTAATAAATTTAAAACCCACTTAATATTAATAAAGTTCTATTATTTGATTTAAATATTATACTTTAATTTAAAACATGAAGTTTTCCTAAGGTTATTTAACTAATTAAAATAAAAGATTAAAATAATCATTATAAGGTAGCAATTATAAAATATTAAATTTATGGCTAAGGGGGAGAAAATAATTCCTAAGTCCCATTCTTGGACAATTAAATAAATCCCCCTTAGATTAATCCCATAATAAAAATCATTAAAAAGACACTTGAGACATATAATTAAATATTATCACAAACATTAAACATTATAAAAATAAAATTATATTGAAAAATAATCAAATTCTAAGATTTGCCTTTAAAAGACTAAATAACAATTTTTAAAAAATATTATTAACAAATTAAAGTAAATCAAAAAGATATCCAACAATAATAATAAAATTCTACCCAATAATTAAAATCTCAACTACATATTTCAATGATGAGAAAAATAATAAAATATTCAAAATTTAAAATAAGACAACTCACAAAAGTCAACAATCAATAATAAATATCAAAAATTTAAATTTTAAAATGACACTTATAAAATTCAATTTAAATTTAATAAAGTCAAATGGCTAGCCCTAACCCTAATTCAAAATTAGGGTGTTAGAATAATTGAGAGGTGGGGTGAATCAGTTAAATCAGTTATCCTATAGTCCCAAACTCTCAAATGTACTTTTCAAAACTATTTCAACAATTTATGCAACTCGGTAAGATAAAATATCAATCTGTCTGTTCATTTACCGAATACCAATAATTATCCAAACTGTGATTACCGATTAAATCAACTATGCAGTATGAAAAGTATAATAGCAAAACAATCAAAACAAATAACACATAACACAATGATTTAATGTGGAAACCCTGCTAAGGGAAAAACCACCTGGGACTGGTAACCCAAAATATTTCACTCTTCTGAAGTGAGCTCGGTTAGGAGCCAACCTTGTTAAAGGTTACAATGCACACTATTAGGTGTGACCCGGTTAGAGGATTTATCACTAACAATTAACTCTTGACTAGCATTCACTATGGGGTCAACAAGATAACAATTAACATTCAACGAATATCATATGGAAATACAATAAGACTGTTAAGTCCACTCGGTTAAGAGATTTTGTTGAATCAATGGTTAAACTGATACAGTTCTGATCTGATTCAAATACAACTCAATTGCAAATATTCAGATCTATGTTATGCTCATAAAACTCATCTAATCATTAAACAATTCACTTACTCAATATTTTCCCAACTTACTTTACTCGGTGTATAGTTCTCTGACGCTTGGTAATGCCTCCAACTCGATTCTATATGTAACCAGTTTGATCAGGAATGCATTAATAAAGTCTTCACATGAAATCTTATGCAGTCTATATTTTGTTTGGCATGTTTCAATAATGAAACTCATGTCTCTTAAATAAACAAGTAAACTATTTTCATATTAGCCATCGGATTTTGCCTCTTAATCTCCTTCATCCATTTTGCCTCTAAAACATTCTTCGGCAGATGTGTCCATAACACGTTTCAATCTCATCCTTTAGATCATCTCTGAATTATGTCATCTGTGGATCTTATAACTAACTTCATCATTTACCTCGAAATCATAACAATTTCTAGCTCATCAATTTCAGTCGGTTGTTCTTAGCATTTAATGTTTTCATCCATACTCGGTTAATATTGAATGCATCGGTGATAACTAACTCGGTTATTACTATCACTCGGTATACATTGTACTGGCTTGATGTATACAGAATTCTTCAATTACCAACCACATTAACTTGATCAATTCAAATCTCTTCTTCATAATAGATTAATGTAACATGCTCGAGTCAACAATATAAAGCCATAGACTCATCAATAAGTTACCCAATGTATACCTTATCCTTATCTGTCATATCCATCTTTTCCTTATGTAGATATCTTATTTCTTCACCTTTTCTTCCTTCTATAAATATTCATATGTTTGTAACCATCATGATAAGTATAGTCAAAACTAGTTGACATCAATGACAATATATTGACCGATTTAATCATCTTACAATATATCACTTTAATAGCTCGGTGATCTCTAATCATTGTTCCTTCAGTTCATCTAGATATTCAATCAGTTGTAGGTCATCAATCTCTCCCTTTGGCATTGATGGAAACACAAAAAATATGAAATATGTCATACACATACCAAACATATGTTCTACAACTATATAAGTAAATGTTGTAGCTCGGTAAGCTCTCCCTAACTTGATATTTAATATGTTTAATCACTACAAACATCATTCCATGCAAACTCTCCCTGCGGATTTGATCTTTTTGAACTCTTTGATTCTTTCTCTCTTCCATGTTCTCCTCAACAGATATTTCATGGAATTGCCTCTCCCTTTTACAACAATGCTAAAGAAAATAAACATCTCTTTAGCAGCCAAATTATTCTGTGTTGTCCAGTCCAGATCAAGTACCTTCATGTACTGATATACAATTCTCTATTTCGACTTCTACAATCTTCCACAACCTTAGGAATCCTAAAGTGTGAGCTATATACATCAACATGAATGATTTTCTGATAAAGTATAGGTTGATGCAACCTCCTCATCACCTTAGTGACCAATAAATAGGGGACAAACCCCTAGTCTAGTCCTCAAATACTCAAATGTGTCCTTTAGTAAGGGCTTGGTAAAAATATTAGCAAGTTGTTCTTTAGATTTTACAAATTCTAGTTTCACATGCTTCTCTTGAACTTGTTCCCTTAAGTAGTGATACTTAATAGATATGTGCTTTATTTTTTAATGCATCACTGGATTCCTGGAAATGTTTATAGCACTAGTGCTGTCACAATATATAATCAATGGGTCAGTAATCACCTCATTCATTCCTTCCAACACTTGTTTTATCCAAGCAATATTTGAACAATTTACAACAACAACAACATACTCTACTTCAGCAGCAGACTGAGAAATGCATGCTTGTTTCTTGTTTATCCAAGTCACAAGCCTTTCTCCTAAAAAGAATGCTCCACTGGTTGTGCTCTTCTAGTCATCAATGTTTCCAGCCCAATCTGCATCAGTGTAAACTCAGAGTTCAAATTTGGCTTCCTTTGTGTACCATAAACCATAGTCTTCAGTCTTCTTCAAGTATATCAAAATCCTTTTAACAACAACCATATGTGAATATTTAGGATTGGCAGAAAATCTTGCCATAATCCCAACGGTATGTGCTATATCAGGCCTATTGTGTACAACATACATCAATTTTCCAATCATTGATATGTATAATGTCTGATTTACCTCTATAGATTCATCATCCTTTGTCAACTTACATCCTATTACCATCGGTGTTCTACCGATTTTGAATCTTCCATGCCAAAAGTCTTTAACGTGCTTCTTTAATGTATTTTGATTGAGTGATGAAAATCCCATCATTCTGTTGTATAATCTACAAACCTAGAAAGAATGTAATATCTCCAAATATTGACATCTCAAATTTTTTTCTCATTTCATAAGCAAAAAATTTGCAAATCAAATCATGTCCTCCAAAGATTATGTCATCAACAAAAATTTCAGCAATCAAAATATTATCATCAGATTCTCCTTTCATGTACAAATTACTATTATCACTTGTCCTTACAAAGCCAATACTGATAAGATAAGCATGTAGTCTTTCATACCATGCTCTCGATGCTTGCTTCAGTCCATACAAAGATTTGTGCAGTCTACATACCATGTTCTTCTGATTCGGATCAACAAAACCTTTTGGTTGTTCTATGTAGACCTCCTCCTCAAGAATTCCATTCAGAAATGTTGATTTCACATCCATTTGATATACTTTGAATCCCTTATGTGTAGCATATGCAAGTAATATACAGACTCCTTCAAGTCTACCTACTAGTGCAAAAGTTTCACCATAGTCTATACCTTCTTATTGTGCATATCCCTTGCATACAAGTCTTGCCTTATTCATAGTGACCTCTCCATTCTCATTTAACTTGTTTCTGAAAATCCACTTAGTACCAATTACATTTTTATCCTTTGGTCTTGGTACCAATGTCAATGTCTTATTCTTCTCAATCTTTTCAATTTCCTCATTCATAGCCTTAACCCATTCTTTAGTTTCAAGTGCATCTCTAACATTCTTAGGCTCAAATTCACAAACTAAGCATGTGTTTTGTCTAAACTTACTTCAGGTCATCATGCCATCTTGCTTATCTCTAATGATTTGGTTTTGCAGATGGTACCTTCTAACAAATCTTGCCGACACTTGTTGTCTTCTTTGCTCATCATTCGGTTCAGGTTCATTATGTCCATCGGTATCTTCTTCCTGGTTCTCAGTTTGCATTTGTTGATTCTCGGTAGCATTTTCTTGATGCTCGGTAGACTCATCCTGTGGCTTCAGTAAATAATCTGGATGCTCAATATATGTAAACCTACCATAGTCTTCTAGTTCCTCCATGCTTTATTCATCATTATTTTCAACAAACTCATCAATTTTTACATTAGCAATTTCAACCATTTTATTAGTAGCCTTGTTCAAACATTTATAAGCTTTACTCTTAGTAGAATATTCTAAAAATATTCCTTCATCACCTTTAGAGTCAAATTTACCATTCCTATCATCTTTCAGAATGTAGCATCTACTTCCAAAAATTCTAAAATAACTTACATTCGGTGAATAGCCAAACCATAACTCATAAAGTGTCTTGTTCGTGTCTTTCTTCAGTTGAACTCGGTTCAAGGTGTATAGTGTAGTGCTAACTGCTTCTCTCCAATACATTTGTGTAACATATTTCTCAATCATCAATGTTTTGGCACAATCAACAATAGATCAACTCCTCCTTTCAGCAATCCCATTTTGTTAAGGTGTCCTTGGTGCAGAAACTTGTCTTTTAATTCCATGCTCATTACATAAATTAGTGAATTCATCATAAATAAACTCGCCCCCTCTATCAGATCTTAAGAATTTTAAGTCTTTCCCAGTTTCTTTTTCAACTTTATCCTTATACCACTTAAACAATTTGAATGCTTCAGATTTCTCTTTTAAGAACATGACTGACATCATCCTGGAGTAGTCATCAACAAATAAAATAAAATATTTATCACCATAATAGCTTTGAGTTCTCATAGGACCACATAAGTCGGTATGTACCAACTCCAAAATACTTTTAGATGAATAATCTTTACTTTTAAAACTAGATTTGGTCATCTTTCATTTTTGACATTGATTGCACATAACATGATCAAGTTTGGTTAGACTCGGTAAACCTCTAACTCTTCTCTTTTTACTGATCTTAATCATGTTATCAAAGTTCACATGACACAATCTCTTGTTCCATAACCATACATCTTCATTCTTTGCCAATAAATAAGAAGCTTTAGCATTGTTAAGATAGAAAAAATTACCTTTTGATTGTCCTCCAGTATCGACTAGTTTTTCGATTTCATCAAAAAATTTCACCTTCTTTCTTTCAAATGCAACTCAGTGACCTAAGTTATTCAGTTGTGCTACACTCAAAAAATTGTAGTTACATCCTTTTACCCAATATGCATTATCAAATCTAATCCTATCATTCAATAAGATAGACCCTTTTCCTTTTACTTGACAAGGTGTATCATTTCCCATTTTCACTGATCCTTCATTGTAGTGTTCAAGGTATTCAAATTTATCTTCATCACTAGTCATGTGATGTGTACAACCACTATCAATGATCCAAGTATCATTCTTGCTAACTTTAGAAATAAGGGTTATTTCTACATACATTTCCTCTTCTTCTGAATCATCTTTCATTGCAATAAATACCACTTCAATTTCATCATCAGTGTTGGTGTCGGTGTCATTCTCATCTTCTCCAACAAGGTAAAATGCCTTCTTGTCTTTGTCTTTGTAATCTTGGTTGTTTCTTCTATCATAGTGTTATTTTCCTCTTTTATCTCTTCTACCAAACTTCCCATCACCAGAACGGTCATTGTCTTTATCTTCTTCTTTCCTCTTAGGACATATACCAGCAATATGGTCAATCTCTTTACAATTAAAACAAGCTAAAGGTAACTTTCCCTTCTACCTTCCTTTAACTTTCTATATTATCCGAGCCATAAGTGCTTCAAGCTCATCAAGCTGTTATTGTCACTTTCATTATTTATATTACGCTTACTGCTAGATTTACCAATCTTTAGGGATGACATAAAAGTAGACTCAACACTCAGTACAACACTTTTTGTCATAATTATTTAGCTCAAAAGTAGTTAGCTTGCCAATCAGACTATCAAGTGTAGGAGTACTACTAGGTGCATACCTCATTTCATGAATTGCAGCTATTCTAATTGCGTAGATAGGTAACAAGGTTCTCAATATTTTACTTACAACAATATCTTTAGAAATAATACCTCCTGCTCCTTAGATAGCATTGACTACCTCTTTGATTCAGTTAGAGTATTGTGTGATGTTCTCACCTTCCTTCATCTTCATGTCATCAAATCTGCTTCTTAAGCTTTGAGCTTTAGCTCTCATAACATTTATATCACCACCATGAACTAGTGCAATTTTATCCCACATTTGTTTTGATGTAGTGCATGCTTTGACATCTTCAAATCCAGCATCAGTTAGAGCAGCAACAATCTCTATCATAGTTATATTGTGCTCATGTTTGTCTCTCAACTGATCAACTGTCAAAGGTCCAATAGTCGGTTGTATGTAGCCATTGTCTAGTAGAGTGATAGCAGATTCTCCAATTCCATATATGTGCAGCCTCATCTTGCTTTTTTATGTGGTGAAGTTATCTTTGTTTAGCTTAGGTACTTCCCTCTTATACATCTTATGATATTTTGCTTAAGTCCTTGAAACTTTCCTCCAAGCAACCAATACGCTCTGATACCAATTGTTAGAATAACTGAGAGGGGGGGGGGGTGAATCAGTTAAATTAGTTATCCTACAATCCCAAACTCTTAAATGTACTTTTCAAAACTATTTCAACAATTTATGCAACTTGGTAAGATAAAATATCAATATGTCTGTTCATTTACCAAAAACCAGTAATTATCCAAACTGTGATTACCGATTAAATCAACTATGCAGTATGAAAAGTATAATAGCAAAACAATCATAACAAATAACACATAACACAATGATTTAATGTGAAACCCTGCTAAGGGAAAAACCACCTGGGACCAGTAACCCAAAATATTTCACTCTTCTGAAGTGAGCTCGGTTAGGAGCCAACCCTTTTAAAGGTTACAATGCACATTGTTAGGTGTCACCTAGTTAGAGGATTTATCACTAACAGATAACTCTTGACCAGCATTCACTATGGGGTCAACAAGATAACAATTAACATTCAACAAATGTCATATGGAAATACAATAAGACTGTTAAGTCCACTCGGTTAAGAGATTTTGCCGAATCAATGGTTAAATCGATACGGTTCTGATATGATTCAAATACAACTCAATTGCAAATATTCAGACTATGCTATGCTCATAAAACTCATCTAATCATTAAAAAATTCACTTCCTCAATATTTCCCCAACTTACTTTACTTGGTGTATAGTTCTTTGACACTCAATAATGCCTCCAGCTCGGTTCTGTATGTAACCAGTTTGATCAGGAATGCATGAATAAAGTCTTCACGTGAAATCTTCTGCAATCTATATTTTGTCTGGCATGTTTCAACAATGAAACTCATGTCTCTTAAATAGACAAGTAAACCATTTTCATATCAGCCATCAGATTTTGCCTCTTAATCTCCTTCATCCATTTTGTCACTTAAACCTTCCTCGACAGATGTGTCCATAACATGTTTCAATCCCATCCTTTAGATCATCTATGAATTATGTCAGTCGTGGATCTTATAACTAACTTCATCCTTTACCTCAAAATCATAACAATTTTTAGCTCATTAATTTCAGTCAATTGTTCTTAGCATTTAATGTTTTCATCCATACTCGGTTAATATTGAATGTGTCGGTGATAAATAACTTAGTTATTACTGTCACTCGGTATACACTGCACTGGCTTGGTGTATACATAAGTCTTCAATTACCAACCACATTAACTTGATTAATCCAAATCTCTTCTTCATAATAGATTAATGTAATATGCTCAAGTCAACAATATAAAGTCATAGACTCATCCTTCTTCACCTTTTCTTCCTTCTACAAATATTCAAATGTTTGTAACTATCATAATAAGTATAGTCAAAACTAGTTGACATTAATGACAACATATTGACTGATTTAATCATCTTACATATCATTTTAATAGCTCGGTGATCTCTAATCATTATTCCTTCAGCTCATCTAGATATTCAATCAGTTGTAGGTCATCATAGGGTTGAGCTAAAATATAAAACTCTAAACAAACCCTAAACCCCTTATTTTGTTTGTGCAAGTTTGACTGGGAGAAGGGATGGAGAAAATAAGTTCAAATATATAGATGAGTATACATGTGTGTATATACACACATATATACTTATGCATATATATACACCAAGCTACAAGAAGAAAATCAAATAAAAAAAAATCAATAAGAGGGTATTCAAAAAACACTCCTCTCCTCTCTCTCATTTCTCAGATTTAATCTTGTAGATTACTTCTCTGCATTGTATTCATTCACATTTTATGCTTAGATATAGTTTTATTTTTTTATTTTATTAAACCACTATTTTTCTTTTAAAAACAAAATATTGTTTCTTGGTTTTATTGTTTATTTTCTATACACAAAAATATTGTTGTATTTTTTTAATGCAGAGCTCTATATTTTTTTTTAAATGAGAATACTGCATGTTTTTTTTTAAAATATTACTAACCCCTAAGGGCTATGGGCCAATGGCCATGGCCCATCGCAACCCCCTAGCTTGCGGTGGCTCAAGCCATCTGCAGCCATGGGGTCTGCAGTGGCCCTTGCCATCGCCAACCCCATGAGGATTGTGGTGGCATAGCCACCCGCAGTCTCCCCTTAGGGAAGGCTGCGGTGGTTGTGACCACCTCACCTTGACGACTGGAGAGGTGGCTGCCGCAACCCTAAAAGGGTTCGATAGTCACCTGAATGGCATAAAGTTTGTTTTTTTAAAAAAATGTTTAATTTTTTTAAAAAAATTTATTAAGTCAATAATATAATATATATATGTATAAATAAATAAATAAATATATATATATATATATATATATATATATATATATATATATATATATATATATATATATATATATATATATGGTAAAAGGCTGAAGCCAAAATTGTATTACCTATGGAGTTTATGGTATAAGATACCTCGCTCGGTGTAGGCGCTGGTAGGAAAGAGCGAGGCTAAGAAAACCTCCAGCCTTGCCTGGGACTAGAGGTCTGGAATTTTAATACATCAAGTTTAAGAGGGCATTCCCTCCGATATAGAGACTTATTGAGTCTGACATTACCACTTGAGATGAAAAGGTCCCTTACAAACCATTTACAACTTGGTAAATCCTTACTTAAAGGAAAGTTCTGGTCTTGTACTTGTCTAGTCCGTGTAGTTAACGATATCTTTTCCTTTCGTAGCTTCGCTATTGTAGATTTGTCTCCCGATTCTTCCATTTACACCGATCTCGATTTTGATTTCAATTACTTACTTTTGTCTTCCCTGGGTGTAAGTTCCTCAAGAGATCCTGCACTTTGTTAAACCTTGACCAAGATCATTGTTAGTGTTTTTAACGTAAGCCATCTAAAAACTGCTAACTATTGTTAAGGTGGTACTAGTATAAGAAGCTATTTTTTTAAATTAATATGTTTTAAAGAAAATACCTTTGCCTTAGCCTACCAACAATGAGCATGTTGTCTGTTAAGCATATTGGTCCTGAATAATAACATGTAGAACTAACCTGGCTGCTTTATGAAAACTGTTGATAAAGATCCCTTGTTCTTTTTGTATATATATATATATATATATATATATATATATATATATATATTAGGAAATTTAGATTAATAGAAACTAGTTGGTATATAGATATTTAGAATATATACATTAAATATATATATTTATATTTATGTGTATATATATATATATATATATATATATATATATATATATATATATATATATTTTAAATATATATATATACATATAATGATATATATACATACATACATCTACAAAAGTGAGATGATGAGTTTATACACTACTCAAATGTATCAATAATTAAAATATATATTTATATATGTATATACATCTATATATATATAAATATATACATAAGTGTATATACTTATATTTGATCTAAATTTGGAAGATTTATCCATGAATCAATTTATTTGCATAGAATAATAGGAAAGAGAATATTGTAAGATTTTCAAATAGGAAACATCTGTAGGATTTGAGAGATACAAATACACAGACCGCCAAGAATACCTGCATGCAAATAACCTATTACAGGAGCAGTAGAAAGAAGCAAAAGGCAAAACTTAGAAGTTACTCAAAATGTGAGAGCAAAATTATGATCCAAGTTAATAAAAAAGAATTACAAGGTTCAACCTATAAAGGTGAACAAAACCCTAAAGCCTAAAAAAGCTAGGTTGCACATTAATAATTAATAAAAGAATTAATTATTAATGCACCTAAGAGAAAGCTTAAGCACTAAAGAGTAATAACTTAACTAATTAAATCAATATGATTTAATTAGTAGGTAAACTAAATATTACTCTAACACCCCCCCTTAAGCTAAGCGCAGGGGGTAAGCTAACCTAGCACAACTATGAAAGCAAGAAATGGGTCCTGGCAACAAGGCTTGATCAGGTACCCAATACAAGGAAATCTCTATAAACTGGAGGCAAAGGAGAAAACCCAGTGGGAAAAACCCCTCTCCAAAAAGAGATAGAAAAAATTAGAAAAAGAAATGGCTCAAGAGACTCTCTCAAAACCATAAGTACAACCACCCCCCCCTCCATGAGAGAGGGAAGAGACACCAAAGCCCCCCCAAAATGATGGAACCCCTATGGAAATTATCGAACCAATGGAACTCCAATGCGGAAGAAACAAAGGCATGAAACAAGGAAACCCCTAAATGAGAGGTGAAACTAGAAGGCCTAATTGATGCTCAAAGGAGAAAACATGAGGATCCTGAAAGGGAATCCCTAATGTAGGTGGTGTGATAGGTGTGCTGACACTGTCATGAAAGAGGAGATGAATGTCCTCTGTAGAATCCTCAACAAGTGCACCTGGTGGCTCGATGAATAGAGCTGGAGGGTCAGGCAGTGCTGAAGAAGAATCATGTTGAAGAGAAAAGACCTCAATAGGATGTGGTGTGGCAGTCATAGCAGTGATCTCAGGAACAATACAAAGGTTCAAGCGACTTGACTGCACCACATGATGCTCTTGCGAAAGAGAAGAGTTGTGCTTCGACAATAGAGATGGTGGACCAAAGTGTGAGAAGGTGTAGAGACAGGTGGAATGATCAACTGTCCTTGTAGCAATAATGCCTCCTGTCACACTATCCCAAATGAAGATTGAATCTGTCATGAATTCAACTGTCTTCCCTGACCCACTGAGTGTAATCTGATAAATCGAGAGAAGGTTTGCAGACAGAGATGGAACATACAATACATCATTGAATGTGCCATCCTAAATGCCTATAGAACCTTTCCCACAAACTGGCATAACAGTGTTATTCCCCATGAGAATGTGAGGAATAGGAGAAGCCTCAAGAGAAGAGAAGATCTTTGGAGAAGATGACATATGGTGAGAAGCACTTGAATCCAGTATCCAAGGGACCTGTGAAAGGGATGCAACAGAAGCCCGTAATGCATGACCCTGTCCAGGTGTTGAAGATGAGGCAGAAGAATAAAAAGCAAACCCTTGTGAAGTAGAAGAGGATGGAGAGGAAACAGTGCTCTTCTGAAGAAGAGCTTGCAAATCGACAATCTGTTTCTCATAGCCATCAAATCTCTTTTAAAAATAATGTGACTCATCATGAGGCCCCTTCTGACAATAGGAACATGTAGGGCTCTCAGTCTTCTGTTTCTCCTTCTTAGAAGAAGATGGTGGGCCAGTAGAGTGCTGAGAAGATGAATCAAATATCTGCTTTGGCTTCTGCTTCTGTGTATCCTGAGGTGTCTTGGAAAGCAATGCCTATGACTGTGAACCTATAAGAGAATCCATTTGATTGAGCTTGGACTGCTCACGAGTCAACCTATCACAGAAGGTCTCAAAAGAGGGCATAACATGTCGTGCACCCAGTGCATCCATAGTGGAGTAGAAGGTAGAAGTGAAAATCTGATAAGGGTCGCGAAGCTTTGAGAGTATCAGAAAGATACACTCATCATCTAACTTCGTCTTTCCAACAACTTGTAAAATAGAATGAAGAGACTTGAACTTCATCAAGAAGTCCTCAATGCTGGTGAATGATTTAGGTACCAAGGAGGTGAACTTTGCATCTATCTAGAGAACCCTAAACTGATTCATTGTGCCAAACAATGTAGAAAACTTGTTCCACATATCCCTGGGTGTGGTCAAACCATCCAGGTGGAACAACAACCCATCTGAAATATTCATTGCAATGAGGCACATTGCCTCATCCATCCTATTTCTATGCATAAGAGCCTCATAAGGCCGTTGTAGAATAGGCTGAGCCTCATCGAGGCATGACCATAACCCTTTTTCCATAAGCAATCTGGTCATCTGTCCTTTCCAAGTGTGATAGTTGTGAGGTGTAAGGTGGGCGACAAAAGAGTCTGCCATTGAGAGAAAGAAGACAGAAGTAGAAGGGTCTCTTTGAAATAAATGATAGAAAGAGAATTTGCACCCCCCCACAAAATATTATAATATCTCTCGTACACTTCAAATAAGTATGTAAGCACAAAAAACAAGGAAAAAACCTGATTTTCAAATGCCTCCACTTTGACACCAAAAACAACTGATCAAACAACAAAATTTGAAAATGAAACCGGCATGGTTGGATCAAGCTCGGAAAGAGCTTTCCAATGATATATCACACTTTGATTTTTGATACCGTATGCCAAAATTTCTCAAAAATGGGTGCCAGTTTTTTGAGTGGCACGGATTCAGAAAATGCCGAAATTTTCAAAATTTTTTAAAAAAACCCCTTGCGGCATCGAAAATAGCCCACTAAGTAGTCAAAACTGACTGTGTAGAAAAAACCTACCTTTGTACCTTTTGTGCTCAAATCTCAGCGTCTCACGCCTTAAGAAGTGTGCCAAGTTCATACAACCCTGGTTCCATAAAAAATTGCCACAAATTGCTCCGGTAACCAAAGGTGGTCAAATTTTATATCAAAATTCATCTGAATGATCCTTTGAATCCATTGGTGAGGTCAGTTTCAGCCCAAAATGCGTCCAATAAAAAACTCTTTGAAAACTTGAAACCCTTAACCTCAAAACTTGCTTCAAAAACACCAGAACAGGCACCAGCAAGGGAGCTCTGATACCATGTAGGATTTGAGAGATACAAATCCACAGACTGCCAAGAATACCTGAATACAAATAACGTATTACAGGAGAAGCAGAAAGAAGCAAAAGGCAAAACTTAGAAGTTACTCAAAATGTGAGAGCAAAATTATGATCCAAGTTAATAAAAAAGAATTACAAGGTTCAACCTATAAAGGTGAACAAAACCCTAAAGCCTAAAAAAGCTAGGTTTCACATTAATAATTAATAAAAGAATTAATTATTAATGCACCTAAGAGAAAGCTTAAACACTAAAGAGTAATAACTTAACTAATTAAATCGATATGATTTAATTAGTAGGTAAACTAAATATTACTCCAACAACATCGAAAGCTACTATAGTCTTCTTCTTTTTTAATGGAAAACATTTTACTATTAAATGAATGATTCAAATTTTTCTTTAGAGAAGGTAAAGAAGTAAAATAACAAATATAATTTGCTTCAAAGATAGTAATGGAAATTTTATTTTTTTCATTTCTCTTTCTAAGTACATAACAAGGTAAAAGAAAATGCTAACATTTATTTTTACAAATCTTTTACAAGCATGAAATATGCAATGAATGTAGTCACATAGCCTTAGCTTTACTAGTATTTCTTTTACAAGGCATTTTTCCATTTTACACTACTAAAATTTGCAACTTGAATTTTAAAACAAGGACCATTTTTCTCTTTCCCTTCAACAAAACAACAACCTTCTTCAACATTAGTTCTGCACATAAACAAGCCTTTGACCATGGAGGTTCACCTCCAAACCTAGGTCATTTCATGGTCACCCCCAAGCTTGGGGAAACAAAGATGGATGGGGATTTACATACACACATTTTACATACAAAAACTAGCAACATAGATTAGACATAAAATTCTCATTTCTCATGGTTTTCACAATGGATCACCTTGGACCCAAGAAAATGGGTGAAGGTGGAAATGAACCCAAAATAGGAGAAGCCATAACAATGAAACAATGCCTACAACAAGGCTCAATACCATACAAATAATGCCTTCACAAGGCTATCACAAAACCACCATTCCTTCCATTTCTCATACAAAACAAGATTTCCTTATGGCCCCCAAATGTGTAGTAGAATATGATGGCAACATGGAGCCCATACATCCATGTCATATCCCATTCCTCCATGAGGAAGGAATCTACACTATTTGGGCATTCCCAACTTTACCCTTAACCTTCAAGGTTATATTCCCTCCCAAGGGTGAGTCTAGCCTTGCACACCCCAACAAAGGCAAGAAAAAAAAATCAAAAATAAAATAGCAAGAAGATATTCACATAAAGCCATGAAAACAAGCTTGAAAAATAACACAAATTCATTAACTATAAATTCACAAAATTTTACCATAGAAAACATGGAGAAGAAACAAAGCATTCAATGATAGGAGCACCAACCTTGCTCCAAGATATGACAATGAAATTTGAGTAGAGCTCCCTTCCTACTAGTCTTTCCTTCATTTTCTAAGTCCACCAAAATCCTGCTAAGTCCACTGGAAGTCTCCAAAATTGGAGAGTGGGCAATCACCCTACCAAATTCCTCTTCATCCCACTAAAAGGAAAACCCTACCTAATATTCTACCTAACTTCAAAAATGATTGGACACACTATCCAAGTGTTCTCTCTCTCCAACAAGAGGGAATTTCAAATTTGAAAGAGAGGAAGACATGACACACATCCCAAATTCGTCACTTTCTAAAAAGACATTTTTAGAAGAGGCAAAAATAGATATGATCACCCTATTGGTTAAAATTTTACCCCCAACCTAAAGTGCGCCTATGGGGTTATCTTATTTTAACCCTAACTAACCTTTAGGGCTTCATTTAAGCCCTCAAAGTTGACCTAAGAAAATTCAAAATAAGATTCCCTCACATGGCTCAACAACCAAGATACCTAACCTTGGGATACTACAAGGTGACTCAAAGGTGAACAACTAACCAATAACAAATTACTTGGTCATGCAAACTCACATTTACAAGTGTCAATTGACACCAGATAAAGTCACAACACATTACTACACGCACGACATGCCAAGTAGACATATGCATATATTAAAATAAACACAACAATAATAATACATTCAAACATTACATTTACAACAATAGTACATAACAACAAGGTTATTTCTCCCTTTGGAGTTAACCTTGGCTTAACATGATTTTCACATACATCCATCTTTGATTTCACCTCATTTTAACTTCATTGTCAATTTCCTACACACTAGATCAAAATATCAGTAGCTCATGAATGACCAATAACATATATATATATATATATATATATATATATATATATATATATATATATATATATATATATATATATATATATATATATATATATATATATATATATATATATATATATATATATATATATATATATATATATATATATATATATATATATATATATATTAATGATCACATAAAATATATTATATAATCTAATCGCATTTCACAACATCATAAGAAATTCACTTTACACAAGCATGTATTTACTCAATACTTATTAAATTTCAACATCATGATATTTCTAGAAAACACATCTATCACAAATATCCTAATCATTTACCTGGTTCATGACACAAAACATTTCATCTGATTCACATTTCTCGCATCAATATAAAATCAAAGCATAATACTCAAAATTATATAATTCATCAATATCATAGCAATAAGGCCTGTAAATCAAAAACATAGAAAGTATGTCCTAAATCATCATCCACATAATAAAAGATCATCGCATACTATAAAAAATATGAAATTCTTGTCCAAAAGAGTCTAATATATCAGAATATTGTATCAACATGAGAATCATAAAGTGGAAAAGTCAGCTATGCAATGATGGTACAGAGTGAGGCCTCACAGAAAGTATGTGCAAGAGGAAATTTGTAAGAATGCACTCGCCTTGAAGAAAGAGGATGTAAATGGACCTTCAAATCTTATTTTTATTGTCGCAGAGATGTCAAAATTAGGTTAAAACTCTATATCTAGACTTTTGATGCCTATAATTGCTTTCTGTGAAATATCATCCCCAAAGGACAAGGCTAACCTGGATGACCTAGTTTAGGATGATGTTCCAAAATTTTGACCTAGTCTCTGTAGCTCCAATTCTGATAAAAAATTTAGAGGTCTTGTAACTATATATGAAGCTCCTGAATCTAGATACAAAACTCCACAATCTACTCCTGCGCATAGAAAATAAGGGGAAGAAGGTTGAGGGGAGGGGTTTGCCTTAGTCAAACCCTTGTTTAGGAATCAAACTTGAAATAAAATAAATGTAATTGAAAGAATGTTGTCATGTAATAGAGATTAGATCTCAATAATGGAATATATCATACCATGTAGATGCATTTGTCTCTAAGTATGTGATCAAGAATGTTGATGCAATAGCTTTGAATCGACACAAAAACCAAAAAGGAAATCATGTAAGACAAAACCTCATGTAGTAGATGTTATAATTCACCACAATGTTTGATTGAGGAAGAAAGAGAAGAAGAAGATTTTATGGATGAATGTATATCTCCTTCCTTGATGTCAAACTCATATGTGTGGCCTCCAATGGGGGAAAGAATCTAGATCTATGGAAGGAAATTCCTTGAATGCATGATGAAAATGATGGAATGAAGACTTGAAATGTTTGATGGCTTCCTTGTACTTGAATGCTTGATAATGGATGCCTTCACCAATGGATGCTTGTTTGCACTTGGGTCTCTTGAATGTAAAATGGATGTATGATAGATTGCATGTGTGTGTATGTAAATTATGGATATGAAAATGAGTGGAAGAGGTCTCCTTTTATACACATTTTGGCATTCAAATTTTGCAAGATCAACCTCAATTAAAGATCTAGGCGAAAAAACCTTGCATTAGGCCTGAAGCCAAGTAATGTACAAAGCTCTAGGACAAGGCCGACCTAGACGAACTTATCTAGGCAAATCAATTTTTTTCCCAGGACTTAGGGGAGTGTGCCAAAAAGGGGTGGTGAAAGTCACAGTCCACCAAGAAATAAGGGCAAATCCTGAAATATGAAAATGCATGCATAGGTCTTAGGTGAAAAATGAATTATGTGAATGGATGGAAAAATGATAAATTATGCATAGAAGTTATAGCCAATATTGAATTCAAACAAGATTGAAGGAGAAGAAAAGACCTTTATTTGAATTAAATATGCATTTAAGTGCAATATAAGGTCCTACCCTAAGAAACGCACTAAAGTAGGCTCAAAATGGTCCCAAAATTAGCACAAATTAAGTGCTTACTTTTTGGGACGATACATTTAGCCCCCAATTTAGCAAGAGTATGAGACAAGTTCATGCTCAGGGTAAAGGAAGCAAGAAAGAGAGAGAGAAAGATGATGATAGACAAATTGCAAAGGGATAAGACAACACTAAGTTTAAGGATGTAATCCCCCAAACCAAGGATCTTAACTCTACATCCATTCACAAGGGCACATAAACAAAGTAAAAAGAAAAAGAAAAATCAAATATAAAAGACACGGAAAGGGGAAGTACTAAAACAAAACTCCAAATCAACTAGTGAAAGAAATCTTTGCCAGAAATGTCCCATCCACTAATATCATGTTTGCAAATCTATTGCAAGAGCATAAGTGATCACATAGAAAGAAAAAGCGCATCGCCAAAGATGATACAAACTCCATAGTATAACCTACTAGTAGATCCATGAGACCAGAGAGAGAGAGAGAGAGAGAGAGAGAGAATGAATCCAATAGGCTAGCAAATTGTGTTATGCTAGGTGATCCATGGAGAGAGAAGAGAGAGGAGGGAGAATTGATGGTCTAGAAAATTGTGTTATGCTAATCAATTCTACCTTGAGAAATGTGTGCCTACTAGTATAGCTTAAAAATTTCTTTGCACCTATTGGCAGTTTAAAAATATTTTACACCCACTGGCGGCTAAAAAATGTTGTGTATAATGTACAAGGGAGGTTGTATGTAACTTCAAGTTACCCTAAGTAAGCTAGTGCTCTTACAATGCTACAAGTCCACAAAATGCTTTATGCCTTCAAAACACTCACCCAACCATTAAGACAGTTTATAAAAGTTATAAAAAAAAAAATCAATGCCAATTCCCACCCACAAGAACTTTGATCTCCTCGAACCCTTAAGCATTCCCAAAACTAAGCTTATTCCCTACTAGCCCTCATAGATGACAAAATAGAGCATAAATTTTGATGTTGATAAGATATCCACAAACTGATTACATATTTGGATACCCATTGGGGTATTCTTAAACATACCAAAAGTTATGAGGTGTTTGTTTTGAAACCAAAAATAGATTGGTAATATGCTCTTTAAGCCTAATTAGGCAACTTTTATAAAGCACCTATAAGAGTTGTTCACTCTAGATCTCCAAATTTCATTCAAAAGGATAAAATAATCCCCATATGGATTGAATCAACAACTTCCATGTCTTGGAAGGTCTATTCTCCTCTCATTTTACAAAACCCTCATTCCTATTCAGTCAAAAAGCCAAATTCATAAGAAAATTAGACTAGGGCATCATTAAAATGAAAAAAATTGTACTTTCTACTCCTAAAAGTTAAAAATTATTCTATTGCAGCACGAAATCCTTCATTCTAACAAATTATGGGTAATTTCACCGGTGGGAAGCGTCTCAAATCATAAATTTTGAGTTTAAACCCTCATTGGCAAGGGTTTCATACCCTGTTGGAGTAAAAATACAATATCTTTCTTGAAACTCCATAAAAAACCATGAGATTGGTTGAAATAGAAATATAATTCAATTATATATCCAAAAATATCACTTTCATATCATAAAAATCTATACAAATTCATACTATTTGTTGCAACATGACTGTTACCCAAAAATCTAGAAATTGAAGTCATTAAAATGACCATAACTTTCATAATACTAAATAAAAATTAATGAAAAAAATAAAATTGAAAGATTATTTAGAGATTCATGAATCCCAATGCATGGGAGATCATCCACAAATCATACAAGGTCGTACAATGCAAAAGAGCAAAGAGAATAGGTGTTAAAATAAGGTTTTTTATTGATTTCCTTTGTCCACTTCAATACAACTTAATTTTCTTTCAATCTAGCACATTATCAATGTAAAAAAAAGTATTTAAATCCTTACTAATCCTACCTAATTGAATCCAACTGTCCAACTACCTCTTGACTCTTCATATTCTATTTTTTTGCATTTTTGAAAATTTATAACTTTTACAAGATTCGACAAATTTTTGCAATACTTGTAATATGAACTCCAAGTAACTTCCTAAGACTCTCATTAAACCCAAACAATTATACAATGGTCTAAAACACCTTATTGAATGAACAAAACACAAGACTTGAGAAAAATTTGCAAATTTGCCTCATGGAGGCATATAGTTCATCAAGTGCTCCTACATCATACTCTCGGAGAAAAGAAAATTTAAGTCTCTTTGAATGTTGATCTACTCCTTCTTCCTTGTCTTCCAATTCATTTGAAAATTTTCTTTCTCCTTTGCAACTATCCCTAGGTCCTTCTTCCTCTTGTTTTTCTTATACCACTCTCCCATTGAAAATTAGACTAGGGCATCATTAAAATGAAAAAAAATACTTTCTACTCCTACATGTTATAAAAAAAATTATTGAAACTCTAAATCCTTCATTATACCAAATTAGGTACAATTTCTTTGATGGGAAGTGCCTCAAATCACAAATTTCAAGTTTAAACCCTCATTGGCAAGGGTTCCACACCTTGTTGTAGTAAAAATGTAATATCTTTCTTGAAACTCCATAAAAATCCATGAGACTAGTTGCAACAAAAAGATAATTTGATTCTCTATCCAACAATGTTACTTTCAGACCATAAAACATCCATACAGAGTTGTACTATTCACTGCAACATGATTGTTACCCAAAATTTTAGAAATTTTAGTCATCAAAACAACCATAATTTTCATAATGATTAATGAAAATCAATGAAAAAAAAATGAAAGAGGATTTAGAGCTTCATCAATACCAATTCATAAGAGATCATGTGCAAGTTGAACAAGGTGTAATTGAGAAAATGGTGAGTTATGCTAAGAGGTAGATCACTCACCAAGGGTCTTCATACATTGAAATACAAAACTCCCAACAAAGTGAATCTAATTAGCACAACCAAGGGAGTAAGGGTAAAAATTTGTGATCTACACAATGTGGGGTTTTTGTGATTCCTTATGATAGAGATGATAATTAAATATAAATCTTATAAATGACTAAGAAAATTAAATGAAATCACCTTAAAACTAGGAGAAAAGGAGTGGAACTTCATATTTTGATTTGATTGTCATAGAGTTGTCAGAATAAAAAATGGTTATGAATTTGGCACTCTAATACTTGTATCTTCCGACAGTGAAAAAATTGGATCCAAAGGACAATGCCAACCAAAGTCTACCTTGTCCAAGAAATTTGACCTTGTCCTAGAGAGTCAAAATCTAATGAATTTTGTGAAGGATTTGAGATTGGTTTTGCAACTCCCAAAATTTGGATTTGAAACTCCAAAAATGTGCTCCTGCACACAAGAAGAAGGGGGAAAAGTTTGTGTGAAGGGGATTTCCTTGGTCAATCACATGTATAGGAATCAACCTTGAATTGGAATAAATGTAATTGAAGGAATGTTGACATATAGAAGAGATTAGATATAAACAATAGAGTAGATCATACCATGTAGATGCATTTGTCTCTAAGTATTTTCATACAATAGCTTTGACTCAAAAACAAAATTGGGAATCATGCAAGACAAAACCTCATGTAGTAGATATTGTAATTCCTCTCAATGAAGAAGAGAAAAGAGAGGAAGACTTTATGGATGAATGTTTATCTCCTTCCTTGATGTCAAACTCTGTTGCTTGGCCTCTATTGGGGGAAAAGAGCTAGATCTATGGAAATAAAATCCTTCCATATATAGATGGGCTTGAATTATTGAATGCTTGATGATGAATTCCTTTAATGGATGCTTTATTTATTGTCTTGAACCTTGTATGCACAATAACCTACTTGGTAATGATTGTATGAAGATGAGATCGAATCAATTATGGATGTGAAAATGAGAGGAAGAGGCCTCCTTTTATATAGATTTTAGAGCTCAAATCCCGCAAGCCAACCTTTATTAATCACCTAGGAGAAATAACCCCACATCGGGCCCAAATCTCACTAAAAAGAAAACCCTTTAGACAAGGTCGACCTTGTCTAGGCACACTTTTTCAAAGTTTGCCCAGGACCTAAGGTTGTGTGCTAAAATGGGGATTTGAAAACCCTAGTCTATCAATGAAATCAGGACAAATCCCAATAATGCATGTAAAGGACCTAGGAGGGAAAATAAGTTATTAATGGATGGAAAATAGGAAAATTAAGGATAGAAATTAGATCCAAACATGATTAAAGGAGAAAGGAGGACCCTTATTTGAATTAATTATGCATTTTAAGTACAATATGAGATCCTACCATGAGAAACACACCAAAGTAGGCTAAAAATGGTTCCAAAATGAGCACAAAGTAAGTGCTTAATTTTTAGGATGGTACACAAGGTTGTACAGTGCAAAAGAATAGAGAGAATAGGTGTTAAAACAAGATTCTTTAATGATTTCCTTTGTCCACTTCAATACAACTTCATTTTATTTCAATACACCCCATCTTCAACATACACAAAGCTATTTAAATCCTTCCTAAGCCTACCTAATAGACTCCAATTGTCCAACTATCTCTTAACTCTTCATATTATCAAGTTCTTTGCATTTTTGTAATTTTACAACTTTTACAAGATTTGATAACTTTCTGCAATATTTGCAATATGAACTCAAAATGACTTCCTACGACTCTAATTTAAACCAAAAAAGTCTATAATGGTCTAACATACATTATTGAATGGACAAAACATAAGACTTAAGTAAAATTTTCAAAATTGCCTCATAGTGGCATGTAGTCCATCAGGTGCTCCTGCACCACTTCATAATATCAGCTCTAGGTGAGCCAACTTGGATACCACATAAATGACTTTGATTAATAAGAATGATATCACCCAAAAATCATTCCAAGAGTTACAAAATTCAATTCAAGGGTTCAACAAGATTTACAATAATTTTTCAAATCATGTTGATACATAAGTGGTAGCTACAACATCAGGTTTGGTTCCTTTGTCATCAATATTTAAATCTATGCATAATTTTACTCCCCTTTCTAAGTCTTTAGATAATGTATTTCTTAAGTTGATTAATACTATGCTTCAAAACTTCCTCCTATAAAACCTATTGACCCTTCTAAATCATTACCAACTTATTATGATCCCAAAGCCTTTTGTAAATATCACCATCAAACTAGTCATGGCACCAAAAAGTGTTATTGGTTGAAACATTTTATCTAATACCTCATAGATTCTAATACCATGATTTTTGAGGGTTTTAATGATAAATGAAAAAACCATATCACCCCCTAACTAAAACTTTCAACTCTATACCAATCCTTTACCTTCTCATTCTAATAATATTGTCAAGCATACCCATCCTTTGCCTTCCCATTCTACCAATATTGTTGATCCTAGCAACCATACGACCATGGACTTTGATAATTTATGTAGCATGCCTAATAAATATTGTCAACCTTATTGAGCAATGTAAAGCTAAACCTTGCAACACCTTCAATTCCAAGGAAACTATTGAGGTACATGGTGCACCCCTCTACATTATTGTGAAGATTAATGAAGAGATCTCCAAAGGAATGCTTCTTGATCTTGTATATATAGTGAATGTTATTACAAAATAAAATCTCTTTATAAAATAATTTCATCAAGAAACTTATGGAAAAATTGATGTGACAATTAAGGTGCATGATGGTTTTACTTGTCCTACCATAGGTTCCATTACCCTTCCTATTGAAGTTGGTAATAAGTGCTTATATGTTACCTTTATAATAATACCTACCTCTGATCAATTCCAAGTGAGACAATGACATCCTTGGCTTACTTCTATGCAAGATATTTCTTCTACTATCCACAAGTGGGTGAAGTTATCTCATAATGGAGAAATTATCATGATTAAGCATGGTCTATATAAGTCATTAACAAGTCATGGAAACTTCAACCTTGACTTAGTTTGGCTTTGAAAACCTTAGCCATTACAACCCCAAAAAGACATTATGTTCCTATCCCATAAAAAATTCAAACATGAAATGA
The DNA here is from genome assembly GCA_027943335.1 of Chamaecyparis obtusa. NCBI lineage: Eukaryota > Viridiplantae > Streptophyta > Pinopsida > Cupressales > Cupressaceae > Chamaecyparis > Chamaecyparis obtusa. Next base: position 1,494,942 of record BSBK01003135.1, on the reverse strand, counting down.
TATCAAAATTGGGAAAACCTAAGGATATTCAACCTCCATGTCCTAGACTTGGACACCTTCCTACACCTTATATTCCTTTTATATATGTTTTCATTCCACCTATTATATCTTACAAACATCTATCATCTTCCATCTCTTAACCTAGTAAGGTTCTTTCCATTCCTTATATTGCAAAGGAAGAAAAATAGTCGATGTTGATTGATCCCAGACCTTCCCAAATTCCAACTCAAAACAAAAGAAATCATTGTGCTAAAGATAAATGCTAAAAACATGATGCCAAGGTCCAAGAACTTTATTTCCAAAATATTTCCTCCCCCAAGATATCCAAAGATGCTTTGATCCAATTTGACCAACCACTAAATAGCCCAAAGGAGGATTGTCCAAGCATGCTGATTTTTCTTTTTGCATTAAAGATCTTATTGTAATTAATCTAGGTGACGATATGGATGATAAAATTGATGTTAATAATATTGACGCAAATAATATTGATTCTAATTATTTTTATGATATGTATGAGGTTATTAAACTCAATCAGAGTCTTTGTTTAAGATTTTCCAAAGCATTAATCCTAGCTCCTAGTGACAAACAAAGTGACTCATCATTGGAGGATGGTCTAGTTTTAAAATTGCAATAGGTCTATCTGCCATGCTTTTTTTTGTCTCTCGCATATTTTCCACCATCCTAAGTAATATTAACCAAGATTTGGAGGTGTATTATTTGTTTGACTAGATTTACGTGTGCATTAAACTCTTTTGTATGTTTTCTTGTAAGTAATGTATTGCTTGATATTTTCTTGGAATGAATCAATCAATCGCAAGCACCAACATTGATAACGGATCCTACCAGCTACCCGCCAAACCAAAATCAATAGATAAATGCTAGTAAAATGGGGTACAACTCCCCCATAGGCCCCTAGAGAAGATTACAAGTCATTATATACAAATTAGCAACTCTGATAGTCTCTAGGTCCCACTGAGCCATCTATCTATCAAAAAGGAACAAATGTCTTAGAACATACATAATATGAGTGGTGGGTCAGTAGAGTGCATCCAATTCCAAGGGAGCAACTAGAATTAGGTAGGAGCCCATAGAATTTTAGGGGGAAATATTACCTTTTAGAATTATAGGGGGCCTCCTTTGGCCTTATAAATAGTAGGGCATGAAGATTCTATATGTAATATGCCCACTATCATCCCACCCAACTCGTCGGGTTAGGTGGGACGTTAATAATAGGAAGACACTCTTAAGAGGTGCATCCTACTTGATTGGGCTAACCTAAATTTGATCCATTAATCATGCCTTAGAATAGTAGGGGGCTTTAGTAGCTTAGTTTTGGTCCTAATATGCTCGACCAACTTTTGGTTTGTCTCCAACCCTTATTTTTGCTTAAGGCTCCTTCACTATTAATTAATAATCATTCAAGATTGTTGCCTGCATCCATAATCTTATTTTCTTCTAAATGTCTTATTCTAGAATGTGTCTTTTCTTTTTTCTTTTTTTGCACTTAATGAGAATCTTGTATTTCATAAAAAAATAGGTGCAATATAGTCTTTGCGCAAAAGCCACCCATTCCATCTTTCTGGCATCAATATACATTTAGACATGGATGAATTTTATAAAATATTCCCAACATATCATAAGATTATTATTCTTGGAATTAATAAAACAAAGGGCCCTACCTTTAGAATAGTAATGTTATGGCTATGGAGCCCCTACTATTCTATGGTGGAGGATATAGTAAGGGCCCACCTAGGGGGAGGGTCTCAATAGTTAATAATTTGATTCTTCTGATATGTTATGTTAAGGTTTCTTTGGACAACCCATGTTGCTCCATTGGTGCAAGGTACTAAAGGGACCAAGCCTATTGTTACATTATTCTATTTGTATCTAAATTATTCTATTTTTTTTTTCTTATTTTGTGTGTGTGTGTGTGTGTGTCTGTATCTGTATCTGTATATGTATATGTATCTATCTCCATGTCTATATCTATATTTATATCTAATGGTGTACACATTCAATTATCGTAAATGTGCCTTTGTTTTGTCTACTTGGGGAAGATGCAAACCGTTGAGGTCCATCTCTCTTTTTGGTCTACATCATTTTGACCCAAAAAGAATTACTTTTCCATCTTAAGTGTTATTCTTCCATTGTGCTTGTAGCTCCACTACCTTTTAGGGATGAGGTTAATTCAATACAATTATACTTGATATACACGAGTTATCAAATGCACATATTGACCTTAGTTAGTGGTTCCCTTATGTGCTCTCTATTTTTATCACATGCTTTATTTCCCTTAATTTTTTCCTTGCTTTGGAGAATATCATTGTGGTAACATACTTGTAGTTTGGATACATGTATGCTACCTTAAATCTATTACTCCCAAGAAGGTGTACACAATTTCTTTAATGTAGGGGCATAGAATCTACTCTTTGTTATAATTTATGTACACAACACAATCAAATTTTATAGTTAATTTTCTTTATTAGGTTACTCAACAAACTGTACCTTTTTCTTTTTAATATTCTCTTGGAATATTTCCTTGCATACAACGCTTTTCTTGGTTATCCTTTGCAATCTTTCTAACTGATTTCCTTGCATGCAATGTTTTTCTTGGCTATACTTTCCATCTATTTCTAGTAGATTTCCTTGCATACAACCCTTTGCTTAGTTATATTTTGCACTTGTTTCTATAATATTTCCTTGCATACAATGTTTTTTCTTGGTTATCATTTGGGGTGAGTTGACTAACATAACATAACTTGCTAGAGTATTTCAACTCTCCTTTGCACTGATATTTCTACATGACTCAAAGTAAGCTTAAGCTTACTAGGCTAGCATAGTTAGGTCTTTTTCTCTCTCTTTCTTTTATCGTGTTTATCCTTTTGTGTTTATATTAGATTCAAAAGGTCATAAGTCACCAAGGGCTTGGTGTTCCTTATCTCTTTAATAGCATGAGAAAAAATTGCTAATGCTATGTTCTTCTTTACCAACGGCATGAATGCAAGTTCATACTCCTTCTAAAGTGGGGGTTGAATGTAGAATCGTAAATTACACCCTATGTAATTTCTCACTCCCTAGGCCTCATTTTAGTGTTCCTAGCCTCCTACAACTATCATGCTTGATCTAGCTTGATTTTGATAATAATTCTAGCTTCCTCTCAATATTTTGGACCCAAATTCTAAATATAGTCTTGTATTGGTGGGATTGGATCACCTTGGGCAACCCACTACTAGGATTGGGTCACCTTGGGTGTCTGGGTCCCACCAATGGCCCCAAATTTACACCAATGGTTAGCTTGTGGGGATGGGAAATTAAATATCATGTCAACTTTCTACAAAATTTACACCTCAAAATGCTTCGGAGAGGTATAAAGGAAATTTACCCCTCACCCGCCCCTCATGTTTACATATCTCTCAATCACACATCAAGGAATTAATTCAATTTCAAGTACAAGCACTCAAGAGAAAGTGATCAAGCATCTAATCCATTTAAGATGAGAATTAATTTTTAGATCCATGCATCCACAATAGAATCTATGATCTACAATTCCTAAAGTCAACTCTACAAAGTCAACATCAAGATCTTCATGAGCATTTCAACACAAATAAATCCTATTAAGGTAGAAACATTTTTTTTCATATCTAGCCTCTACTACATAACAACACGCTTTCCAATTCTATTTTGATTTATTTCAATTTCAAGTTTAATTCCTAAATTGGGGTTTGACCTAGGCAAACCCCTTTCAACCCAACATTTTCCCTCTTTATCATGTGCATGAAACAAGTGGAAAATACATAAATTTAGATATAGATTGAGTGTCCTAAGAGATATGGAACACCTATCTAGATATCCAAAAAGGGTGGGACCTAGTCACCCTATATATCTAAGTCCCTTTGATTCTACTCTAAATTTAAACCATAGGGTGCTTTCCAGACTGTCTACCAAAATTTGAGAAATTATTTAATGTTTTTTTGTGCATGTTGATAGTCATCATTTTGTCATATTTTTCTCTAGATATTGTATTGATCTTCCACAATCACATAATGATTTTCAACTCCAAATGAAGGACTTCTAAATCTACTTTGCATCCTAACAAACTTGGTCCAAATGGATCATTCTCCTTCCAATATGATTGGGAAATAGGCCTAAGAGTCATAGTTTGTATATATAGACTAGTGAATCACGTTTCCTTCACCTTATAGCAAGATTGGGAGCTAGTACATTTAGGTTGAGGGATATCTAGAGAGTTCATAGACTAAAATTTGTCAATTTTGGAGCTTGATATTTTATTTCAACAAGGGGATACTTATTTCCCTAAGGAGAGTTCATTGAGATCATATATCCACCAAATTTTTTGCGTGTTTAAAACTAATTTTTGATCAAAACTTAGTATGGACACTTTTTATGAAAGTGATAGAGAATGGAGTGGAGTGGAAACATGTGTGTCAAATTCATTATATGTACTATGCGAGAGAAATTGTTATTGGAAAATTATAGATTGAAGACCAATACAAAAAAAATGAAGACACCTTTAGGAACCACCAAACTAAACTTCATACAACTCTAATATTAAGATGTTAAGGATCAAGAGGAGAAGTATTGACCTACACCTAAGTTGAAGAATTCCAACTTAGTTCTCAATTTGGAGGAGAAAACAAATCTTGTGCCTATATTGAAGGACAAAAAGTGATACCTACACCTAGGCTAGAGAGAAGTCTTTCCCTAAACTTAGACTATGACCCAACTTGGAGGAGAAATTTGGTTATGTAGCTACGTAAAGGGGCCTAACCTAAAGGAGAATTACCACTTTTGGGAAATTTATTTACCCTTTTTTAGCATAAATCTATAGCCCAATCTTACTATAAACTTAACTATCACTTGTTTTAATTGGAAATAACTTATTTTCTTCACAAATTTCTATACAATTTACCTAAAAACATAAAAATTTGAGAAACCTTTAAAATAAAGGATTAAATGGTAAACTGTGTGGTTTTTCAAATTAAAAATCCACATGATATATAATGATACTGATAAAATTAAATTATACAATTCTATGCTGAGACTTTTCCATTTATTCTTAAGTATAAATAATATTTAAAATATAGAGGAAATTAGGATCATATGCAAAAAGCTAACAAGGGGTGACTTGGGAGGCTTCAATAAGTTGTTAAATAGAAATAAAAGACAACAAAAATATAATAGATGTGTGTGTGTGTGTGTGTGTGCACCTACACATGTGTATGTGTGTGTGCTTGTACATGTTTGTACATGCACAAAGTAGGGAAGTAATAAAAGTATTTTGGTAATAAAATGATAAGTTATACATAAGTTATGTAAAAAATGGTGAGAACGTATTTTATAAGACTTAATAATAGTGGTGGGGGAAGAAAAAGGATAAAAAACCAAGAACAATGTGTAATTCTTCTTGTTACCTAGTGTTTTGAAAAATCTTCGATAACTCTTTCCCACATAATTAATTCTTTAAGGAATTAATTAGTATTGTAATGTGCAAAAACAAATATTGCACCCAATTGTATAGAAACTCCCGTGAAAGTAATAACTATAAATGGGAAATTTATAATGGGGAGAAAATATAGGAAAAAGGGTTAAGTGAAAAGAAGTTACGAGTAGGTAATGAGCTACTTGGATGTGAGTTCTTTATATGGGGGAAAATTTTGATTGCTCTCTCTCTCTCTCTCTCTAGATATTTCTAGAGAAGAGGGATTAAATTAAATGCATATTTAAATTTGAGGGAGTTGCCCCTTTTTGAAGCAAAGGAAAATTATTCTTTACATAATGATTTAGCCAATGTTGCAAGGTTTTGTCACTATCCATTGGGCAAAAAGAACAGTTGCCAATTCATTTGCTAACACTCCTTTATGTATCTATGCTTTGTTTTACTCATCACGTATAATTCAAATGTGAAATATTTGTAGTGTCATTCTGCGTCATCTTCCATAGTTATTTTCATATGCTAAAAGTTACAAAAAAATTTAAAAAATTATGTGGATGTCTTGAGTTTAATTGTTAGAAAATGAGTGGAATCTTGAAGTTTTGAATTTTCCCATCCTCACACAATTTGCATCTAATGTCCACCTTTTTCCTCTACTTTGTTGGGATTTCAAATTTTTTCATTGTGACATCCTAAGCATTATTTCCTTGGTATCCCTAAATATTGAATTTGATATTTCCCTTCACATATTATTCAAGAGTCAAACATACAAGATTATTTCTAGCACAATACTTTTTGGCATGAGGTATAGGGTTCTCACAATCTTTAATTTTTAACATGTTTGATCAAGGTTCTATATAAATTTACAAGAAATTAAGTAATGCTTAAGTCAAAGGTGATGTTTATCATTCTTTGATTTTTCAATTAATTTTTGGACTTTTAGTGGACTAGCTTTAAATATATGCTTTAAATATCCAATGTTGTGTAAAAGTTTTTCAAGGTCTATTCATTCCTTCACTTCTTCCATTTCCCTTCAATCCACCCATTTTATTGGATATTGACGTGGATTCAAAAATATCTCTCACCTCCAATCCTTCCCCCCATTCTCACATAGAATCACCAAAAAGTCTATCAATTCATTTATTTTCATTTTCCTTCTTTACTTCCTCTTTGTAGGGATTTTATTTGGATCTAGATATTTATCTGGCATCTCAATCTCTTGTCCATTTATTTGGACTTCCAATGAATTCTCTTCCACTTCCCTTTTACAGAATTTGCTTTCACTAACATATATTTAATTTTATCCACTCACTCCATTTTGTTTCAATAGTTTTTCATGCATCCTTCTTCACAAAAATCCCTTGCACATTTGGACCTTCATCTTGAATTTCCACTTATCTCATCCAATTCTACAATAAATTATTACAAAAGGTCAAATTATCTTTTTATTTCATTCTATTTCTTTCTTACATGGAGTTCAACCTAATTATCGAGCATACATCTTTCCATCTAAACATGTTATTGTCATATCCAATCCTACATGATTTCTCCATTTGTTAGAATCCATTTGACTCATTCTCTTGCTTCCCTCTTTTGTGAAGTTTCATTGCAATTTAGGACTTACATTTCCCCATCTATCTCTAACCTCTATTCTTAACCCAAATCTTTGCATGTCCATTTATCACATCCTACTTCACTTACAACTTCTACATTTGTTCTATATTTATTCCTCCACTCGCTAAACCTTTGTAAAAATGTCATTAATGTTTGGCTTGGTTCCTACAACTAATAGATTGATATATTCTGCCTAGAAAGAATTATTCATCCCAAGAGTACAGATTCAAGTTCAAAATCAACAATGGAAATAAAGAATTTCATGTCACCATACATGTGATAATTAAATTTTTATTTAAATAGTCTCCATACCATCTCAAGGTTGTTATTTCAACTAACTTCATGAGAATTCAACTTTTTATAAATGTCATAATAATTATATATAATTCTTATTTGAATTCCTGCAAGGATTCAACAACAAACAAATGTTAAAAATATGAGTGTATGTGACAACAAAATTGATCATTTCTCATTTTCACGCAAGTAAATGTAGTAAACTTTTATATTCCATATATTGCGCATTCAATTGGCATTAAGAAACATATTTTGCATGCCACAAAGACTTGTAAGTAATGTATAGAGAACATCCATACTATATGTCTCCTTGGCCATTTTTTATTCTTCAAGGAAACTCTTAAGGGATAAATTATGATAGTTTTTTTCTAGAGTAGAATTTCCTATTGCCAAATTTACTAGTATGAATATAATTAAGTTTTGGTATGGATCACATGTACCCTTAAGAAATGTTGTTTACATCGAGAGGGTGGGATAAGAGCTTTCTTCTCTTGCCAATAATTTAATTCATTACTAGCATGATTTGTCCCTATTTTTGTCTACAGGGGTTCTCGTGATCTTTTTTAAACTAGTTTTATGCTACTTCCATTGCATGGTTAGTGTATTTGCTTATGTATTTCTAAATTATATATTGATAATATTTATATTTTTTTGCACCTTTACCTCAAAATACCAAATTTTCATTGCATATATTATTTGTTGTAGTCTCTTCCTTAGTACACATTTCTTTAGTTTTAAGAGGGACTATTAAATGTGTTTAGTTTTTTGATATCATATTAATGTGTTTATTGTTTTGATATCGTCTCTTTGTTTTCATATTAATGTGTTGTTTTTATTAATAAGTATAAATTTGTGACCAACCTTGGAAATGTTTTACACTCCACACACCTAAAAAAGAAAAAGAAAAAGTCTTTAACTAGTACTGTAGGAGTAGGAAGTAGTTTGCATGCACTTTGTAATCAAACAATTTAATCAAGAAGAAAATTATATCTATCCTAAAGGATTTTACCTTAAGAGAATCATGTTTTACATACCTACATCGAGTAGTTATGAAATTATGTCCTCATCAATTCGATATAGGTTATACGTGTATTAGATTATTCCTTAGTCTAGAGACATTTTTTTGGAATTGGCATACATTAGATACTACTACTATTGATTTAATTTGTCTATTTTTAGGTATGATCATATCTTGTTAGTTCTTATCTCTAGGAATGCCCTCCTCAGTATAGCTAAACTTAAAGCAAAGATAGACTATCCAATCCTAGTAATTAGACTATCATAAATCACATATTTTTTATGAGTTTATTTATCCTTCTTTAGGAATAACATAACCCTATCCTTGAAGTGGGTTGAATCCTCTAGGAATGTGAGCAATAATTTTGGGACCCAATACTACAAACATAAAAAATAATGTTAAAATAATAAAACTAATGTATGGATTGTGATGCATGAGCATCCTTGGGTCATTGGAAATCTTGTATCACCCAAAAATATTTCCTTTAAGTTTGTTTATTTACTGTTCCAGTTTGGCAGTTTTTGGTGTTTAGGCTTGTGATCGTTCTAGTTGGATCATTTTCTTATGTGATCCTTATGTTGTATTCTAGACATCTTGGAGATCCTATGTCTAGCTTCAAAATTTATTCTGATGTTTCTAGATGAATTTATTTATGATTGGTTTGATCCTATTTAGTTTTCATGTTCTAATGGCCAAGGTGGTGAGATTCAGCTTGTGATGGATTTTCATGTTATGTGAAGCTTCGTGGTGCCTTTTTCTATGTTCTTACACATGTGGCTGACCTCCTTGTATGTTTTCACAACATAATGTATCTAATTTGTAGTGTCTTATGAATTTGGGTCTTGGCCTATATGTTTGTAAACTGTTTTCTTTATCTTGGGGATTGTGATCATATAAGATGACTTGTAGCTAGTGATCTTGTATTTAAGTAGGTCTTGTGGTCTTTTTTAGGGAGAGAGAAGGAAAGGGGGCTTAGAGGATAGGAGGTAGATGGAATATCCAAGAGTTAGGATATGAAAGGTTATGATAGCTAGAGTTTAAGGTTCAGTTTGCAGAAGTCGTGTCTGTCTTGCGAGTTTGGTATTGAGGAAAACAAGCATATTTGATTGTATTGCAGTTGTATATTGATAATGGTAATGTAATAACTACATTTCCAGGCCAACTTGAGGATAATAAATGTGATATTGTTGCCTTAAATGGTTGTTTTCTACATCTTGTTTGTGTATTTCCTCTCTGGCATTTATAGCTGCAAGGATTGGACATCTCCTTCGAGGATTCTCTGTCCTTATTTGCATCAAATTGATATACTTAGTATGTAATAGTTTTTATTATTATTATTTTGATATATAAATTCAAATAAATACAAAACTGGGAGCCCTTGGGGTTGCTATTAAGGTAAGAGGAGATGCGTGAAGGAAAATATAGATAAAATTAAAATAGGTATGGATGAAAATGGTTCGGGAGTGAGGAGTGTCCTACAAGGGAGGTTATGTTTATTAGAAAATAAAAAAAAGGTATGATTTGTTCATTAACACATTTCTCTTTGTGGCTTATTGATTCTAACTCTAATTGCCTAGTCAATAAAGACAAATTCTACCAATAATTGGGTACATTGTGTAATAATCAAACTCTCTTTAAGTTTTAGAGGTAAAAATCCCTCACATAACTAAATTCTAATTTTGTATGATAAAATGAGGTATACTTTTAACTAGAAAGTAGGAAAGCACTCAACGCTTATTCACAATCATGGAATAACTGAAGTTAAAGAGTTTATTTGTAAAACTCTAGTGCATAGGCTGAAATATCAATGGAAAAATATGGATTTTAAATGAATAATTTACCACAATTTAAAGAAAGTGAATGCTTAGAAATGATAAGACACTTACATTAAAGAATGGTTAGTAGAAATAAGTTGTATCACATGGATTGAAAATAAATTTTATAACATAGACATTCACATATGCAACCACATAGACTCACAAATTTTTCTTCAAATTGGTAAAATCTTTATATATATTCACTTGGCTATGTAATAAAACAAAAAATATTATTTTAATATAAAAAATAACAAATATTATCAAGTTTGGAGATTTTGGAGTCCTTTATGTCTCTTGGTTACATTTATAAATACTTTCAAATGTAACCGTCAACTAAATATTTTAAGGAGGTTCAAATAAAGACCTTGAAAGTTTAACAAAATAAAACATTTAAAACTTTGGGGATGACCCCGTAGTGGAATGACAAAGCATTTTTTATTGTAAGTTGTGTTGATACGGTTAAAATCCTATCTAGGTATACTTGAGTCCCAAAGATAGTATGGTCCCCAACACAACTTAGATAGAGGAAAGGTTGAATGTGAATACTGAGAAAGATGGTGTTGATGCAAACTCGTTCATAGGTCTTGTAAGTGATAGCTATGCCCAAATGACAAAACCTATAACCACATAGTCTGATGTAGAGTTTTTCTAAGGAGATGTATGCAGATTCATATGGTAGCATGAGGAAGGTTTATAGTCAATATTTGGAGTGATATGGTGGATGTTGAAAACCAACCAATGGAGATATACATAAGGTTTATGGTCGATGATTGGAGTGATAAGGTGGACATAAACAACCAAACAAGGGAGATATAAGGTGGAAACCACCGAAGGATGCATAAGGATGTGGTTGATAGGTGAAGTGATAAGGAGGGATGTCAATAGAGGTGGTCTTTGCACGAGGAGATATAAGGAGGGCACAAAAGAATCAAGTGGTGGTTGAAGAGGAGATATAAGGATAACATGATGCTACACCATGAAACAAATATAAGAGGTATTAATGCCTCAAAAACCAAGTTGTACTCACCTTAGGGATGGGGTCCCCCAAATGTGGTCGGTATCCAGACATAATAACCCAACCTGAATAACCCAAGGATAAAATAACCCATAATAACCCATGGAAAAAATAACCCATGGTAAAAATAACCCATGGATAGAATAACCCGTGTTCATTATAGATGAAGCTAGTAAATTAGAAATAACATAAAATCAATTAGAACATTAGAATTTAGACCATGTAGAAGAAATTAAACCAATTTGAGAGAACATTTTAAATGGAGGACATGGAAACTGCAAAAGAGAAACAATATTAAAATCCATCATGCATATGGTTCTATCTAGAAGAGATTACTATGAATGATTGCATCCCTAATGTTTGAAGTGTAGATATTTTTTCAATTCTTATGCCATATGTTTCCTCCAAATTGCATTGTTATCTCTTCATGTGCCCAAATGACAATAAATAGTCACAAAAACTATTTATTAGACTAAATTATAAATATGATTACAAGGAACACAAATAAGCATGACAAAAGATTAAGTAACATTAATCTTTAAGATAAAAAAGGGATTGTGAAATTTTTTCAAATGTCATTATTTAGGGATGTTTCTTGCATTTCTATCAATGCTTGTGGAGAAAATTTCAAGAAGGACTAGAAACATGGTACAATGTCGATGACATATTTACATTTGAGATCAAGATTATCTTTGCAAAACCAATAATACTATTAAGGGATGGGATATAGGATTTAGTGAATTGCTTCAAGCATCACACAACTTAGTTTAGAAATTCATCAAAGAAGTGAAAAAAGAAAAAGGTCTCAAAGATAATAAAATAAAGAAATATAAGGTTGGATACACTAGGCTACCAAGTAGGAAAAAATATTGTGAACTCAAAGAAATACTAAAAATACTAGTTGATGGTTAAGACAACCATATCAATTTAGATTATATAAGAGGCATCACTCATAATTTGACACTTTAATTGAAATTTTGAATAATAAAGTTTTTAGAAACATACATGTAATTTACAAATTGTGTTTTCCTTTCTCTATATTCTTATAGGGATATTTTTGTTGGCATAATTGATGCAGATATTGTTAAGTGTTCCATGGTACATGCTTGATGACAAGAAGATCATTTATTATGTTGTCATTGATGTCAACTTAGTGTTGTGTTGGTTGACAATGTTCCTAATGTGTTTCTAAGTATCTTGTATTGAGAAAGGAATTAGAGTGTGTGGTTCTTATGGAAGACTTTGTTAGAATAACTGAGAGGGGGGTGAATCAGTTATCCACAGTCCCAATCAAAAAATGTATATCCAGAAACAATTTACTAAAACTTTTGCAGCTTGGTAAACTAAACTAGTATTTTGTCTGTGCTTTTACCAATTACCAGTTAATAACATATAATGATTACCGACCAAATCCAATATGCAACATGTAAAGTATTATAACAAACAATCATCACAATCAACACATAACACAAGAGATTTAATGTGGAAACCCTGTGAAGGGAAAACCCACCTGGGACCAGCAACCCAAAAATTATTCACTCTTTTGAAGTGAGGTTAGTGAAGACCCAACCCTGTTAAAGGTTACAAACACACTGTGAGGTGTGACCTTGTTAGAGGATTTTAGACCAACCATTATCATCCAACCAGCATTCACTATGGGGTTGATAGGATAACAAATGTACACTCTATGAATGGCAATATTACAAGACTTTCTAGTCCGCTCTATTAAGAGATTTCTCTGTTTACAATGGTTAAAATGTAACAGCAGTTGATTTGATTACAACACAACTTCAATTGCAGATTATCATATCTATGTTAAGCTCATTCAAATCCTCTGATCAATATTTCAATTCTATTTCAATCAATATTCAGTAACTTATTGTCACTCAGTAATAGCTTTCTGACACTCGGTAATCTCTACAATTTAGTTCTCCTTAACTAGTCTGATCATGCACGCATGAAGCTTGTTCACGTGATATCTTCTGTAGTCTCCTTCTTGCGGCATGATTTCATCATGAAATCCCAGTCTCTTAAATAGATGAGTAAACCATTTTAATTCCATCCATTAGATTTTTCCGCTTAAACCTTCCTCGGCTGATGTGTCAGTAACACGTTTTGTTTCAATCCATTAGATCTTCTTTGAATTATGTTAGTTGTTGATCTTTGTAACAAACATTATCCTCATCTCTGATTTTGATGTACTTTACAGCTCATCAACTTCATCAGCTAAACTAGTCATTTAGTTCTTTTCTTCTGCTCGGTTAACAAAGAAATGTGTCAGTGAACACAAGCTTAGTCTGTACTGTGATCGGTATACACTACATTGTGTCAGTGTATACTGAAATGGTTCTTTAACCAACAACATTGCCTTGTGCATTTTGATCTATCCTTCATCATAGATGAATGCAACATAATCAAGTCAATAACATAAGGTCATAGACTCATCAATAAGTTACCCAATGTGTTCCTTATCCTTATCTATCATATCCATCTTCCTCATGTAGATATATTTTGTTCTTCATCTCTTTTCTTCTTCTTCTACAGATGTTTGGGTATAGTAACTTACAAGATAAGTACTGTCAAAACTAGTTGACATCAATGACAACATATTACTGATTTAACCATCTTACATATCTAATCAGCAACTCAGTGATCTTAAATCATAGATCTTCAAGTTATACAATGTATTCAAATCAATTGTAGTTCATCAGACTTTATACTATCTCCAGATGTTGTATGTTGGATTGCAGAGGTTGGCAAAATGAACAAAGAGAGTTATGATCGATTGAAGATTGACAGAGCATCCAAAAGAATAGATAGTAATAGATGATGAATTATTTGAGTGTTCTATCTAATCGGTGTGGATTAAGGTATTGCAGTTAAGTCATAATTATCTTAACTAAGTTATGGGATTGATATCACAACCGCAAGATGATTGGAGTATCACAAGACATAATTTTAATAATGAGAAGATCGCTCTATGTAGGATGGAAATTTTTTGCAATAGTTGGTGTTAGATCCTCAACCGATGATGATACATTTGGTAGTGGTAAATATTTTCATGTTCCAGGTGTCATAGTGATATGGTAGATTTGATTTGTAATGGTGAGCTAATCTTACATTGTTTAAGGTAATCCAATTTATCATGCTTATGAAAACATGTTGGAAAAGTCAAGAAGTTTGATTGTTCTTGATCAAATTGATGTGTGAGTGCATTTGGAGGCTAACGTAGATTTATAAATGCATTTTATTATTTGGTAATATGTTTTGGAAGACTAGGGTGAAGCGCAAAAGATTTAAATGGTGAAATTCAAATGTAATACATTTTGTTTAAGGTGGTGGACGACCTAGTGAGTGAAAAAGACATTCATATTCAAATTGTTGAATTTTGAAGATGTAGATCATGGATGTCATGGTGCGGTCAAGAGAAGGGTGAAGATAGCCTACAAGAAGTAGAATTTTGAGCTTAATTGGATATGTACTAGCAAAGGAGGAGTGTTGTTCTTAGATCATTATACTTGCTAAATCCTAAAAGGTTCTCCAAGAAAATCTCTAACTGGGCATATCCTAACAGGTCTTGAATTGAAATCCTCTAACTAGGTGGCTCTTTGATTAGAGTTTTAAATCCCTTAACTGGGTCACTCCTAACAAGGTAAAGCTCCTAACAGGGCTAGAGGTAAATATCTTTTAAATTAAATGACTCCTAAAAGGGTTTTACTCCTAATAGGGCATTTGCAAAGCTCCTAACAAAGGTAATCTTTTAACATGGCATACTTAAGAAGAGTGCAAATATTTGTGGGTACTAATTCCTATCATGGTTTATTCCTCTAACCAAGGGTTTCCACAAGAAAAATACCAGAGTTATTGTGTTGTATGTTTGGATGGTTTCACTTGTTTCATTGTTTATTGCTACACAAGTTATTATTAGATGAATGTTGTTGAATCGTTAATGAAAAATTTGGAATTGGTAGATTACTAATTCACCCCCCTCTCAGTAATCTTAGACCTTATGATTCTAACAATTTTTTCCATTGGTTATTCTAACAATGCTATGTTGCAGTGGATGAAGGTGTAACTAATGAAGAGTCTGAAGATAATGAAGAAGAAGAAATACTATTTTTTGTGGTAAAAGAAGACACCTCATAAGGTGAAAATGCACTAGTATCACACATATAACACAATAATGAATGGTTTATTGATATTGGGTGCTCACATCACATGAATGGTGACAAAAGAAAGTTTATAAAGCTAGAAGAATTTGATGGTGGTGTGGTCAAGTTTGGAAATAACACACCTTGCTTGGTAAAAGGTAAAGGCTCAATTTATTTGAATGGAAAAAGAAATGTTGATGATGTCTATTTGGTAGGAGGTCTGAGACATAACTTATTGAGTTTTGGTCAGTTGAAAGATAAAGGTTATCACCTAGCATTTAGAGGAGGTATATGTGGGATACTTGGAAGCTCAGGAGATCTGATTACTACTAGGAGGCAAACTGAAGGTTATGTTGGAAACTGAATTGAAACAATTGTTGTATTGTCATTGATGTCAAACCTTAATTGGTAAGACTATTGCTACTTAGGAAAGTACTATATCTATTTGAGTGTTGCTAAGAGGGCTAAGCAAGATTGGTAACAATAGCACCTAAGGGAAAGGTTGAGTTATCTTGATACTACAAAGTGTACTTGACTATGTTGCACTATGATGAGATAATGTATTGTTTATCTTAGTAAGACTGAAGACTATACTGGTAGGCTTAACTGAGCAAAGAATGGAAAAATCATGTTTAAGCTGAGTGATGGTAGTGTCGACTGAGTTAGTAAATGCTGAGCAAAATTATAGTGTCGACCGAGAACCAGTAAATTGCTGAGGAAGACAGTGCAAGCGGAGGAGACAGTTTTAGTATTGACCAAGCGTTCTACATGAAGACCGAGTGAAAAATCACAGTATTGACTGAGCATCAGTAATTTTATATTTGAAGAGAATTTAATTTTGGAGCTGACATTGTTGAATTCTTGGATTATGTAAAATGTGTTGACTTTATTTATTGATTGTTTGGAAGCATTAAATGCTTTGTAAAATGTTTTATTGTAAATCTTTAAGAGATTTGAGATGATTCTAGAAAAGGAGCCGAAGAACATAAAGCAGGTAGACTCAATGAATCTGACCTAACCCTAAGATCTACGAATGAGATTGAGAGGCAAAAGATAAGTTAACCTAATTGAGGAAAATATAAGGAACCTGAACATTGTGATATGCATGTACATGGTGAACAAAGAATGCTGGAAGAAGAAAAGTTTTATTGACTGAACAAGCAAAAAGGCTGAAGGAGAATGGTGGTGATTGCTTGAAGAAAAGTTCTGAGTAGATCAGAGATGGAAATGGCAAAGTTTCAAAGTCAGTAAACCAGCATTAGTGTATGGAATCAGATATGATATTTGCAAAGTGAGTTGTATATTTTTCAGATAATACTGCTACTACTTTCTAACCATTGTAATAGTCAAAATCCTTTTAATAGAGGTTGACCTAACAGTCATATGTTAAATCCTTTGAACAAGGTTGCATTCTAATGGAGTGTATGTAAGTCCTAAGACTAGGCTCACTTTTAACAGGGTGATTGAAATCCTTTAACCGGGTCACATTTGACAGTGTGTATTGTAACCTTTGATAGGGTTGGCTTTTCACCGAGCTCACTTCGGAAGAGTGAAAATAATAGTAGCATGTTACAAAGTGGTTTTCCCCAAATTGAGTTTTGACTATAAAACTTGGTGTTTCTACTTGTGTGTATGTTTAGATTTGAACATTACTATGTTTTACAAGTTAAGTTACAGCTAGGTAGTGGACTGCATTGTTAGATGTTTTTATTATTGAATCAGTGATGACCGAGTTTGTTTTGGTTTTGGATCTGATCAGAAGATAAGTTTATGAGATTGTTTTATACATCAGGACCTGAGAACAACTGATTCACCCCCCCTCTCTGTTGTTCTAAATCATATTAACAATTGGTATCAGAGCTAAGTTGCTTATTATTAATGTTGGCAGATATCAAGTTTAAAGGGGCTTGAAGAAAATGATCAGGATGTATAAGAAGGAGGTACCGAAGCTGAACAAAGAAAATTTCCCTGCATGGCAAAGCTTGATGAAGCTGCATCTGGTCAGTATTGGTGACTCTACAAAGTACTACATTGAAAATAGTTATGTCTCACCTGTCACACCTTTGACTGCTAAAGAAATGAGAGCCAAGCAAGAACATAATCAAGCAATGCTGGAAATTGCATCTGCCCTAAGCTATCCAGAATTTGAGGACATTAAGGACTGCACAACTACAAAGGATATGTGGGACACTCTTGCAAGGATCTATAGTGGTGACTTGAATGTGCTGAAAGAAAAAGTCGAGAGTCTTAGAGGTAAGTTTGATGAAATGAGAATGCAAGAAGGTGAAAACATTGCACAATATTGTAGTAGAATAAAAGAACTTGTGAATGCTATTAGAGGAGCTAATGGGACTATTGATGATGAAACTATAATTGGGAAAGTATTAAGAACCCTGCATCCTATTTATGCTATTAAGATCTCAGCTATTCAGGAATCTAGATGTAACTCTACTAATGTGCTTACTTTGGAAAGTTTGGTTAGTAAGATGACTTCTTTTGAACTCTCTAATTATTATAATTTCACTGTTGGAAGCATTGGAAATGTTGAATTTGCTTTTAAGTCACAACTAGTTATGAACAAGCCAAAGAAAGATGCATTAGTGAAAGTGAAAGTGAAAGTGATGGTAAAAGTGACAGTGACACTTTTGATGAAGACCTAGAAGATCTAGAAGCTCTTATGGCTAGAAGACTGAGAAGGGGAAAAGGAAAGTATAAAGGTAAACTCCCTATTATATGTTTTGCATGTAATAAAGTTAGTCATATAGCTGCTAGATGTCCTGACAGGAAGGATAAAGATGATGAAAGGAAAAGCAAACACAAAGATAGAAAATATGACAAGCTACCGATGGAACAGAGACTACAAGGGAAAAGGTAAGAAATCTTGTTACATTGCTGAAAAAGAGACTGACACTGATAGTGATGATCTTGAAATTGAGGTAGTTTATGTGGCAATGAAAGATGAATCTGATGAGGATGAGAAAAATGCATTGATATCCTATGTGATCAAAAATGATAAATGGATTATTGACAGTGGCTGTTCACATCACATGACTAGTTACAAAAATAATTTTGAGACCTTACATCATTACAGAGGTAAAAGTGTAAAATTTGGTAATGATGCACCATGTCATGTTAGAGGAAAAGGTTTGATTAAACTAACTGATAAGATATCTTGTGAAAATGCATATTGGGTTGAAGGTCTTAATTACAATTTGTTAAGTGTTGCTCAGCTTAACAAAACTGGTTACCGAGTGGAATTTCATCACAAGCAAGCTAAAATATTTGATGCTGCTGGAGAACTGATTGGAAGTGGAGATCAAACTAGAGGTAATTTGTTCTATCTTGACCTATCTGAAGAGACATGTTTGATTGCACAACTTGATGATATTTGGTTATGGCATAAAATGTTGTGTCATGTTAACTTTGACAATCTGGTACAAATAAGTAAGAAGAAAAAGGTAAGAGGTCTACCTAGATTGAAGAAACCTGAGAATGTGATGTGCAAGGAATGTCAGTTAGGAAAAATGACAAAGTCAAGTTTCAAGAGAAAATCCTTTACTTCTGAAAACATTTTAGATTTGGTTCATACTGACCTTTGTGGACCTATGGGTGTACAAAGTTACTGTGGTGCTAGATACTTTATCTTATTTGTTGATGATCATATTGTTGGCATTAAGTATGTTTGTCATTTGTAACAACACTTATTCAGACTCTATATGTTTACCGAGCAGACAGGACAGTGTTTATCGAGCAGATAGGACAGTGTTTACCGAGCAGATAGGATAGTGCTTACCGAGTTATCATTACCGAGTCATGAAATGAGCAGTGTTTACGGAGTGCCAGCATGGTAAATAGGGAATTTAGTTTCTACCGAGTGACACTATATCTATCAAGTCTCCAGTATATACCAAGTTTGAAACTACAACCGAGTGGTTAGTATGGACCGAGCTTCCACTTCTACCAAGAGCATGATGATGCCAAGTAATGCAGTGGATGCCGAGTATCAGAAAGTCACCGAGTTAGTTTGCAGTAACCGTGTAACAAGATGAAAGATGAAATAGATGGAAAGAACAATGAAATCTAGAATCAAACTCTTCAGCTAGAAAACCTTATTGATCAAGTCTCCAATGCAAATGAAGAAATCTTGACTCTGAGATCAGAAAATGAAAATATAAGAGAGGAGTTGAGATCTGAAAAGAAAATCAATTTAAGATTGGTGAATGACCTAGACACTGAAAGGCAAATCAATGAGAGAATGTTGAAATCTCAAGAAGATATAAGTCAGGTGTATGAATGAAACCTTCATAAGCAAAAAGGAAAAGCAGGACTTGGATACAAATAGGAAGGTGAATCCTCCGAACAAGGTACTCAAAAGAATTAGAAACCCACTTGTAATCACTGTGGGAAAAGTGGTCATACTTCAAACAAATGTTGGAACAATGGAAAAGCACAATTCAATGGAAAATGCTACAATTGTAATCAGCATGGTCATAAAGAAAATGAATGCAAGGAGAAACCAAGATTTAAAGGCAAATGTCACAAATGTAACAAGCAAGGTCACAAGGCATTAGAATGCAGAACTAAAACACCCAATCCAGCAGAATAGATTGTGAAAGCAGTATTTGGTTGGGATTACAACACTTGGTGTAGGTGTCATTACTGTGGAGAATATGGACACATTGGCATGAATTGTGTAAGACATCACTTGAGAAAAAGGGAAACTACCATAAGATGTTATAAATGCACGAAGCTTGGTCACATAGCTAAAAATTGCATGAATTCAGGCAAAGTTGAAGATGAAAAGAAAGCAAAAGCAAATAGCATCAGGAAGTAGATGAGACAACAGTGGATTCCTAAACCTACTGAGCAAACCAGTCCAAGTAATGAAGTCACTCATGAAGAGGGTGGCTCTATCAATTCTAACTAAGTCTCCAAGAAAGCACTGGAACTATATCTTCATAGACATATTCCAAAATAGTTCCAGAATTGAAAGGAAGAAAGATCCAAATTAGTATGCAAGATACAACAGGATCACAAGAAGGTTGGTATCAGTTACCACCAAGCAAGGTTGGGAGTAACCTAATTTCATTTGGTTACCGAGTAAGGTCAAAGCAATATGAATTCGTATGTTCTCCGAGTTGTGGAATCTTCACCGAGAAATTAATGCATAGTGGATGACAGTCTGTCAAGTTCAATACCCTAATTCCTACGGAGCATTAATGACAAAATTTTAACAAAAAGCATAAAATCAAGTTCATTCTTCACCGTGAATATCAGCATATTGAGCAGAGAAATTTCTAGTGCGATCAAGTGATTCGAAGCAAAATTTTGCAGCAAAAATTTCTTCGAAGAATTTTTCTTTTTCTACCGAGCTACCATGGCATCATCCAGCACCAAAGTAAAGAAAGGTTCATAAATGTTAGTTCAAGGAGAATGGAAAGCACCAGATTTCAAACTCGTGCCCGTGATTGCAGAAACCCTAGACCCGAGTGGAGCTCAATCTCAGATTCCTCCAAAGGTACTTCTTGTAAATGACATTCGCAATCATTTTAAAGGTACAATTCAAGAGCTTGGAACCCTAGAGATAGATGTTGTTCATGATGAACTATGCATTGATGGTGTTCTCAAACCAGAACATAAACATTTGGAAGATAAGGGTTTGACACATATCACCCACTTGCCTCAGAGTTTCTAGATAAAATGGATTAGATATATCCTAAGCTGAATGCATGAAGGTAAAATTTGGCTTGAGAAACCAGTGGAAATAATAGAGAAGATGATTCATCGAATCACTGGTCTTCCCATGCTTGCCAAGGCTAAATCTACAAAAACCCTAGGTCGGGTAGAGTTGGAAAAGAAAACCCTAGCCGAATGGGATGGTAGAGGTATGAGAATAAATAGTATTACCAATGCAGAACTAAAATTTGGCACATATGTCATAGCACACAAGATATACAGTTCAAGTCAATAGAATAGTGTTCCATGTGAAGCAGTTGACCTAGCCTATAAAATTATGAAGAACAATCTGACATTTGACCTAGCAGATTTATTGTTGAAATAGCTCAACAAGAATATGGAGAGCATCCAAACCTCAAAGAACAATCCATGTAAGTTTGGCTCGTTGTTGGTTTGTTTATTTTTCTATTCTCAAAAGTTTTTCCCATCAAAAGGCACGGTAAAATGGAGAAAGGATGTGCCTGTTCTTTATCAGATAAATGAGTACATTGCATAAATGGGTGAAAATTTTGTAAGCATAATGGATAACTATTTTGAATCTTTTAAAGAAAAGATGAATAACAGATTATGGATTCCACGAAAGTTGGTGGAAGATTATAAAGATGATATTTGTTTCATGGTTGATTGTGATAGAGTATACATTCAGGCAGTAAGGCCTAGGATTGTATGGGTGAAACCTCTTCCTTATGAGGTAAACATTGATGAGACAAAGGATATAATTGAAGCCCTAGTAAATCAACCTGTTGATCCAAAGGCTCCATACTTTGGAACATATGATGAAGCTAAGGTAAGAATTGAGCTAAGCATAAAACTTCCATAGGCGGTTAACAAAGGCAGAAAGAGGATGGCCAAGATGCAATCTAGCACACCTCTAATGTTAACCGAGGGCAAAGGAGAGGATATTGTAGAAGAAGAAGAAAAGGATGAGAGTAAAGAAGAACAAGTGCCTGTAAAGAAGAAAGGAAAGGTAACTATCACCAAGGAACTCGAGCAACCCACTGCAGTATTCACAAGGAAAAGATCAAGGGACAAGGTAGGTAAAGTCAATGATGATATAGTACTCAAAAGGCCTCCTCCCTCATTTGAACAAAAGATTAAGGATTTGAGAGAAGGATCTGGAATTTCAAATTTCAAATCTCTCAAATATGAAATTAGATCAGAGGAAGAGCAGTAAGAAATTGAAGATGCTGTTATTGAGAAAATGGGAAAATGGAAGTACTCACCTGATGATATGGCTTCTCAAATTCCAAGTGTTCTATTGGATAAAGTCAAGTTGAAATGGTCCAATGCAAGACAAACTGTCAAGGACATATATGTTCAAACCTTAAGACAGTTGATGCCAAGTTTGAAAAATGATGAAATAAATAAGGCATTGATAGAAAATGAGCACAAGATGACACTAAAATTCAATAGTTGTTTGATTTTGATCAAAGATATAGAGTCAGTTGTGAAGAGTGCAAATTTTACTTGGAAAAACATCTATCATCTTCACAAACTGAGTGTTGAAACCATGATAATAAAAGATATTGAAGATGACAGTGATGAAGAAGAAGAAGAAGCAGTTTAGATTGATAATGTTGAGATAGAAGAAGCCACCAAGGAAGCTAAGAAGAATGTTGAGAAAGATGATCCAGTTCGGATAGCTGCAGAGGTGATTACCTCACTTCCTCACTCTCTAGTAAAGATTGCTACATCTAGCTTGAAGATAATTCCAAGTGTGATTGTGAGAATACCTGCAGATGCATCAAATGTCCAATCATCACTAACACAGCTCAATGTATCAATGACAGAAGTGGCTACCACTTCATCTACCGAGCTTCAGCCTCCTTCCACCGAGTTGCAGTCTCCAGTGCCATCTTCAGTACCTTCTTCAGTTTTGAATTTTTCAGCAGCAAGTACTTCAATTTTGAATACCTCAGTAAGTAGTTCAGATTCTACAGTTGTAAATACTTTAGTCTTTGGTTTATCAAGTATTCTAGTTAGCATTCCATCAGTCGGAAGTTTATCATTTTTCACTACAAGTCCTACTATGTCTACAATAATTTCTACTACAAAGGCAATAAGTATAAAGACTCAACCGAGTACAAAATTTTTGAGTAAGAATATAGAAGAGGACATAGATTTAGATGAGGAGATAGAAATTCCACAATTAGATTTTGCAAATCTTTCAGCAGACCAAATGCAAACAGTTGGTGAACTCCTCCAGAAGAAAGCAAAGTAGAAGAAACTAAAAGAAGAAAGAGATAAGGAATATAAGATCATTGAGGATGCCAAGAATATTTTGACAGAAACAATAGGTGTTGAAGTTGATTCCTCTCAACACATTTTGTTATAGTTGGCAGAGGCAGTAAACAAGTTCAATGAGGATTCTTCTGGATCAGATAAGTTTCTTGAGAAGGCCGAGAAGAAGTTTGAAAATAAAGTGCTTGAGCACATTGCTTAGCAAATAGCTATCAATCAGGCAGGGTTATCTTCAGTTTTGACTAGCATTGAGTCCTCCTATTCCAAGGTAACATCATTTTTTTGTCAAAGTATGTAATGTTGCCAAGTTCTCAAAGGAGATTAAAGATAAAATAAATAAGATTGATGAGGATCTGAAGATTAGTGCACAGAAGTTGCAACTTGAACCTAGTTCAAGCTCTACACATCATATGATAGTCAGATTCCTATCTGATAAGCAGTCAGAGTTATTGAGAGAAGATGCAAGGATCAGGTCAACATTAATAGATATTTAGAACATGATCCTTCCCATCATGGATACAATGCAGAACCATATTACACACTCAAAAACATTGATCCATGACAATCAATTTTCAATTGCAGATCACATGATTGAACTCTCTGCAGAAGTCCAAATTGCACTCCATATGTGCAAGATTCTGCAAGAAAATTGGGATAGAACTCTAGCATTAATAAGTAAGGTACACTCTAATTTTCTCTCACACTTTGGCATCTTTGTGTAAAATATTTGTATATACACCTTTGGCATTATTGTCAAAAAGGGGGAGAAAGTATATAAGATATGTAAGATATGAAAGGGGGAGAAAGTATATGAGAGAAATAGGAAATATAAGTATGAGGTGAAATAAAATATTTGTATATATACTGTATGGGGGAGACATGAAATGTATATACAGCAGTATGACAAAGATAATTTTTTGAAAAATCAAAAATAGATTCAGCATGATTTTTTTGGGCAATAAGTGTTTTTGTCACTAATGCCAAAGGGGGAGATTGTTGGCATTAAGTATGTTTGTCATTAGTAACAACACTTATTCAGACTCTATATGTTTACCGAGCAGATAGGACAGTGTTTACCGAGAAGACAGGATAGTGCTTACCGAGTTATCATTACCGAGTGATGAAATGAGCAGTGTTTACCGAGCGCTAGCATGGTAAACAGGGAATTTAGTTTCTACCGAGTGACACTATATCTACCGAGTCTCCAGTATATACCGAGTTTGAAATTACAACTGAGTGGTTAGTATGGACCGAGCCTCCACTTCTACTGAGAGCATGATGATGCCGAGTAACGCAGTGGATGCCGAGTATCAAAAAGTCACCGAGTTAGTTTGTAGTAACCGTGTAACTATATTTGGGCCGACTCAGTAATATTTGTGTTAGCTTGTTTGAGAGCTGACTTTGTAATTATTTTATAATTGTTTTGGATTGATATATAAACATTGTTTTTTATCATATCCAAGGTGGAAAAGAAGCGAGAAGTGTGAAAAAGAGAAGAAAGGTAGAGATAAGTAAATTACAAAGGGCTACAATAGTATAAGGAGTAGCAAAGATATATCTATCACAGAAGGTGATCAGTACATCAGAGAATCTCAATCAGCAAGTACAGTTGCAAGTAAGAGATCTACAGTTTCATCCTAACAGGTGAATCAACTTAAAATCCTTTAACAGGGTAGACTTAACAATCTTTGTAAAATCTCTTAACCGAGTGCATACTTCATTGTATGTTTGTAAATCCTCTAACAAGGTGGACCTAGCAGTCCTTATTGCTCCTAATAGGGCAGATCATCAGAAGTGATCATTGTAAGCCTTAACTGGCAAACTTTATACTGTAGTATTGAAGTTTAGTAGGTATCATCCCCACCCCAGTTTTACTTTCTATTTGGAAGGTTTCTGGGTCACCAAATCTCTGTGTTCAAAATGTTATGAATGTTTTATTCTTTCTGTTACTCATGCATGCAATTAGCTTATTGATCTAAATGTTATTTGGAATATGGTTAAGATCTGAATTTGTTAAAAGTTTTGAAGTTACTGATTCACCCCTCCCCTCTCAGTAACTTGGCTAGTCTTGAATATTTCCAACACATACTAGGATGATGCATGTGATGTTTCTAAAAGAAAAATATGAAGCTTTTCAATATTTTAAGTGGTATTTGGCTAAGGTTGAAAAGGAGACATGTAGGAATCTGAAATGTCTTAGATCTGACTGAGGTGGAGAATTTACATCAAATGAATTTAATCTATTTTGCAATGATAGAGGAATGAAAAGACATATGTCTGCACCTAGAACACCTCCACAGAATGGTATAGCGGAAAGGAGAAACAGATCTATCTTGGATTGTGAAAGGACATTGATGATTGAAAAGAATGTGGCACAAAAATATTAGAAAGAAGCTATAAGCACTGATGTCTACACTCTTAACCAAGTACAGATCAAGAAAGGTACAAATCTGACACCTTATGAATTATGGCATGGACATGCACCGAGTGTTCAATACTTTAAAATCTTTGGAAGTAAGTGTTATATATGAAAAGACACTAGGAATGGAAAGTTTGATGCTAAGAGTGATGAAGGCATATTCCTAGGGTACTCCACAAAAAGTAAAGCTTATAAGTGTTTAAACTCTAACACTGACAAAATTGTGGAAAGTGTGAATGTAAAAATTGATGAGTATGCAGAAAAGAATGAAGCTGACAGTAAAAGAGAACCAGAAGATTATAGATCTTTTGTGTACATTGAAAAAGAAGAAGAGACAAGTAACATACTTGCACCTGATGCCAAATCTTAGGTAAGCAATGCCGAGCAACAGACAGAAGCTGTCGAGCGTCAGGAAAATAGTGCCGAGAAAGAACAAGAACATGCCGAGCTACAAGAAAATGTTGTTGAGTATCAGGAAGAGGTTGCCGAGCATTCTGAAGTTTAATTTGACAATCTTGTTGAGGAACATGATGAAATAGAGGAGAGAACAGCTGAACCTATGTTGGAAAAATATGTGAGAAGACATCATAAGCCTGAATAGATAATTGGAGACAAAGATACTGGAATCCAGACCAGAAGTAAAATTAAGGATCCGACATGTCTACTATGTGAATTTGAACCGCAGACAACTAGAGAAGCATTAGAGAATGAAGACTGGATACAATCAATGAATGAAGAAATTGATCAGATTGAGAAGAATGATACTTGGACTTTGGTACCGAGACTTGAAAACAAGAATGTTATAGGAACAAAGTGGGTATTTCGGAATAAGATGAATGAAAATGGTGAAATCACTAGGAACAAAGCTAGAATAGAATGCAAAGGCTACACACAAGAAGAAGGAATAGATTATGGGGAGACATTTGCCCCTGTAGCTAGATTGGAAGGAGTAAGAACTCTACTTGCATATGTTGCTTATAAAGATTTAAAGGTATATCAAATGGATGTCAAGTCTGCATTTTTTAATGGTATACTAGAAGAAGAAGTTTACATAGAACAACCAGAAGGTTTTATTGATCCAAACAGAAGACACAGGGTGTGCAAACTGAACAAAGCATTGTATGGATTGAAGCAAGCACCTAGAGCATGGTATGAGAGGTTGCATAACTACTTGATACAGATTGGATTTTCAAGAACAAATGACACAAGCAATCTGTACATGAAGGATGAAGAAGGTAAAGATATCCCGTTGGCAAAAAAATTTGTTGATGACATTATTTTTGGTGGACAAGATGCATTATCTAAAAGTTTCTCAAATGAAATGCAAACTAAATTTGAAATGAGTATGTTTGGTGAGATCAAATTCTTTGTTGGTTTACAAGTATATCAGAGGAAGAATGGAATCTTCATTACACAGTCTAAGTATGTTAATGAAATACTGAAAACTTTTGGGATGGAAGATGCTAAACCAGTGAGAACTCCTATGGTTACTGGACAAAAGTTATCTAAGAATGATGATGCTGCAGAAGTGAATCAGACTCTGTACAGATCTATGATTGGAAAATTGCAGTATACTCTACACAGCAGACCAGATATTACATTAGCTATTGGGATTATGGAAAGATTCTTTGCTAATCCTAAGGAAACACATATGATGGCCATGAAAAGAATTATGAGATACTTGAAAGGAACTACTGACTATGGTCTATATTACAAGAAGGATGACAAATTTAAACTCTGAGTTTATACAGATGCTGATTGGGCAGAAAATGTAGATGATAGAAAAAGTACAAGTGGTGGAGCTTTCTTTCTTGGATAGAGATTAGTCTCCTGGACAAGCAAGAAACAAAATTGCATTTCCCAATCTACTGCTAAGGCCAAGTATGTTGCTGCTGCAGTAAACTGTTCAAACTTGGTATGGATAAAACAATTATTGATAGGAATGAAAGAAGAAATCACTGACCCTGTTGTTATCTTCTATGACAACACAAGTGCTATCAATATTTCTAAGAACCTAGTGATGCACACTAAGACCAAACACATTGCAATCAAGTATCACTACTTGAGAGAATTAGTACAAGACAAAGAAGTCCGAATGGAATATGTAAATACAAAAGAACAACTAGCAGACATATTCACTAAAGATTTACCCAGAGAAGCTCATCAGTATTTGAGAAGTCAATTAGGGGTTCTTCCCCTAACTGAGGCTGCCTAGACAAGCTAGGAGGACTGCATCAAATGTGCTACAACAGAACATTTGACAAATTGATGCAGAAGATTGTCACACTTTAGGGCTGGCCTAGAGTTGTGAAGAGAAGCAAAGATAATGAATTAGTCATAAACAAGATGACAGAGGGAGAAACACTGAGTTGCAAAGATATTATCTACATCTGATGGATGTATGTTTTAGTTGCTGCTTTGGCATTTTTGTCAAAGAGGGAGAATGTACTGATATGATAACACATGAGATGTGATAACACATGATACTAAAAACTAAGAGGATGATGAACTGCAATGAAGAATTAGGATATAGGGAGATCTGAATACTTCTAACGGTCACAGGAGTGAGGCTTATAGGATTCTAAATCAGAATGAAGCTAAGGATATTATAAATAATTTTCTGACAGACAGATAAGATTTTGGATTGGTTGGTAATCCATGTGTTATTTAAGTGATATCATATGGTGTTGCCATCAATGCCAAAGAGGGAGATTGTTGAAAACTGAATTGAAACAATTGTTGTATTGTCATTGATGTCAAACCTTAATTGGTAAGACTGTTGCTACTTAGGAAAGTACTATATCTATTTGAGTGTTGCTAAGAGGGCTAAGCAAGATTGGTAACAATAGCACCTAAGGGAAAGGTTGAGTTATCTTGATACTACAAAGTGTACTTGACTATGTTGCACTATGATGAGATAATGTATTGTTTATCTTAGTAAGACTGAAGACTATATTGGTAGGCTTAACCGAGCAAAGAATGGAAAAATCATGTTTAAGCTGAGTGATGGTAGTGTTGATTGAGTTAGTATATGCTGAGCAAAATTATAGTGTTGACCGAGCACCATTAAATTGCCAAGGAAGACAGTGCAAGCGGAGGAGACAGTTTTAGTATTGACCGAGCATTCTACATGAAGACCGAGTGAACAATCATAATATTGACCGAGCATCAGCAATTTTATATTTGAAGAGAATTTAATTTTGGAGCCGACATTGTTGAATTCTTGGATTGTGTAAAATGTGTTGACTTTATTTATTGATTGTTTGGAAGCATTAAATGCTTTGTAAAATGTTTTATTGTAAATCTTTAAGAGATTTGAGATGATTCTAGAAAAGGAGCCGAAGAACATAAAGCGGGTAGATTCAATGAATCTGACCTAACCCTAAGATCTACGAATGAGATTGAGTGGCAAAAGATAAGTTAACCTAATTGAGGAAAATATAAGGAACCTGAACATTGTGATATGCATGTACATGGTGAACAGAGAATGCTGGAAGAAGAAAAGTTTTATTGACTGAACAAGCACAAAGGTTGAAGGAGAATGGTGGTGATTGCTTGAAGAAAAGTTCCAAGCAGATCAGAGATGGAAATGGAAAAGTTTCAAAGTCAGTAAACCAACATTAGTGTACACAATTGGATCTGATATTTTCAAAGTGAGTTGTATATTTTTCAGATAATACTGCTGCTACTTTCTAACCATTGTAATAGTCAAAATCCTTTTAACAGAGGTTGACCTAACAGTCATATGTTAAATCCTTTAAACAAGGTTTCATTCTAATGGAGTGTATGTAAGTCCTAAGACTAGGCTCACTTTTAACAGGGTGATTGAAATCCTTTAACCAGGTCACATTTGACAGTGTGTATTGTAACCTTTGACAGGGTTGGCTTTTCACCGAGCTCACTTCAGAAGAGTGAAAATAATAGTAGCATGTTACAAAGTGGTTTTTCCCAAATTGGGTTTCCACTATAAAACCTGGTGTTTCTACTTGTGTGTATGTTTAGATCTGAACATTACTATGTTTTACAAGTTAAGTTACAGCTAGGTAGTGGACTGCATTGTTAGATGTTTCTATTTTTGAATCAGTGATGACCGAGTTTGTTTTGGTTTTGGATCTGATCAGAGGATAAGTTTATGAGATTTTTTTATACATCAAGACCTAAGAAAAATTGATTCACCGCCCCTCTCTATTGTTCTAAATCATATTAACAGGTTATGTATTCCATCTGAGTACTATTGTTAATAATTGTTTGGTTGCCAAAGTTGAAGATAGTTGGTTGTGGCATAAAAGGTTTTGTCATGTGAATTTTGATAGCTTGATCAAAGTTAGTAAGTCAAATGCAGTTAGGGGATTGCCACAACTAGTTAATCCATACAATGTGATGTTCAAATAATGTTAGATGGGTAAATTAATAGGTTCTACTTTTAGTAGTAAGGAATTTTCATCTGAGAATATATTGGATTTTTTACATACTGATCTTTGTGGTCCTATGAGAACAAAGAGTTGTCATGGTGACAAATATTTGATGTTATTTATTAATGAATATTCAAGGATGATGTGGGTGAATTTTTTAAAGGATAAATATGAAGCTTTCTACGAGTTCAAAGTGTTCATGGCACTTGTAAAGAATGAAACAAGTAAAAGCTTGAAGTTCTTAAGGTCTGATAGAGGAAGAGAGTTTACTTCATGGGAGTTTATTGAATATTGTGAGGAGAATGAAATTAAAAGATAGATGTCATCTCCAAGAACTCCACAAAAAAATGGTATTGTAGAAAGCAGTAACATGACTATAGTAGATGTAGCCAGGACAATGATGATTCAAGGTGATGTACCTAAGATGTATTGGAGAGAAGCTATTATCACTACAGTATACACATTGAATCAAATACAAGTGAAGAAAGGAGTTGGTAAGATGCCTTATGAATTATAGTATGGTCATACACCTAGTGTTAAGTATTTCAAAGTCTTTGGTAGAAGATGCTATATTAAGAGAGATAAGTTCACAAGAAATTTGATCTTAAGAGTGATGAAGGTATTTTCTTGGGATACTCTACTAAAAGCAAGGCCTACAAGTGTTTCAACAAAGGAAAAATAAGATGATTGAAAGTATAAATGTGAAGGTGGTGTTAGCTTGTGGTGACTAATCAGGAAAGTACTATCCAGGAAAGTACTGTACACTTTTCCTCCCGACCTCGCCGGGGTTCGGGGCTGGGTCGGGCCCCGAGCGGGGGTTTGGGGGTGGCAACCCCCAAGAGCGGGGGTTTGGGGGCGGCAGCCCCCAAGAGCAGGGGTTCAGGGGTGCAGCCCCCAAGGAAATTTTTTTTTTGAGGCCGACTACTTTTCGGTTATTTGGGCCGACTACTTATAACTCATTCTAACCCTAAAGCGGAAAAATATTGTATAATATGGCTTAGGGTTAGGGATTTTCATTTGTATGATTTTAGTACTTGCGACAGATTTGGGCTGTAAGGGATTACAGATTGTAATCAGGTTGTAATCACTGGATAATAATAATATTGGACTCGCCGTTGGTGGACGTAGCCCAGGGATTGGGTGAACCACGTTAAATCTGTGTGTCTTGTGTTCTATTCTGTGTGGTTTATTATTTTCTGATCTTAGTTATATTTGCACATAATTGTTATTTCTGCCTTGTTAATCCTAACAAGTGGTATCAAAGCGAGGTTATTTCGTTCGTTCTTTCATCTATTCTTTGAAGCAGGTCTCACAAGTTAGTGGGAGAGTCTCTCGGTTAAGTGGGAGAAATGGCAGATGAGGGTAGGCTGAAGGTTGATAAGTTTAATGGTCAGAACTTCCAGTTATGGAAGATGCAAATGGAGGATTCTCTCTATCAGAAGGATCTATGGCGGCCATTAGAGGGAGTAGCTAAGAAAGAGCAATCAATGTCTCAGGAAGATTGAGATATTTTGGATAGGAAGGCACTGGGGAGTATTCATCTATGCCTGGCACAATCGGTGGCATTTAATATTACTGAAGCAAAGATAGCTAAAGATCTGATGGAAACCCTAGCGAAGTTGTATGAAAAACCTTCAGCTTCAAACAAGGTATTTCTTATGAAGCGTTTATTTAATATGAAAATGGTAGAAGGTGGATCAGTTACTGATCATTTGAATGAGTTTAATACAGTTACAAGTCAATTAACCTCAGTTAAAATTACTTTCGATGAAGAGGTTAGGGCTCTCTTGATTTTGTGTTCTTTGCCAGAAAGCTGGAATGGCTTGGTAATGGCTGTTAGTAATTCTATTTCTGGTTCTAATACCCTAAAGTATGATGATGTTATTGGTGTTATATTGAGTGAGGAAATTCATAGGAAAAGCTCAGGGGCATCCACATTGGGTAGTGTATTGAACACAGAAAGTAGAGGCAGAACAAGAGATAGAGGAAACAACTCTGGAAATCGTGGGAAATCAAGAGGAAAATCAAAGGGAAAGAGGTCCGAATCTAAAGGGCCAAATGATTTCTGGTACTGTGGAAAACCAGGTCATAAGAAGAAAGATTGTTGGTCTCGGAAGAAAGATCAAGGAGACAAAAATGATGGAAACAAGGAGGCAAATGTGGTAAGTAACAAATCTGAGGAGGATGCTTTGCTCTTGTCCTTAGAAAGTATTGATGATTCATGGGTTTTAGATTCTGGGGCTTCATTTCATGCTACACCCCATAGAAGTTATTTTATTGATTATGTCCAAGGGGATTTTGGGCTAGTTTATTTGGGAGATAATGAACCCTGTCAGATTGTTGGAAAGGGAAAAATTAAGATTAAGTTGTAGAATGGGAATCATTGACTACTACAAGAGGTAAGACATGTTCCAAGGCTGAGTAGGAATTTAATTTCAGCAGGGCAACTGGGTGATGAGGGTTGCACAGTTACTTTTAATGATAAAAATTGGAAGGTTTCAAAAGGTTCCTTAGTAGTAGCAAAAGGTGTGAAAGTAGGCACCTTATATCTTTGTACAGGTCATACTATTCCTTCTACTTTAATTGTTTCAGAAGATAATGAATGTTCAGGAACAGTGGCTGCAGTTGAGCAGGAAGAACATCAAACTGTTGCTGTAGATTCTGACACAACACTATGGCACAACAGACTCGGGCACATGAGTGAAAAAGGTATGAAATTGCTTCATTCAAAGAAAGTTTTACCTGGTCTGAAATGTGTCAATATGGATTTTTGTGAAAGTTGTGTTTATGGAAAACAAAAGAGAGTTAGTTTTGTGAAGAGTGGGAAGGAAAAGAAAAATGAGAGATTAGAGCTTGTGCATACAGATGTATGGGGACCAGCTCAGGTATCTTCCCTTGGTGGCTCTCTGTATTATGTTACATTTATAGATGATGCAACAAGAAAAGTATGGATTTATTTCCTTAGACAGAAATCTGATGTATTTCAAACTTTTAAGAAATGGAAATGCTTGGTTGAGAATGAGACTGGTAAAAAGTTAAAATGTCTCAGATCTGATAATGGTGGTGAGTATTGTAGCACAGAATTTGAAGAATATTGTTCTTCTAATGGTATTCGTAGGCAGAAAACTGTACCAAGGACTCCACAAGAAAATGGAGTGGCTGAATGCATGAACAGGACAATAATGGAGCGTGCAAGGAGTATGAGGTTGCATTCTAGGCTGCCCAAAAATATGTGGGTAGAGGCAGTGAACACTACTATTTATTTAATCAATAGAAGCCCCTCTACTCCTTTGGACTATGGTATTCCAGAGGAAGCATGGAGTGGTAAGAAGGTGAGTTATTCTTTTCTCAAAACCTTTGGTTGTGAAGCTTTTGCACTTATAGATTCTGAAAATAGAACCAAGCTGGAAGCTAAGTCAAAGAAATGTGTATTTGTTGGGTATGGCATTGATGAATTTGGTTATAGGCTTTGGGATTTTGAAAATCATAAAATTGTAAGAAGCAGGGATGTCATATTCAATGAGAAAGTATTGTACAAAGATCTGTTGCTGCAGCATGAGAAGAAAGAAAATGACTATGTAGTACTGGATGATACTCCACAAGTTCATGTTCCAGTAGTTCCTTATGCTCCGCAACAACAGCAACAACAAATACCACACACCCCAGTGAGTGTTAGACGGTCAACAAGGCTAAGTAGACCTCCAGAAAGATTTTCTCCATCTTTGTATTCTATTCTGTTAACAGATGCTGGTGAACCTGAATGTTATAATGAAGCTGTGCAGGTGGATACAAAGCTTCAGTGGGAGTCTGCAATGACAGATGAAATGGACTCTTTGCTGAAAAATCAAACATGGGATTTATGTAAGTTACCTGTAGGTAAAAGGGCTTTACAAAATAAATGGGTTTACAGGATCAAA
The DNA here is from genome assembly GCA_027943335.1 of Chamaecyparis obtusa. NCBI lineage: Eukaryota > Viridiplantae > Streptophyta > Pinopsida > Cupressales > Cupressaceae > Chamaecyparis > Chamaecyparis obtusa. The sequence goes on along the minus strand of BSBK01003135.1, from coordinate 1,460,856 downwards.
GAAGAGGATGGAGGTACGAAAAGATTTAAAGCCAGATTAGTCGTAAAAGGATTTGCACAGAAACATGGTATTGATTTTGATGAGATATTTTCTCCAGTTGTTAAAATGACTTCTATTCGTACTATTTTAAGTATTGTGGCTACTGAAGATTTGCATTTAGAGCAGCTTGATGTTAAAACAGCCTTTCTTCATGGTGATTTGGATGAAGAAATATATATGGTTCAGCCACAAGGATTTGAGGTCAAGGGTAAGGAGAATTTGGTGTGCAGATTGCAGAAAAGTTTATATGGCTTGAAGCAAGCACCTCGGCAATGGTATATTAAATTTGACACTTTTATGAATAGGCATGGATATAGTCGGTGTCATTCTGACCATTGTGTTTATTTTAAGAGGTTGGATGATGACAGCTACATTATTTTATGTTTATATGTTGATGATATGCTTGTAGCTGGGTCTAACATGGATCACATTAAGGGGTTGAAACAACAGTTAGCAAAATCTTTTGCTATGAAGGATTTGGGGGCAGCAAAACAAATCCTTGGTATGAAAATTTGTAGAGATAGGAAAAATAAGAAATTGTCTCTATCTCAGGCTGATTATATTGAGAAGGTGTTGCAACGTTTCTCTATGGAAAATGCCAAAGCTGTCAGCACACCTTTGCCTGGTCATTTGAAATTGACTAAGGATATGTGTCCCAAGACACTAGAAGAAGAGACTAAAATGTCTAAGGTACCTTATGCTTCAGCTGTAGGGAGCTTAATGTATGCTATGGTATGTACTAGGCTAGATATTGCACACGCAGTGGGAGTCGTTAGCCATTATATGAGTAACCCTGGTATTGAGCATTGGAATGCAGTCAAATGGATTCTCAGATATTTGAGAGGCACATCCAGTAAGTGTTTACACTTTGGGGGTTCTACTACTACTGTACAAGGCTATGTTGACTCAGATTTGGCAGGAGATATAGATAGTAGGCGAAGTACTACAGGTTATATATTTACTGTTGGTGGGACAGCAGTGAGTTAGATTTCTCGACTACAAAAGGTGGTTGCTTTATCCACTACAGAGGCAGAGTATGTTGCTGCTATAGAGGCAGCCAAGGAGATGATATGGCTTCAATTCTTCATGGAAGAATTGGGACATCCACAAAAGGATAACTTTCTACATACAGATAGCCAAAGTGCCATTCATCTTGCAAAGAATTCTGCTTTGCACTCAAAGACAAAACACATACAGTTGCAGTACCATTTCATTCGATCAGTTTTGGATGATGGACAGTTAAGGCTGGAAAAGATTCATACTGATGATAATCTAGCAGATATGTTTACAAAGGTAGTAACAAGGGAGAAGTTGAACTCATGTTCAGCTTCAGTTGGTCTTCTAGACTGAACAAAAATAAAGGAACAACTGAGTCCAAGGTGGTTCAATTCAGTGGGGGCCTCATGTGGGTAGCGGTATTGCTATAGGATCAGTCTCCAAGTGGGAGGTTTTTTAGTATAGTGTGGATACTGATCAGTCACCAAGTGGGAGACTGTTAGCTTATGGTGACTAATCAGGAAAGTACTGTACACTTTTCCTCCCGAACTCGCTGGGGTTTGGGGCTGGGCCGGGCCCCGAGCGGGGGTTTGGGGGTGGCAACCCCCAAGAGCGGGGGTTTGGGGGCGCAGCCCCTGAGGAAATTTTTTTTTGAGGCCGACTACTTTTCGGTTATTTGGGCCGACTACTTATAACTCATTCTAACCCTAAAGCGAAAAAATATTGTATAATATGGCTTAGGGTTAGGGATTTTCATTATGTATGATTGTAGTACTTGCGACAGATTTGGGCTGTAAGGGATTACAAATTGTAATCAGGTTGTAATCACTGGATAATAATAATATTGGACTCGCTGTTGGTGGACGTAGCCTAGGGATTGGGTGAACCATGTTAAATCTGTGTGTCTTGTGTTCTATTCTGTGTGGTTTATTATTTTCTGATCTTAGTTATATTTGCACATAATTGTTATTTCTGCCTTGTTAATCCTAACAGGTGGATGAATATCCTAAAAAATATGATGAATCCAACAAGAAAGAATTAGAGAATGTCTAGGAGAGTGTGCATGTGCAACCTGAAGTACAAGATACAATTAAACAAAACAATGAGGAAGATGTGGTTCAATCGGAAGAAGAAGATCCTAGACCTGAACCGGTTATTCCAAGGTATGTAAAGTTGAATCATTCTACTAATCAAATCATAGGTGATAAAGATGTAGATGTGCAAACAAGAAGGACAATCAGGGAAAGTACATGGCCGATTTCAAAGTTTGAGCCTAAGATGGTGAATGAATCTTTGACGAATGATGATTGGTTAAAAGCCATAGAAGAGGAACTTGATCAGATTGAAGAGAATGATACATGGACACTTGTTCCTATACTAGTAGACAATAATGTGATTGGTACAAAATGGGTCTTTAGAAACAAACTAAATGAAGATGGGGAAGTGATTCACAACAAGGCAAGGCTTGTATGGAAGGGTTATACACATGTGGAAGGATTAGATTATGGAGAGACCTTTTCTCTAGTTGCAAAACTTGAAGGGGTAAGAATATTACTTGCTTATGCAGGTTTAAGGTTTTCCAAATGGATGTCAAATATGCTTTTCTAAATGGAATTATTGAAGAAGAGGTATACATAGAACAACCAGATGGGTTTGCATTGACAAAGAACAATGATATGGTGTGAAAGTTACAAAATGCACTCTATGGACTGAAACAAGCACCTAGAGCATGGTATGAAAGGATACACTCTTATTTTGTTAAGATTGGTTTTACAAGAACAAATGAAAATAAAAATGTATACTTGAAGGTTTAAGATGACAAGTTACTATTAGCTAAAGTATTTTTGGATGACAATCTTTTGTGGAAATGATGAAATGAGTTTGGCATTTTCAAAAGAGATGAAGAAAGAATTTGAAATTTCAATGATTAGATAAATTAAGATCTTCACTGTATTGCATATTTCATAGCTAAAGGATGGTATTTATGTCATTCAGTCTAAGTATATAAAGGAACTTCTCAAAACCTTTTGACTGAACGACTCTACACCATTTGGAACCCTCATGATGACTAGATGCAAGTTGTCTAAGGATGATGAGTCAAGTGTACTGGATGCAACCCTATATAGATTTATGATAGGCAAGTTGCAATATGTTATTCATAGCAGACCAGACATTGCTCAAGAAGTTGGGATAGTGGCTAGATTTCAAGAAAATCCTAAGGAATCCCATATGATGGTGGTGAAGAGAATATTTAGCTACTTGAAAGAGACTGAAGACTATGGTTTATGGTATGCACATAAAGGTAATTTTTGTGTGTTTACTATTGTAGATTGAGAAAGAAACATTGATGCAGATATAAAAGTACAAGTGGAGGAGAATTCTTCCTGAGAGGAAAACTTGTATTGTGGGAAAGCAAAAATCAAAACTACATTTCCCAATCTACTGCACAAGCTAAGTATATGGAAACTGCTATCAATTGTACATAGATTGCATGGATGAAGAAGATCATAGATGGAATCAAAGAGAAGGTAATTGAACTAATAACTATTTACTATGATAATACAATTGAAATTAACATTTCAAAGAATCCAATGATGCATTCTAAGACAAAAACACATTACAATCAAGTATCATTTTTTGAGAGGGAAAGTACAAGAGAAAGAAGTTAAGTTGGAATATGTACCAACCAAGGAGCAGATAGAAAACATATTTACTAAGCCACTACCCAAGATACTTTTGAGTATCTAAGAGATAAGCTAGGGGTTATACTCCTACCTGAACAAAATTAAGATGTTGTTGCAACATCAATCTCTTGGATTCATTGAATATTTTTCATTGTGGATTGATGTTAAGGGGACTACTCCTTAGGGGGGCCTATATTGTGTGGTACCTTTGGCATTGTTGTCAAATGGGGAGAATACTTGGGAGAAGACTTGGGCAATAACTACCAGAAGAAGATTACAGGGGATAAGAAGACAAAGAGTTATCAAGAGAAAAGCATCAGCTAAGGGGGAGTAATTTTCATCAAGAAGTTTGTGATTGTGCCATGATTATATTGTCAAGTTTCCATCAATGCCAAAGGGAGATATTGTTGGCATAACTAATGTAGACATTGTTGAGTGTTGTATAGTACAAGTTTAATGACAAGAAGATCAATTATTATGTTGTCATTGATGTTAATTTAGTGTTGTGTTGGTTGACAATGTTCCTAATGTGCTACTAAGTATCTAGTATTGTGGAAGGAATTGGAGTTTGTGGTTCTTATGGAAGACTTTTTATTGTATATAAATGTTGTATGTTGGATCATAGAGGTTGGCAACATGATTGGAAAGAGTTATGATTGATTAAAGATTGACAAAGAAGCCATAAGAATAGACAGTGATAGATGATGAATGACTTGAGTGTTCTATCAAATCGGTGTGGATTTAGGTTTTGTGGTTAAGTTAGAATTATCTTAACTAAGTTATGAGATTGATATCACAACAGAAAGATGATTGGAGTACCGCAAGACATGTTTTTAATAATCAAAAGATCGCTCTGTGTAGGATGGAAAAGTTTTGGAATAGTTGGTGTTAGATCTTTAGCCAATGATGATGTAGTTGGTAGCGATAAATCTTTCCATGTTCCAGGTGTCATAGTGATATGGTATATTTGATTTGTAATGGTGAGCTAATCTCACATTGTTCAAGGTGATCGAATTTATCAAACTTATGAAAGCATGTTGGAGAAGTCAAGGAGTTTTACTGTTCTTGATCAAATTGATGTGTGGGTGTATTTGGAGGTTGACACAGATTTGTAAATGCATTTTATTATTTGGTAATATGTTTTGGTGGAATAGGGTGAAGCATGAAAGATTAAAATGTAATACATTTTTTTAAGGTGGTGGCTGACCTAGTGAGTGAAAAATATATTTATATTTAGATTGATGTATTGTAAAGTTATAGATTGTGGATGTCATGGTGTGGTCAAGAGAAGGGTGAAGATAGCCTACAAGAAGTAGAAGTTTGAGCTTAATTGGATCTATACTGGAAAAGGAGGAATGATGTTCTCAGATCATTGTTCTTGTTGAATCCTAAGAGGTTCTCCAAGAAAATCGCTTAACTAGATAAATCCTAATAGGTCTTGAATTGAAATCCTCTAACCACGTGTCTCCTTTAATTATATGTCTAAATCCCTTAACCAAGTTACCCCTAACAGGGTAAAGATCTTAATAGGGCTAGAGGTAAATCCCTTAACCGGGTGACTCCTAACAGGGTCTTGCTCCTAACAGGGAATTTGTAAAGATCCTAACAAGGATAAGCCTTTAATAGGTCATAATTTAGAAGAGTGCAAATATTTGTGTGTACTAATTCCCGCCATGGTTTTTCCCTCTAACCAACGGTTTCCATGATAAAAATACTAGTATTATTATGTTGCATGTTTGGATGTTTTCACTTGTTTCATTATTTAATTATTTATTGCTGCACAAGTTATTAATAGATGAATGTTGTTGAATGGTTAATGAAAATTTTGGAATTGGTAGATTACTGATTCACCCCCCCTCTCAATAATCTTGGACCTTATAATACTAACAATTTTGTCCATGGGTTATTCTGACCATAGGTTATTTTGGCTTGGGTTATTATGACCCTTGGTTATTTTGTCCTTGGGTTATTATGACTAGGTTATTATCTCAAAGGTTATTTTGGTCAGGTTATTATGTCCTACCACTAGTTCATAGCTCTAGTCAAAAGAGATTACCAATTAAAAAACATTTAAAACTTTAAATATTTCATCAAGTACTAAAAGTTATTATTTCAGTGGCACAATTGAGGATCCACATTAGCTTCATCTCCTTGTGCCTTTTGGGTTTCATCTCTAAACTTGTAGGACCTTTGAGTGCATAGGTGATTGTTGGGATTTTTGAATGCTGAGGAATTATAATGTTCTTGGTCCTTGACTTTTCTAATGCTTTATTTTCTCTAATACTATCCAACTCAGCTGTAAAGGCTATTATATAAGTTTACATGTCAAGGTAGAGTCGACCATTGCTATGTTTCTAATATTATCTATGTAACATAAACTATTCATTGAATAATTATTAAATAGCCTCTTTAAATTGATCCTTCAAATCCTCTATTGTTTCAACTCTAAAGTTATCTTTATTCCTCGGGTGCACCTTGATGATAGAGATCTCTTTAAGAATATCAAACTTAATATGCTTGCAATATTTAAATATCTTATCTTGCTCCATCATATTTTTCTTTAAAATGTGCCTCTTCACTTTATACTTTTCCTCCACATGGTGCATATTGAATCATTAGCACTTGGGAAATGTTTCTCAAACATTTCTTTATTCATATCCAAGTGTAGGATTTCCTTCAATTATCTATCTACATGTTGCTATATGGCCTTTTCTTGCTTGGTGTTTGTAATTTTTATGGCAATGACCTTCTACATTTACCTAATGTGCTCCCTTTAAATCTAATATCTTTCATCCATTCCTCAATAAAATTACAATGTTATTTTTACCAAAATTTCACCTACAAGATCAATCAGGTAGAGCCACTATGTTTTCTAATCAAAATGAGTATTTTGTATATTCTTCTACATTATGTTCTTTCAAATCAAATACAATAACTTTGAAAAGTTTACAACAATTTAGAATCATTACATTTAATGAAAAAAAAGAGCATAATATAGAAAGAAAATTTTACAAGCTTTTTCTGAGAATGTAATTTTATTCATCAAAGTATTGTATACATGCTCCACACAAGCTGTGAAACTAGATAGAAATATTTCATTGCATTTTGAATTCAAATAATGCATGAGTATGTGTACAAGTGTGAAAAAGACAAATATGGATGAAGAAGGGCTAGTTATTGCCTGAATGATTGGCTTGAGTGGAAGTAGTTTCTGGATGTTTTGCTCCTCTTAGGGTCCCTTGGTCCTTCCTGCCTCATTGCCCCGTGTCTTGAAAAAATGTAAAAGCAATGGGTTAGGACATAGTTCTAAGTAATGACTAGTTGAAATTCATACAAATTTACCCAAATAGACATACATCATTTCAAATCAAGATGTAATTTTATTTGTAACATATTTGGTTCCTGTACAGTGTTAGGTGTCTCTTGTTAGCAAGTGGAGCTAAATGTGGCTCCCGCAAGGGTTTGAGCCAAACTTGCTAACAAGAGACAAGGATGAATCATAATCATCAATAATCATTCAGAAGAATTAAGTCATTAAAGGGACATGTGTTTTGCATGAAATCTTTTTTTTTTATTGAAATAAGTAGCATGTTAAAGTAACAAGAGTAATCAAGTTATATTATATGTTAAATAAGCATAAATAGTCAAAATATCAAAGGGACAGGTTGTTTTAACTTGAAACCTTTTAGTACAAGCTACAAATAATAAAGCATGCATGAAGGACAATTCAATATCCTGATGAGCGAAAAAATAGATTACATGAACATGATAATAGATAAGATTTGAAATTTTATCAACTACAAGAATTTCAATGTATATCTTTATTATCATTGAAAAACACAATTATTAAGATGTCACCATGAGGCAACAAGAGGTTACTAGTTTCATATGACCTTTAGGATGAGAAACAACATCACATAATGGAGATCAAGCAACTTTGAATGATATCTGAAGTTTTGAGTACATTAGAGACATTGTCATGCAATGGAAAAGTGTTTCACTACCACATGTAGCAAGAGTAAAAGCATTGATTCGTGTGCACTAAGAAAGTTTCATACTCAATATCTTCATTATCAATAAAAGATAATTAACATTCATCATATACAAATTTTAGGAAAAGAGAAGGACTACAATAAACATTACTACAAGAATATCATGAAGAAAAATATAACTTCAAGGTTGGAGATTAGGTATTTCACCACTGGAAAGGTAGACATTCATATTTAAGAATCAACATGTATCACATATAAGTACATACAACTTATACACTTTCCAAGTGTGATAATATGGATAAGATGTAAACTATAAAGTAGTGATCATAAATGCAATCTTCAGTTGCATAAACCAAATTTGTAGCATGTTCATCAGAATGTGAATCATGAGTCATAGAATCAGAAATGCAATCTTTAGTTGCATAAAGCACATCTGTAACATATTTATCATAATATGAAGCATCAATAGGAGAGTTAATATAAGCATCATTATCATTAACCTCTACAACAATCATAGGATTAGTACTATCATCATGAATTTCATCTTGAGTGATAAACATATCTTGTAAAGTAACATTAAGAAAGTTAGATATAATTTCCTCTTCTTGGTCAAACATATCATCAACATGAGAGCAAGGAGGAGTAAACAGATTATTACCATCATCATCATCATTGTTACTACTATCATCATGATTGTTACCATCATCATCATCATCAAAATCATTAGGAGTATCATTACTATCATTTAGTTCATCATTATCCTTTTGAAGAGTATGAGTATTATCCTTAATGTTAGGAGTAGAAACAAGAGGAATAGAAATATGGTTAGCTTTCAAATCAGGAACATAAAGCACATCATGTAATTTACCATTTGGACCAGAAACATTATCAGTTCCTTCAACTTGACAACAATAATTATCAGCTAAAGAAATAGGAATATGCATAGAATCAGGTTGCAAAGAATCCAAGACTTCCTTATGGGATTGAACATGTTGAGATGCATTACTATCAACATTCCATTTAGGTGGTTTAGAAGCATTAAAATAGACAGTAAAAGAAGAACGAGATTGATTTCCATTCAATTTTCCATTTAAATAGTTTTGAGAATTAGATTGATCATCCTTTTATTTCTTAAAACATTTATGTATTAAGTGACCATATTTACCACAATAGGTGCAATGAGGCCTATTTGACTGATTATTACTATGATAGTTATTGGAAGGCCTATAATTGTAATGATCATTAAATTGTTGGCCTGAGTTATTATTTGAATTATTAGTATTGTTAGATCTTTGATAGTTATGGTTATTTGGATTAGTGTTAGAAGATCTATTGTTATTGTGACTTTGAGAGACATAAGCATGTTCATGAGATTTAAGTATGCCAAACTAAATTAATTTAGCTTCCTCTTGACACAACATATTTTGAAAGATAACATAAGTTAGTTGAGATGCTAAAGAAGGGATAGCTAATTGAGAATAAATATTAGTAATAAACTGTTGGAACTGTCTAGGCAAACATTTACAAATAATTATATGGATTATCCTTAAATCAGAAAGAGGAATTTGTAAACTAGTTAGTAAGACTTTAATGGAATCAAACTTAAGCAAGAAATCATCAACAAAGTTGAAATCGGTATACCTGAGATCTTCAAGTTGGTCTTGAAGCTGGATTTTTCGAGTCTCATCTGCACTGTCATAGGTATTTTTCAAGATGTCCCAAGCCTGATGGGCTTTTGTACAAGTAGAAATTAAGACATACAACTCGGGACTTAGGGAAATTCTGATTAAGCCAAGTGCTTCCTCATTTTTTGTCTACCAAGCAGTTTGGTCAGCTTGAGGAGTAGAGGCTGTTGGTTTTGAATTGGCATCAGTAGCAATATCTAAAATGTGTCTAAATCTAAAGATGAAGGTCATGTGTATTTTCCATGCATGATAATTGGTACTAGTTAATTTAATTTCTGGCATCAGGGTAGTCATGCTTAACTACGGAACCTAAACTAGGAAAAAATAAATAGAGAAGCCTTAACAGAAATTTGAAAAGAACTTAATTCAAATTGAATATACTTGCATGCAATGGCATAAAGCTATAAAACCTTACGCCAATGAGGCATGCAAAAAATAACAGAAAATAACTGAAAATAAGAACACGAAGGGAAACAGATTCGTGGTTAAGCTGTTATTGATTAACAGATAACAACACTAATCTCTTGCATGGTAAGAGAAAGGAAACTAAATTTGGTGCATGCAAAAAACAAAGAATGAAAAAATGAAGAACTGCAAGGAAATTGAGATAAACTAAATAAAGTTGATAATAAGGAAAGACAACACGATCCTACAAGGCAACGTAAGAAAATCGAAGTGGAACTAAACAACATTAATGAAATATTTGAGTTAGAAGATGAGATGAAGCTAAGTGTTATTGAGCATGTGAGTTATAGAATAACCTAATAAACCTTGCAAAAAAGATGTTAGGAACCTAAAAAAAACTAAAACAAACCTGCAATAAATGTTAGCAAAATGAGAAATATTAACCAGATAAGAACTATAATAACTTAGAATCGGTCTACAAACTAATCTAAGAATAAACAAGTAATTATAAACTAACAATAATTAATTGTTAACCAAAAAAACTAACTATTAACATGAACTAAAAAACTACTAACAAATATAAGAAACAATCTAGATATAAGAAACTATAATGTAAACTAAAAACCTATTAACAAAAAAAACTATTAACTATTAAATGTTAACCATAAAATACACTAAGAATAAGCTAAAAAAAAACTATAAATATAAGTTTCTCAAGAAATATGATTTTAGTCAAATTTCAGCAAGTTCCACAAACCATCTTTTTGGTTTATATACCAACACTTAATTCAAACAAAAAGAGCTCCTGCAAAATTCAAGTGTTAGTAGTTACAAGCACCGATGATACTTCAATATGAAGATACTTTGCTAAAATTATACAATCGTGATAACAGGGTTATCTAAAAAAACATTACAGTGATATTTTTTATAATAAAAAACTAGTGCACAAAGACACACAAACAAAAAACTGAGAACTTTGCAGAACAAAGGGTCGAATATAGTATGAAACAGCATGCAAACAAAATTACTCAAGGAAATTAGTTCTGGGATAAAGCGAAACCAGAGATAAAAGCAAGGTGATGGTAGCACGGTGAATGAACTGCAACACGATGAACAATAACATCGAGAATGATCTTCAACTCCTTTCTCCAAAGCAAAAAACCGCATGCAATAAACACATGCACTAAAACTTGAGCCGCCCTTCAAAGGATAATGGATCACCAAAGTCCAATGGAGCCACCAGGATAACAGATAACTAAATCTTATGCAAATAAGGAATGCGGCATGCCTTAACCCTCGAACACAACAAACTAGATCTCATGCAAAAGAAGTGGCCGAACAAGAATTGAGATCATAAACAAAGCATAAAGAATGAAAAAGAATGTTTGTGATAAAGGAAAGAGAGCTGAATAGAGCTAAACAAACATAACAAAGCAGAACTAATAAGAAATTAACGCATGCAACCAAAAAGATAAAGTGCATGTGAAGGCGGCGGAGACAAAGGTTATGGAGATGCGGCCAGAAACTTGTTGTTTCGGCAACGTGAAAAGAACTCTGAACAAGATACACGGATATGGCTCCACGCCCACACTTGCAGCAGAGAACCAAACAAGAAACACACACAGAGAGAGAATGTAGGGAAAACTATGAAATCTAAGATGCTCTAAAAAAAAATACATGGAGACAAAAAGACTACTGAAGAACAAAGAGATCGAATCAATTGGTCTTGAGTATAAGAAGTTTACCGACCAGCGGTTCAAATGAAGGGATTAAAAAAGGATCATAGAAAGGGCGAGGCAAAAAAAGAACAACCGAACCCACTTCTCTAGACGTCTACTTTTGAAACCTTTAGAATAAGGAGAGCACAGATTAACAAAGAAATAGAGGCAATCTAGAACAGGAAGTTTGAAATCTCAAAGCACGTGCACCAAGTGAACAACAGCAAAAAAAGGCCATGCTAATGCACCCGCTAAACTTGTTAAAAAAAATGAATCCCAAAGCCTCAAGGGCTAAAAAAATAGGTGGAAAGGTGTCGATGGCTTTGGGTGCTCGAATGAACAAAGACTCAAAAGGTAAAAAAACAAATTGCATTCTAGTTAAAATAGAGGTGGCGTTACAAGTTGGAGATGAGGCGGGTGGAGATCTGTGGCTAGAGTCACGTGAACTAGACTCCTTTGATAAAAAATGACTTGTGGCTGAGACGACGGGGTTCGATGGTTTTATGGCAAGCACAATATGTAAAATGCCTCAACTAATTAATGTTGGGCTTTGTAAATGCGCTACACGGCGGGGCTGGCATGGTATGAGGGTGCTGGGCTCAGGAGAGAGGTATGAAGCGGCTTAGAAAAGAAGAGAGATAAAACCAAGGAAGGAAAGGATGGTGGAGGTGCACAGGTAGCGCAGAGGAAGATTGGGCGCAAGGTGAGACCCCTCCCAATAGAACTCAAAGCAAGGGTAAAACGAAGCTTGCGAAACAATAATAACAAAAAATGAATAAAGTCACAGCAAAAATGGCATGCAAAAATAAGTCACGACAGGGCTAAGAGGAAGATAAATAAGAAAGCACGCAAGGACAAAGCTCAACGTGACCAAATGAGTAGAGAGAGAGGCCACTAAAAAAAAAGTAGGCAAAAGATGCAGAGAAAGAAACAAAATCGCAAAGGAAAAAGGAATCGGCAAAATAAAGATACACAAGATTTACAAATTAGAAACCAAAAGAAACAAAACTTAGCAGAATAAATATACAATGAAACATAAGAATGAAAAAAGAAATGTTAGCGGAAATGAAAACCAAACAAAACAAAATCAAGCACGCGCAAGTTTCCTACTATCTGGAAGAAGACTTTTACAAAGCAAGATCATGCATGACCGAATGGAACCCACATTAATGGAGCAGAAGGAAATATAACAAAACGTTAGTAGTAGCGATAACCAAGCCAGCTAAAAAGATTGACGGCTATACCAATACCAAATAAGAAGCAATCAAATATCAAACAAGAGGCTGTATTAAGCATGAACCATAAGAGATAAAAAAAAACCAGAGCTAAGAGATCAAATTTTTAAAAAAATAGGAACGAAAACTAGCAGAAATGATTTTTTTTAAAATACATGTAATGATAAAAAAATGCATGCATGCTTGAATAACAATGCAGTGCATGCAACATAAATGATAAACAACGCATGTAGAGAATCAAAGCAATGATTAAGATGAACACACAGAGATATGAAAAAAAGAATAAACGCATGCAAATAAAAATGTTTTATAACAAACAATGAGTTTAAATGAAGAGAAAGAACACATGCAAGGAATATAACTAAATTTAGAAACTAATAATTGCAATTTTGAAAAAAAAATATTCTATGCAAGAACTGATATTAGAACTAAGGAAAAGAGAATAATCTTTAAATTTTTAAATTCTTTTAGTATTAAAAAATATAATAATATTAAATTATAATATTAAGATTTTAAAAGAAAAAGAATTTTGAGATAAGAATACAAGAGAAAAATTTGCAAGAAGAGTTAGATTAGTATTTTGAGATAAGTATCCAATAGATAAATCGGGTTTGGCGGTAAACCAGCTAAACCCAAAAAAAATTTCAATTTTTTTTCTTAAACAGATTAGAAAAAAAATACTTAGCAAAGAACTCTCTCAAGAGTTTCCGATATTGGAGTGCTCCAAGATATGGTAGCTTCTTTACCTGTACACTCAAAAATGAATTAAACCAACCTACTCTGATACCATGTTAAAATAATAACCAAAATACAAGAGACATGAAATTGTTTAACACTTTGAGCCAGGAATAAGGAGATTTACCATGAATAAACCCAATACTAGGAACATTCACCAAAGAAAGAAGCAACAAGGAGACAATATTTTGAAGGGGGAAAAGCATAAAAAAACTCTTGTGATATTAATGAAAGTGGCAAAAAATGCCTAATAATGAGAGAGAGAGAGAGAGAGAGTGAGAGCAAAGCTCATACAAAAATAATCAAGGAGAAGAAGAATCTAATGAGATGAGAGACGGAGAGCCATCTCTTAATAGAGATGTGAGAAAGGAGTTACATTGTAACTCCCATTTCTGTGTATGCCACATTTCACTAGTGTGTGAGACAAGTGTAGAATTCCTCATAAGGAGGAATATCTATTTTCTTTAATAAAGGAAATTACAAATATTACATGTCCTCCCACTTGGACTAGAGGACGAATACATTAGGATACCTTGGTTTATCCTATAAATACATAAATTACCAAGGAAAGATTAAATTCTAACAGATCAACAAAGACATATGTATTGTCACATTTTATAGTGATGTCAATTTCCATCAAGATAGAGATGCTATCATGTACTGGAAAAGGTTCTATTACATGCTATGTGAAAGACCAAGATCATAAAGAGAAACACATCAAAAGACAATGATACTATGTATTGGGAGAGCAGTCCTAATGCATGAAGACAATACTATGAGTTTTTGGATAGTGATAAATAATGCAATAATTAAAATTATTGAGTGCTTAGTGATGGCAATAAAGGATGACATATGTGATGTTGGGGAACTCACAACAGTAGTAATGAATGAAAGGCATCATTGAGAATGGAAATGGTCATTTACATAGTTAAAGAACAAAGAAAGACTCCATTGTTTTGGTATATGAAAGACATGAGACAAAATCATTTACAAGGGTTTTAATCATGTACAAGAAATAGTTTTGTAGCATGTTGTTTAAAGGTAGAGATCTACATAAATCAATGTACACACAAAACCATGAACAACACACAAATGGGTACAATTTTTTTCCACATTTCCTTGTCAAAAGAAGAATATTAAAGCATAACAATGGAGTATATCTGCAAGAAAGGCCTTAGAGAATGTTACAAAAGCTGAAAATAATCATTTATATGGCACAACAAAAAACCCTCTTTTCAATGAAGAAATACCAAATAATTGAGCTTTATTTTTTCTCTTAGAAAATCCTAAGTCTGAGTATATACAAGAAGCTATTTGTTTTTTTAGCGTGGAATAAATATCAGTTAAGGGATTTTTTTAAAATGCCAAAGATTCATTTTTTTAAAACAATAAAAAAATCTTCAAATCTTTTTAAAACCCTCATTTCCTAGTTCGACTATCAAGAATAAGAGGAACAAAAAACTTCCAAAATGAAACATAAGCCCTTGAAGAAAATAAAGTATTTTGGGTTTTATTTTATCAAAAATCCATGATATTGTTCATGGCCAGCAAGGTATGTTGATGATCTCAAATATTAAGCATGTGTATTCATAAAGAAGGGAATCAACCACATGTTCAAATCTTAAAGCAAAAAGAAAAATCTACATAGATTTTGACCTAGCCACGACATGATGGCAAACAACAAAAAAATCATAGCTAGGTGACCAATAGCAAGGATGGCATCGTGGCATGTTAGAATAGGTAACCCTCAATAATTTATTTTAAGAGCATGAAGAGTATACAAATTTCAATAAATGGTGCCAAAACAATACAGTGGGAACACAAAGATAATCCAAAGACAATATCAAAGTTGTTTCAGTGTCTTTGGGAATGTTAAAACATTGAACACTTCATTTTATGAAAAACAAAGTGCATACAGAGCTCAAAGTACCTGTAAGAAGTCAAAGATCTACAAGAAAATCCAAAGTATCCTCCATTTTCTCCAAGTTCAAGCAAATCCAAACCCTATAGTCATGGCAACCGACATAAACTTCTAGGAAAAAATTGCAAATGAACTAATTTTTTGTTTTGTTTTAGGGTTAAGTCGGTACCCTAGAAGTGTCGAGTGACAAGATAATTTTTATGGAATTGTTTTAAATAATGCATTCAACTATTAAAAGAGCCAACAATGGGGTGATGGATTTATGTTTTGTACTAAGGTATTGTTGCCTTAATGATAAATTTACTTGATGATAATTTTTTTTCATTGTTGATCAAATTAAATTAAATTTATATTATATGATATAATCTCTATTAATTATATAATAGATAATTAAAGTAATTTCGTAAGTAAAGACCTTTTTTTCCAATTTTTACATATATATTCATTGTATAACAAATGGATTGAAAGGTGTATTTATAAACCTTTTATCCATATTGTTGATCATTAATGTAAAATGGTTGAGAGAAAGAGACTTTTTCTTGGAGGTTGAGTTGGTTGAAAATATGAGGAGGGAATATAGGTTTTTGGAGAAGATTTAGGGGGGCGGTTTTTGACTTTTTAGAGAGTTTTGAGGAGCATTGATTGATTTTTGGAGCATTTTAAGGGGCAATTTTGATGAGTTGTTCAGTTGGTTATGACTTGAGGTGACCTTTTCCATGATGATAACCTCTTTTCTTTGGGTTTGAGGTCCTATTTGTAGGCCTTTTTTCTTGCATCCGACCAAAGGTGGTTGGTAGTTTTGTACTTAATAAGTTTTGAACTCATTTTGTAATTAGTTCCACTATATGTAGTTCACTATTTTTGGAGTGATTTCTTTGGAGTCCTTATTGCTGTTTATGTCATATTCTCTGTAACTCATTCATGAGTATATTGTTGTTTCATCATTGAAGCTTGAATAAAGAACAGTTTGGAGGCCTATTGTTGAATTCATTTTATCGTATGTAGATTATTGATTTGATGTTGTTTTTGTGATTCGGTATTGGAATCCTTAAGTGTATGTCTCAGCCCTAGCATTTGTGAATGAATAGTTCATGCTAAGCATAGGTTATGAGTTGTGAATTTCATTTTAGTTTAGTTGTTAGTTGTGAAAGTATTATTTCCTATTAACTTGTGACTAAAAATCAATCCTCTTTATGAATTAATAATATGCTAAGTATTTTGACATCAATATTGTGTTTTTTATTGAGCTTATTCAAATGGTTCATTGTGTCTATAACAACAATGCATTCATATAAACTTTTGGTGTATCACCTTACATTTCTGCAAAAAATTTAAGTTCATTTTGAGTTATTCAAGCCTTCTATCCCCTTTCCAACTAGTTTTAGTTTTCATTAAGTCCTTTAGGTGAAGTATCAGAGATGAATATGACCTTCTCTAGAGGTTCATTTTAGTCCAGAATAGCCCACATGTTTTGAAATGTTCCCGTGTTATTATAAAATGTCAAGTTTCTATGCAATTTGATAAGGGTGCATTTATGATAACTAATAGTTATCTAATATATTTTTGCACTTTAATGTTGACCACTTCTTTCCCAACTATTGAACTAGGATCAAACAAAGTTTTGTCTAATTTATTGGTTGGGGAGTTTGATCAACAAAGGATTTCAAATAGTCAATTAGGACTTGTGTCACTTTCTTCCAACTTGGAGGTTGTCACTTGAAAGTCACGTGCATCTCCATCCCTACTAGATCATCCCATGTTTATCTTAGTCATATTATATTCATTAGGCTTGGCTCTTTTTGGGTAGAAGGTTGAGCTATTTCAACATATAAATCCCCAATATTACAATCATAGATCAACATAAATGTAGTTTATAATCTTTAAGATTTAGAAGTCCCCTTTAGTAGTTTCCCAACTATTTATTTTTCTAGTAGATTTACCTATATTGCCTTCCTTTTCTTTGAAGGAGTTGTTTCAGACCATAAAGGGGAGGAAGGGAAAGTCGGAGTTATTGTTATTGATTGAGAATCAAGAGACATAAATTATAGAGATATTCTCAAGAGAGGTGTCTTAAGGACATCAAGCTCAAGGGAAGTTGCTATAGTAGGATCAGTCCTAGTTGGATACTTTTTTGGATGCTCAAAATAATCATGAGGAATAGACCCATCTAGCTGAGATTTGTTGACGTGTTTAAGTTTTGTACCTAGTAAGTCTTTCTCCTAGAACCTAGTCACACATATTACATAAGTTTACATAGGGACCACATAGGAATATTCCCACTTTAGGTGTTGTGTAGTGCCCACCCATAGTTTAATTTTCATTTTTATATTGCCAAACTCTTTTAGGCCACTTTCATGTGTGCGTTAATTATTTCAGCTTATTATGTGGTTTTGGATGTATGATATTACATGGTGATTTGATATTGGATAGTTATGGGATATATGTTTATAGTTAGATGATGTTAGTTACTTTGATGATTATTATTTATATGTTTAAAATGTTGTTTATATTTATGATTTTACTTACCCCATACTTGTATGTGTATGGTTATCATGTACATGTTTTACCTTTTTGTTTGATATGGTTGAGGGACAGAGTCGTAGTTACCCTCTTGCGAGATCCATACGATGTCTTGATATATATATATATATATATATATATATATATATATATATATATATATATATATATATATATATATATATACTTGTCTTTTATGTAGGTTTTTGGGTACCGGACATCGACTTCCCTAAATTGTTAGGATGAGCATGTTCTATCACAATGTCTTAATGGTAAGAGAGGGAAGATAACATTCAAGTTGGAATCCCAACCTAAGCCATTTTATTGTCATGAAATAGTGGACAAGTTTATGATATTTTATCTTTCTGAATTCGTCCAAGTGACATGAATTCATAAGCCTTTTCCTTAAGCATGATTATTATTTTA